>JAOEHJ010000023.1:17981911-17995916 GCA_025447855.1 Potamarius usumacintae | reverse complement strand
TGTGTGTTCCATATGTAGAAGAACTATCGAGGAGACGACGGGGACGACCTCGAACTTCAATCGTCATTTGGCAAGACCACACCCAGAGAAGGAAGTGACATGCTATGTTCATTGCTCTGTTGATAGTGGGCTGGGCTTGCTGAGTGAACAAGCTTTTTAGTCTGTTAACTAAAATGGGGCAGTCGAGCAGTAACGTTAGTCCAACACAGTCGCAGAGACGCTTTCACAGAAAGGCAGCAACAGCCACTGTTAAACGGTACGGTTGGAGTCTTGTTCTTGGACTCGACTTGACTTGAAATTTTCTTTAATGACTTGGACATGACTCAGACTTGAATACTGTGGACTTGATACTGGACTTGGACTCGAGGTTTAGTGACTTGACTACAACACTGTAAAAATGCAATATAGTTTTCATTTCTATTTGATCACATATTGTATGTAGATCTACACATTGTAGCATTCTATCTTCTTCTTCTCCCATTAGGGGTCACCACAGTGGATCATCATGATCCACATGTTTGATTTTAGGAGGTTTTTTTTTTTGCTTTTGTTTTTTTACACCAGTTGCCACCTTCCTGATGCAACCCTCCCCAATCTATCTGGGCTTGGGACTGGCACTCAGTATGCACTGGCTTGTGCTGGGTATTTTTACCTAATATGCATGTCTTTGAACTGTGGAGGAAACCAGAGCACCCGGAGGAAACCCATACAGACATAGGCAGAACATGCAAACTCCACACAGAGAGGCCTCCATGGGCTGTGAGGTTCAAACCCGGAACCTTCTTACTGTGAGGCGACAGTGATAAACCACTGCACCACCCACATAGTAGCATTCTATCTGCTCTACTCAAACTGGAATTTCTGATTCAATACCAAGAGAACAGCAAATAAAATGAGAAATATTGCTCCAAATGGCGTTCTGGTGGGTGGGGGAGGTGTCTAAGCAACCTTTGCAAACAGTGGTCAGGTCTTACAAAGTTTCACAGAACACTAGAGAGACCATAAAATAACATGGTCTTCAGGTTTCCTGGCAGTAGCTCAATGCTAACGCTGCTGAAAGCTAAAAGCTGATAGCAAACATGTTTTTAGTAACTCAGTCTTCATTAGCAATCCAGTTACAAATTAGCACAAAGATGCAGGATACAAAATTTCAAAATCAATCACACTTATGGTTCCAGAGGAACAGTTGTTTGAACTTAACTCTGCCCCCTATAGATGACTGTAGTCTTTGTGTGAATCCGTACAACCAATCAGAGGGTTGAGTAAATAATTTCACCCTCCTGGAACTGATTGGTATGTGGCAGCCATATTGTTTGCAATTCTCAATAGGTCTTTAATAATGATTGAGTTTCAGACTTCTGAGTAATTTCAAATAGTAATTTCATATTCACATATCATGAAGAAGAAGAAGAGGAATCCCAGCTAGAATAATAGGCTGACAACACCTTTGGTGCACCTTTGGACTCCTAATTTACACAATTACAATACTGTTTACTTCCTGTCTGGCTGCTGTTTTCTTCAACTCCTGCTCTGATTTGACCACGCCCGTTTGACCAATTTCACCATATCCCTTTCTCTGCACTTCTAAGCTGTGTAGCTTTGTTTCTGTTGCCTTAATTTCTGACTTTTCATAATCATTAATGCAAGTAAGTAAATACTTGCTTACTTAGTCTTAACACTAGGACTGCACAATTTTGTTTATTTATTTAAAATTCCAGTATATGCAAGTCTGTGATATGAAAACCAACCTTTAAACAAGCCACAACTGTTATCATTTGACCAATCCCAATGGTCCAGATTGTTTTGTATATTTAATTATTTACATAACTGTCAGTATTTTATTTTTTTTTTTTATAAATCATCTCTGGTCAAATTATTGGAAGACAACTGGGCAGTGAGATCATAGTATCCAAAGTTTGTTGATGCTAAACCATCACAACCATATGTGTTTTTATTAAACATCCCATTCTAAATTTATTCCCCCTTTTACTGTGATAATAACCTCCACTCTTCTGGGAAGGCTTTCCAATAGATTTTGGAGTGTAGCTGGAGGGATTTGTGATCATTCAGCCACAAGATCTGATGTTGGGTGAGGAGGCCTGGGGTGCAGTCAGGTACAACTTCAGTGAGACTGAGGTCAGGGTTCTGCGCAGGACACTCGAGTTCTTCCACTCCAACCTGAACACACCAAGTCTTATCAGAGCTCATTTTGTGCACGGGGGCATTGCCATGCTGGAACAAGTTTGGGCCTCTTGGTTCCAGTGAAGAGAAACTGTAACGCTATAGCATACAGAGACATTATACACAATTGTTGCTACGTTTGTTATGGCTGGGTTCTTGCCCAAACTGATAATCTCATCATCAGTTTTTCTTTGGCTAAACAGACACAAGGTACACCACCACACTTGCCGGAGCAGTTGGGGATTTGGTGTCTTGCTCAAGGGAACTTAAGCCAGTCCTGATGGTTCAGGAAATCGAACCAGCAACCTTTTGGCCCCACAGCTGTTTCTCTAACCATTTGGCCATGGCTTCCCCAAGCTACCCAAGCTCTTACAATTGTGTACATACAATAATCATACAATTGTGTGCTTCAATATTTGTGGCAACAGTTTAGCGAAGAACCAAATATGGGTGTGATGGTCAGGTGTCCACATACTTTTGACTATACATTGTAGATTGCAAGCCATATACTGTAGTTAGCACAAGACAAAACCACAAAGATGATGGCAAATTCTATCAAAATAGGGCTAAGACCGAGTGTTGATAAAACCAAGATCATGCAAATTAACTGCACCTCCAATAGGCCAATTAAGATCAATGATAGAGACCTAGAAGAAGTGTCATTTGTGTATTTGGGTAGCACAGTTAGTGTGAATGGAGGAACTGACGAAGATATCAGAGTCAGGATCAGCAAGGCACAAGTGGTTTTTAACTTGTTAAAGAAAGTGTGGAGTTCCCGTGTCATCTCCCGCAAAACAAAGCTCAGGATCTTCAACTCCAATGTGAAAAGCATCCTCTTCACGCTTCAATTACTGTAACTCCCTTTATTTTGGTCTCCCTCAAACACTGGTGTCACGGCTTCAAATTGTCCAAAATGCGGCTGCTAGGTTGCTTACTAACACAAAAAAATCATGAGCACATCACACCTGTCCTAGCCTCATTGCACTGGCTTCCTGTCCAGTGTAGGATTCAATTTAAGATCCTGTTAATGGTTTTTAAAGCTCTTCATGGCTTGGCCCCCAACTACTTAGCTGCTGCTATTCATCCCCCTGAGGCTCCCATGTCTCTTAGATCTTCCAGCAGAGGTCTCCTCCATGTTCCCCGAACTCGTCTTAAGCTAAAAGGTGACAGAGCTTTTGCGGTCGCTGGTCCTCGGCTGTGGAACCTTCTGCCTCCTGACATCAGAAATGCCCCCTCTATTACTGTTTTTAAATCCAAGCTCAAGACACACCTTTTCACATTAGCATTCCCTACATTTTAACTGTTTTTGTTTTGTCATGTCAGTAATTAAGTGTTTGTCTTTTGTTGCTGATGTTTAAATCAGTTGTTTTTGTTTCTTTATATATTTTATATCTATTTATTTTTACACTCTGTACAGCACTTTGGTCAGTGTAAACTGTGTTTAAATGTGCTTTAGAAATAAATTTTACTTACATACATACCTTGATGGGGCAGAGCTGTTTTGGCAGCACAAAGGGGACCTATGCAATACCACATGCAGGTGGTTTTAATGTTATGGCTGATTGGTGTGTGTGTGTAAATACATATCAAGAGCTTCAGTCAATGTTCACATCAAACAACAGAATGGGGAAAACGTCATCTCTGTGACTTGGTTGACACTTCTTAGTATGGTTGTTGGTGTCAGATGGGCTGGTTTGGGTATTTTAGAAACTGCTGATATCCTCCTAGGATTTTTACACACAAGTCTCTCGAATTTACACAGAATGGTGTAAAACATTGAGTGAGCAACAGTTCTGTGGGTAGAAAGGCTTTGTTGATCAGAAAGGTCAGAGGAAAATGGCCAGATTGGTTCGAGTTGTAAGGAAGGATATGGTCCCTCATATAAGCGGTAAATACAGCCATAATGAGTAGAAAAACATCTCAGCATGCACAAAACATTGAGGTGGATGGCTACAACAGGAGAAGACCAAATTGAGTTCATTATCCCCTCAAATTCTTGTTCTTGGCTGAGAAGCATGGAACCCAGTGTGGTGATCTGCTCTTGTAGCCCATCCACATCATAGTTTGATGTGCATTCTGAGATGCTTTTCTGCTCATCAAAGTTATAGAGTTACTATAGACTTCCTCAGCTCAAACCAGTCTGATCTCTCTCTCTCTCTCTCTCAGCCTACAGACCCTCCACTCACACCATGTTTCTTGTATTTCCATTCTCTGTAAACTCTAGAGACTGTTGTATGTGAAGAAATCAAGAGAGTTTTGAAATACTCAAACCAGCCCATCTGACACCAACAATTATGACAAGGTTAAAGTCACAGAGATCACATTTTTACCCGTTTTGATGTTTGACATGAACATTAACTGAAGCTCTTGACCTATACCTGCATGATTTTATGCATTGTGCTGCTAACGTTTGATTGGCTGATCTGAAATACTTAAACCAGTGTATCTGGCACCAACAACCATACCATGGTTAAAGTCACAGCATTCACACTTTTTCCCCCATTCTGATATTTGATTTTAACATCAGCTGAAGCTCTTGACCTTTATGTGCTTGATCCCCCCCGGCCACATGATTGGCTGATTAAATAACTGTACAGGTGTTCCTAATAAGGTAGATAGTGATTGTATGCATGAATGCATTGTTTTGTTGTTTAAGACAATGGTGTTGTTAGAAATCAATAGTAGTAAATATTGATTTGTATAATGTTTCACCATCTTAGATCTTGGATTATAAAATCATTGCACTGAGGTTTACACATCTAATACATCATGTATGCTTTTACTTGCTGGGTTTTTTTTCAAGCTCTTTCTGTATCTGCAGAATACACAATGTGCTAAAGGGGATTCCTGATGACCGAGATGGATTGTTTGATACCATCCAGCGTTCCAAGAATCACTACCAGAAGAGGGCTTATCAGTGTGTTAAGTGCATGGTAGCTCTCTTCAGCAATTGCTCTGTAGCCTACCAGATCCTCCAGGTGAGAGAAAGCAGCCTGCAAAAAAGAATTTTTTAACCTTAGGTCATTGTTTTAGTGCTTTTTTTATGACCAGTTTCAAAACTGTCAGAGAGTTGGTGAGAGTCTTAATTTAAAGACTTTGTTGGCAAACATAGGCAGAACAGAGACACACATGAAGAAAAATAGTTGTTTAATAATAAAATGATTGTATATTTTTCCTGTGTGGACTGCAGAGTAATGGTGACTTGAAAAGGAAATGGACATGGGCAGTGGAGTGGTTGGGCGATGAGCTGGAAAGAAGGCCATACACAGGAAACCCACAGTACAGTTACAACAACTGGTCTCCCCCAGTACAGAGTAATGAAACCTCTAATGGCTACTTCCTGGAACGATCACACAGTGCTAGAATGACTCTGGCCAAAGCATGTGAACTCTGTCCTGAGGAGGTGAGTTGTCAGTGAAAATTGCCTCAATTATGATATTTATTTTTTCCTCTTTACTACACTACTTTATAATTTGTTTTTTATAACTCTCTATGCTGGATTAATTGCTCAGTGACTAATGTAATTGACAGGAACCTGATGATCAGGAAGCTCCTGATGACCATGAATCCTCCCCTCCAGAGGACACAGCACTCTACCCTCACTCACCTGGGGTACAGTATCAGCAGGTATGTCCCCCAACACACAAACAGGCAAACATACATAAACATATGGTAGAATATAATTTTACTGTACAATAAAGTGTAAACTGTATTACTACAGTTAAATTGTGTATGTACTTTCAAATATTTTTAGATGGCACATTTGTTAGCCAGTTTTGGACTATTTGCTCATTAATACTTTAATCTCTTCTTTTCTGTGCATAGCCAAACAACCACACCCATGGGCAGCCATACACAGGCCCAGCTGCCCAGCACATGAACAACCCTCAGCATGCCCCCCAGAGGCCTCAGGATAGCTGGGAGGGCACAGACGAGGTGCTCCCTGTCCCAACAAAAGAGTAGCCACCTTCATCTCGTCTTCCCTCATGATTTAGATAGCCATTTCAGCGCATGCCTTAGATGCACCAGTTCTCCAGGATAGAACAACCTCCAAATACACCTTGGATATACTCCACCATCTGTCACCATCCTTCCCTCACAACATATGCCACCCAATATCCCCCTATTGCTGAGTATTAAGATTCAGCTCAAAACTAGAGTGGATCTGCGTCTCAAGACTGATCGTCACTGCTGAGCATGGTACACAAACATGCTCACAGGAACACACACATGGTCATGCACAAGTATACATGCTGCCATTGAACATCTCTTTGTGTAAAAATCTATCGCCTGCAAGGTGTATTTTTCAGAGAATGGAGATGGTGTACATAGTATATATAAATTTGGACAGTTAAGCAACCACCAGTTTTAACAGTGACTGCCAAATTGTGACTATATTACATGGAGATGAGGATGTGGATTCATGCCTCTGATTGTAGGGGGATGAAATCTGCAGGAGGAAACTGGTCACTGAAACAAGACCAATAAAATTTGATGCCCTTCAGGAAATCTTTGTGGGGTCTTTTAAGATTTTGAATTGTGTAAACCTAAAGCTAAGCTGTCTAGTCTTATCTGCAGAAGATCAATGTAGGTGCAGGTTCTCATTTGGAGCACACCTATTTTCAGATGAGTTCTCTTGATTGATTATTTAGATGTAGGTAGATTTTTGAGCATCTCTCTGGGATTCATTAACACTGCTGCTGCACTGCTTCAGTCACTGTTTTTTTTTCCCTGCCCCCACTTACACCTCCAACAAAGGCCTCAGTTGCAGCCAACATAAGGCGAAATGGTGTATTTTGTCATTTGCTTCAGGACTTAAATGAAAAGTAAAATGACAGAAAACTAAAGTGACAAAAAAAAACAGAAAACTGCTACACTTTAGCAATTTCATTGAATAAAAGATTAGCTTTCAGCTTGATTTGCCTAGATGTGACTTAACCTTGAGGAAACTTGCCAATTGTCCAGTAATTATCCAATGAGGGAGCAGCCATATACCTATAACTTTGTTGAAGGAATTTTGTTAATGTTGGAGGATTTATGGTCAGTGAGATGCTGTGACTAGCATTCTGCAGGATTGGTCAGTGTGTAAACATATGTTGCCTGGCCAAAAAAAATTGTGCACTCAAATATTTCATTGGATGGCCTTCAGCTTTGATTATAGCATGCATTCGCCATGGCATCCTTTCAACAACCTAATACAACATTTATTCCCAGCCAGAGTTGCATTAATTTTTTTTTTACCTAGATCTTGTCTTGACAACAGGAGAGTTGAACCACTCTGTAAAGTCTTCTCCAACACGTTGAAAAGACTTTCAATTGGATTAAGGTCAGGACTCTGTGGTGACCAGTTCATGTGAGAAAATGATTCATCATACTCCCTGAAACACACTTTCACAATTTGGGCCCTAATTTTATGACCTTTATGCCTGTGCCATCAGGGAAGAAAACAATCCTCTGAGGGGATAACCTGGTCATTCAGGTTGTCAGCTGACTTCTTTTTTTATTGCCACGTAACATTGCTGAGCCTCGATCTGACCAACCGAAGCAACCACAGATCATAACACTGCCTCCAAAGGCTTGTACAGTGGCCACTACACATATGATGGGTGCATTGCTTCATGTGCTTCCCTTCTTACCCTGATGCACCCATCACTCAGGAATAGGGTAAATCTGGATTCATCAGACACCTTTTTCCATTGCTCCAGAGTCCAGTCTTTATGCTCCCGAGCAAATTGAATCCTTTTCTCCCAATTAGCCTCACTAACAAGTGAGGTTTTCATATGGCCACACAAATCATTTAGTCCCAACTGTATGAGTTCTTGTGGCGTTGTGCATGTGGAAATTATCTTACTTTCATTATTAAACGTAGCTGAGAGTTCTATGGTTGTTTTTTCCCCCTTCTTTTCAATGACTCAACAAAACAATCTTCGATGATGGTCAATCAAGATGTTTTCTGACTACATTTTTTCCGTGAAGTTGACAATTCGCCACTATCCTTTCAGGTTTTAATAATGCATTGGACAGTTCTTAACCCAGTTCCAGTAATTTCAGTAATCTCCTTAGTTTTCTTTGCTTGATGCAGGCCAATAATTTGATCCTTCTGAAACACAGTAGCATATTTTCCATGACCACAGAATACGTCTTCCAACATGCTTGTTAAAGAAATGACAAGTTACTCACTGCATCAGTTCGGGTTAAAAGAATTGTTGCTAGCTAAAAGATATTAATTGCTGCAGTAATTATCCAATCAAAGGCTCTTTGATATTTGCTTATTTAAATCCAAATGGCATCTTTTTTTTGGGCAGGCAGTGTAGGACACTACATTATTTCATAAGTGAGTGGATTTTATGCTTTTGTTTGAAATACCAAAAAGAAAGCCTGCAAAAGATGATGTGAACCCACAATATTATATTTAGGTTTTTTGTTTTATTTTTTTCTGAATTTGCAAAGAAAATGTTTGATTTAAATGAAAAAAGGTCTGTATTTTATTTTTACAAAAAGATATTTACTGTGTTAAAAAAAATTGTCTCCCTGTTTTGCTTTTTGTTTAAGGGTTCTGAAGCATTCATAGCCATGCAAGGCTTTTATACTTTCTTTTTCAGCACAAAATATACAATAACATTTACTGCTCCACAAGTAATAAAGTTCAACATATAAAAGTTAGTGCAAACTTTATTAGCTTTCTGATGCCTCATTTGTGGTACATTTTGTAAATGGCTATTGCGCACACAAGGGGGAAAAAAGGCATATCCAAATTAAAATCTCTCATGATGAAATAAGTTGTCTCCATCACTGTTTCCAGAGTTCTATAGAAAAATCATGGATTTGCCAAAGATCACCCAGAAACACCTTCCACAACTAAACCAGTGGCTTGCAGACTTGGTCATAACCTGACACAGTACTGAATCTCTGCAATTGTTTGGTAATGTGTGGCACCACAATGCTCAACATCATGTTTGGGCTGGAGGAGATCCTCAACATGTCGGGAATTGGTGAATACCATATGAACCCAGGTGATCAGCTTCATAAGCACTACAGGTCATCCTGCCTTTAGTCCATTTGTTAATGCTTCCTTCCAGACAGATCTCAAATTGTTTTTGTTTTTTTTCCCTTTTCATTTCCTTATTTTGGTTTCATTAAGGCTTATTCAGGATCAGATTTGCTTTGGTTGTTTTTATTTTTGTGAAACATGCATGGATAATATTCCTTGCTTTGCCTTCAAGGACTGTATAAAAAAAGCACACTGTACATTAAAAAACTAAAAAAAATATTTAAATGTTTAGTTTGTGCAATGTGTTATATAAAATATGCCTTTTGACAGTGTCAAATGATATACTGTATATTATATTAATAGTGAACTAAATATGTTTTGCATTGTTTGAATTCTATACATGTTCTTTAAAGACTTGTATATCCAGCTGTTGAATTCTATAACTGAATCTAATATGTTTTGTATCTCCTACTCAGCTTTTGGATCTTCACTTGCGACACATTCTTCTTGACATCTGTTAAAACTGCCAGATGTCTCTCACGCAGGTTTGACGGAAGTCGGGGCAAAAGCTTAAACAATTTTCCTGCCTCATGTTTATATTTTAATTATTTTGTTAGAGGATGCATTCACTTTTCATTTCTAAGTTTTTTGGGATTCTGTTTTTGTAGATACATTGTTAAAAAAAAATCTATTTTAAAAACATGGGTATGCAAATTTTTGCCCTTGTTTGTATGTGTAGGGTTCATTGTTCTGAATATTGCTTACCAGTAACCAGCTTACAGATTGCTTTGTCCCGACTCACTGACTTTATTTTGGTACGCTGTTGTAAGGGGACAAGGTAAACCGTTCCTTTAAGAGGCATTGTCAAAGAAAACCAACCAAAATGACCAATAACTTGGAAAATGGTATCTCTCGTATTTTCATTTCATCACATTTTGTCAAAACAGTACCTGGGTACTACCACGTCATCGACTCCCGCCGAGGGCCTGTTCCCATGTCTAGGATCCTTCGAATTCTACCAAGGACCGTGTCATGTGGCTCCTCTTCAATGACCCACATCAACACAACTGCCTACAGGGGCGACAAACTTTTTTTTTTTTTTTTTTACAATTGTGGTCTACGATTAATAGGAAAACATAAGTCGGGGAGCATGTTTCCGTGTGGGGAAAGCATACTTTTGGAGCGCAGGGAATATGCAGGAGTAAAAAAAAACCCGGAGGATCCAGCTGAAGTGTGAGTTGATATTAAATATCCTGCAGTTTAGCGCCTGGGACACAATCCGCGACGGAAGCTGTTTTCCTATGTCAAAGAATGACTGGTGTTGCATATATAAATTTATATTTCTACTTAAAAGCATCCATATTTCCAAAAGTATTTACACCTCAGTACTACTAATATAAGACTGCAAGTTGACAACTTAGAGGCAGAAAACGCACATTCGTTCAACTGTTCTATTACGTGTTCTATGAACGTTAGGAAAGAGTCGACTTGGAAGGACCCGTCCTACCGAGGAAACACCCACAGATTTGGGAGAGGCGGAGAAGCAGCATTGTTTTTCGACCGGGGGGAAAAACAGCAAAACCTGTCAGCTTTCTACGCAAGATGTCGCGAGATTATAACGCAATGACGTTATACTACCATGGCCAATAAAATTACAAGCTTTCGCCTCCGGTCTTTTTCCATCACGGACACAGGCTAGTTGAAAGGCTTAGGTCGAGTTTAAACCTGGTTGATACTCGGTAACCATATTTTTATATATTAAAAATAGCAACAAAAGCCTAATATTTATTTAATGTATGCTTAAGATATTTTTGATCAAGTAAACAGTTCCGTTGAAAAGTTGATACAAAACGAGTCGATAAAGTCGCACAAGGAGGGTAGAAGATACCATACTGACGAACAAAGAAACCCTTTCTCAGAGTAACACATCTTCAACACTCTCTTTAGTTATGAATCATGTGGCTGTTGAAAATGCACACGGTCTAGACCAGCAGGTAAGCTCGAATAATTTTTTCTATATTTAACAATGGTTATTTGACGGAGTTAGGAGTGAAGTAAATGTTACTTGAGTCTGTTAGCCTGTGCTAACCGGGGTTATATCTTAACTGCGTGTCGTAATTTGCTAGCTAAAATGGAGGCTGGCTGTGTAGATGGAGGTAATGGTGATGATGGCGGCGGAACTGTATGTTTCAGTTAGCTGCTTGTTTTGCCGAACAGTTACTAGTTACTCTCGCGGTACCCTTATTTTTGTGAAACAAATGATTGCAGATAAAAGTGAACTTTTCTGTCGTCGCCTTTGACTCTTTTTGTGGCTTGCTAAAGCTGGTTAATGTGGAAGCCATTGGCTAATACAGCTAGCTTCAGTTAACGTGGCACACTGCGTATTAACCGCTCACTGATGTTTAATGTAAACTCGGTGTTTGTTAGTTACAAAGGTTTGGTTAGACTAGTATATTCCTTATATATAATTAAGAAATTACAGATGGCTGCGAGATTTTTATTTTTCATGTATAATGGTTAAACTTAGGAGCTGGTCTCGTGTGTCTACACACTGTACAGTTTCCATAAATGCTCATTAAATAACGTCACCATATCAACTTGCGTACGTTTCCCGTTTAAAGCCAGATAAAATCCAAAAAATGAACTCCGTTTGATGATCACGGCAAGCGTCCTGCTATGCCTCTCAGAACACTTTAATTAAAAATGAAACTTTATACCAATTTATGCAATTTAAAAGTTGATATTGCTAAGAATAGACTTCCCTGGGTGCAGCCACTTGCACTGGAACCGAATATCCGCTTATGACTTGGCTTTCCCACTCGTACACCGTTTACTTCAGTAACACAGTCAAGTGTTCAAGGCTTCTAATTCTTAAGGGGGGGGAATCCCCGATGCTGTAGCGCAGCTGCTCGTGTGTTCACTGTT
Source organism: Potamarius usumacintae (assembly GCA_025447855.1). Classification (NCBI taxonomy): domain Eukaryota; kingdom Metazoa; phylum Chordata; class Actinopteri; order Siluriformes; family Ariidae; genus Potamarius; species Potamarius usumacintae. The sequence continues at coordinate 17,983,819 of JAOEHJ010000023.1, read as the reverse complement.
TCAGATGGGTTAAATACAGAGAGAATTTCACTGAAATGAATGACGGGCTTCTAAAAATCGAATCAAGTTTTCTGTAACCATGTGATTTTTTTTTTTTAAATTAATTCAGGCAACAAAATAAGTGACTCAACAGACCACTTTAAGTGTAAATATAACTCGGCTAGATAGCGCATGCGCAGTATGGACACAGATGCGAGTAAACAATCGTCGTTGTCATAACGACGCAATTCTTGCCTTCCAAAAAAAGATCGATTTTCTCACGGAATTAAAAAAAAGGGGGGAAATGTCGTACACGTACGAGGAAAAATGTACTTTTTTGAAAAAAACACTGCGAGTAGCCTGTGATGGAGGGTTTTATAGGCAGCAAAACAACCGCCCGCTACTCTGGGTATGTGTCTGCCCACTTATATTCTCTCTCTCTGTGTTTTTTTTTTTTTTTCTTCAACTGCTTCAGATGGTTTATAGCGGAGCCGAATTTCCCCTTGGGGATTAAAAGTATACAAAAAAAAGAATCCCCGGCTGCCGGCAATTATTGACAGGGTCGTTATGTCTGGGATTTAGAGATGTATGTAAGCTTGTCCAAGTGCGTTTGACAGGTTGCATTACAGTGATGGAAGGGTCTGAATTATTGCTCACCTTATTGCCTTTCTTTTCTTCCCGTTTCTGTAATCTTTTGTCCCTTGAAGTGGTCCATGCAAACCACCTTTCCCTGATGAAACCAGTGTGACTGGTGCTGACGAAATGTAGCCGTTTTTTCTGCTTGTAATATCCACTTATAAAGGATGTTATGTCTATAAGATTGGGGGTGGCAAAAAAAAGATTTCCCTTTGAAATGATCGGGCTTATTTTTACACACACATGCTTGACGCTGTTTAAGCTAGTATCTCACTGGGCTGCAACAACTTGCAACAAATTGCGAACGTCATTCGCGAGAGAGTTTCAAAAGTGTCTTGAAACATTCGCGGAGCTTCTCAATTTCCTCTCATGAGTTGCAAAGTGTCGCTCCTTCATCGCTGAAATTTTGAACATGTTCAAAAAATTGGTGCAACAAAATTTCTCTCAAAATAGCCGCAAATGCGTCGCCGGTGTTGCAAAGCTGTCACGAACCCTTCTCAAGTCGGTTTCCGTGAGACAGGAAGTGCGAGTGTATCTCACTGGGCTGCGACTAGTTGGAGACACAATAATTGCGATTAAAATATGTGAATATCTAATTCAGTGTGTTTCCAAGTGAAAATTGTTGCTAATTCGCATATTTTATCGCAATCGTTGTCTCCAATAAGTCGCAGGCTGTCGCAGCCCAGTGAGATACTACCTTTAGGGTTGTTTACTACAATTTCGAAGGGATATATCCACTTGATTTAGGGCTAGGTAAGTCATGCGGTGTGTAAGATGCATTACGATCTCTGGTTGTCTCACGTAATTTGTACTCGGCGCCTGATATTTGAACATCGGAGAGCGTAAGGTGGCAGTCCCCAGGGAAGATTTATTGTAAAAGGAAAAAAACAATCTGTGCACATTTGAGCTTGACTTGTATGGATGTTATCCATCAGGGAAAAGTTTATTTTTTGGGTTTTGTTTGGCTTTAAGCACAGTTTTAATCCTTTTCTTATTTGTCTTTTGATTGTATGGAGCATCTGCCATACATGTGAAAACCATAAAATAAAAATCACGTTTTTTTTTTGTTTGTTTTTTTACCAACAGTTTTTTTTTTTTTTTTAATTGCTTTTATAACAAGACAAGAGGAACAAGAAAATACAAAGAAATATAGTTGCATGTCTTGAACGAACATGCCCCCCCCCCACTCCCAACCCCACCCCATCACCCGCTCTCCAAATTATTCCAGTTCTTGGTTGGGAATCAGGTTAGTAAGTTTGTCCATTTCAGTTCATTGAATAGGGAAAAAGAAAA
>JAOEHJ010000023.1:17335511-17346729 GCA_025447855.1 Potamarius usumacintae | reverse complement strand
ACTGTGTGTTTCTTTCTCTCTCTCTCTCTCTCTCTCTCTCTCTCTCCCCTTTTTATGTCAGACAGTATTAGTTAAATACTCTTGTGGGCTTTTTACTTTATGAAGGTGATCTAAATGATTCCTCCACAGAGATCTGCTTTTGCAGTATTGTGTGTACCAGGCATGTCATTTACTGTTTAACTGTAGGGTTATTTCAGAATGATGCATCTTCAGACCTGCAGAAACACACTGTTTAAAAGATGGATGCTTGAGCAAACCAAGATGTGTGCCCTGTTCAGTAATTAGTTCCTCTAGCCCTGGGGTGTATGGGGTTCTGACTGAGATCTACCTGTTATTTGACTGTTCAACATTCAACCCAAAAGGTAGTTCCCCCCCCCCCCCCCCTTCACAAAAATGAAGAAGCAAATATTGTTCTTGTACTTGTCTGTTCTGCTAGCGTCTTAATCAGTGTTTTTGTGCCAGTCACTTATTTTCTGTTAATTTTTTTTTATTATTCTCCTCCTCTTTGGCTCTCCTAATTTGTATATGCATTTGAAGATCTTGTAAACTTTTGTCACTCAAGTGTTTCCATTCTTTTAAACGGACCAATCAACAGTGTCGATTTTATTAGTGGATTAGCAGGGCTTGCTTGTTTTTAATGCCAGTGGCCTTCAGTCCAGTGATTTTTTTTTTTTGTACTGTATTTTTTGTAAATATTTCTGTAAATATTATTCACTTTTGTGTGTTTGCATACCTATTATTATAAAGACTAATATGCTTTTATGAAGCAGTATGTATTCTAAACTAACAAATTAACGTGTTTATATTTGTTCTCCTTTCTTGGCATGCCTTATGTCTGCTTCACTAAGTGTGCACTCTTACAAGAGCCTGCTAATTTCTGCTGGATACAGAAATTACTTACATTCGGTACATTTACTTATGTAAGTGGTCATTTCAGTGCAACAGTCATCATTACAATACGTTTTGGCTCATTTAATTACCTCATTTAAAAATTTCAGCTCTTTGTGCATTTATTGTGCTTAATTTCCTCCATTCTAACAAACGTTTTTCTGGAAGCACACACTATCTAATCAAAATTGTCCAGTTATAATTATTTTTTGGGTTGAGCATTATTTTGCACAAAAGGTGTGAAGGAAGTTGCTTCTTGTCGTTCCTCCCCTCCCCCTCGGGTCAGGGACAAAATTGGAACTCGATCTTGGTGTATATAGCGACTATATATGGTGGTGTGCTCAAACTAAAGGTAGTGTCGATGCATCATGGAAGTATTTTATATTGTGCTTTTTGTTTTGGGGTTTTTTGATTGTGGTGCTGTGTGGGACCAATTGTTCTTTTTTTGTGGGGCGTTTTTTTTTTTTTTTTTTTTTTTTTTTTTTTAAATTTGAAGTGCAGAGTTGAGCTGCTCCACAAGAAACTAAATGGCTGAAGGTGCATGAGTATGTTTTGAATGTGCACTAACAGGGTGGGACTTTCTTTTCTTATTGATAAAAGCACTATACTGGTTTGGTTATTGAAACACACTAGTGTTCTCTTGAGTACAGTAACTGGCGTGCTGTTCACAGCTGATAAAGGGGTAATTTACAGTGGCCAACTTGCTGCTTCATCCTGTTCTTTCAAATACACTGTCATTGGTAATGATGCAATTTGTATCACATGACACTACTGCTGTTTCCAGAATCTGTCTGACAGGTTACCTTCACTATTCTCTCCTGCATCATTTCATCTCTCTCGCTCGCTGCTTCTTCTCCCCCCCCCCCCTTCCCATGCCACTTAAACTTCTACATTTAAAAAGATGCACACTATGCATCCTAGACATAGATAAGCCAGTAAGAGAGCTGAAATTTTCTAAGTATGTCTTGTTACATGAAGAGCCTTGAAATTAACCTTAATGATTGTTAGGCACGTTTCAACTTGGAGTTGAATAAAACGTGAATTATTTTGCAACCTTAATTGAAAACTGATACTGAATGTCATTAATTTCATCACCTTCACAAGTGCCAGAACTTATGTGATTATGTGGTTCCAGTTGTGGCCACCAAGGTGCTGGATATCCAAAAGGATCTTAACTGAATACAGTAAATGTTTTCACGAGTCTTGTATGCAGTGATATACAGTCAACTGTGCACCAGACTCTGAGAAGAGAATCTTTTGATTTTGCCAAATAAGATTTTGTAAAAGCTGTCTGTGTGGAGGAGGGATTAAAATCTAAGCTGAGCTCAAAGATTTAAACAGGATTTGCAAAAGTGGATGATAACATTTTCTTCTGGAATTGCTATCGTTTCACTTGTCTTGGGTTCTTTTGTTTTTTTTGTTTTTTTTTTTTAAACTGGCTGAAATCTTGTAACCACAAATAACCAGTGTTCTGATGTTCTGACCAGAGTAACATGACATTTGAAGATTATGCATTTTCCTGTTGACAAAGCAAGTGCAAAATGTGCTCCAGTGGTTGAAGTTTCTTGCACCTCGTGGTCATGTGTCTTTTAACTGCATTGTTCTTTCCAGTGTGCAGTGTAACGCCCTGTGTGTACTCGGTTTCAACCAACCTTATCAGCTTCTATTATTATTATTATTATTATTATTATTATTTATTTTTTTTTTCTTTTCCTTCTAATATTGTTCTTGAGATCTGATCTCCAGTGCCCTGATCAAGGCAGGATTACCTCGTCATATGACAGGTGCCTGTAGACTCCTTTGTGTCCGTGTGGTTCAAATTTGTGTTAAGTGAATGATGAGTGAGTAGTCAGCACAACAGACACATCAGTCTTGCACAATTCACACAGGATAATATGCTGGCAACAAAGACACTACCAGATGAACTATTGCAATACTACATTTCTGCCAGCTTATGTTTTGGTAACTATTTATTAGGAAACCTTTTTTGTACCTTGTGTGATTTGTAAGTATGAAACCTAATATTCTGTGTACCATAGACAATTGTTTGAATGCTGTAAAGCAACAGAAAATCATTTTTTTGAAATTGCATTTCTGGCAAAGGAAGTCTGACATTGTACACTGTTGTGTTTAAGGCATTATATATTACTTTTTTTTTTTTTTAATATAAACATGAATGTCTGTTTCAGGAGTAGAAAGATTGCCTATATTTTTACTCAGCTTGTGTATAATGTGTATATGTACTGTATATAAGCAGCACGCAAACACCCCTGCCCATTTCCCCATCATGTTAATCACCTGCCTTTCCTATCAATTTAATATGGTGGTGGGTTTTTTTTTTTTTCTCTTCATATTTTCTTAGACTTTAAGTAGGCTAATAAATTTTTAAACTTTTTGGTGGCTTAGTTTCCTGTTTTCTTCAGAGGCATGTGTAGATTCATCCTCTCTCTCGCACACATGCGCGCACACAGGTCAGCTGTAACATCAAACCACAGGTGAAGAAAATAACATTAACATTCTTTTAAATGTTGCCAGGCAAAATAAACCTCGCCTGGTACCATTTTATGATGAATATGAAGGAAGATATTGTGGGAAAAAAAAAAAGGTACCCTATGGGTATATGTGGCTACTGCTTATAATTGTTTTCTGATGCCATGTCTATACAGTTAATAAATATAAATAATATAAATGTATAATTATTTAATTACTCAATGAGGCAGTAGCCACAAAAATGAAGTGTAATCCAAAAATGAGCAATTTTAAAAATCACAGAAGTAAAATATACCAAGTGTCTGTACTTTATTATTCTACTCTTGCAGTTTTCAAAACTGAAACCTCCGAACCGAGGCTGACATACACACGCTGTTGCCATGACCAAAGCTATTTCCCAGAAATGGCCCAGCGCTTGAGCTCAGTGGAACACACTTTCCCTCTGTAATAAGCATAAACATGTCTGAAAGGGATTTCTTTAGTCCATTTATTTTGAATGGTGAACCGAATTGTATGTGCTCACCGGCCATTTTAATTGGAGCATGCGCAGCGTGCGGTTATATTCTTACAGCATGGTGACATAATGGCTAGCGCCTCTATATGAGGCAGTAGCCACAACAAAAACGATTTTGACCTTTTTGGTGACCTTGACTGGATGACCCTCAAAATGTTGGAAGCTCTATTTGAGACCAATGCCCATCTATCCTGAAAGCTTCATGAAAATTGATCCAGCCGTTTTCCTATTACATCGTTAACAAAAAACAAAACAAAAACCTGACCGAAAACAATACCTCTGGTGCTCGGGCCCTAATAAGAATCCATACAGAAACAACAGGGCCTTGCACCACCGGTACTCGGACCCCAACAAAAAATCTTAACAGATACAATAGGGCCTTGCACTTCTGGTGCAGCCCTCATAAGAATACAACAGTTGGATGATGCTTGTATGTTGCCTGCTTGATGCAGTTATTGCTAAGCAAGGGATATACAACCAAAAATGATTTACTTTAAGACCATATGTTCCAATACTTTTGCTCATCAAAAGAAGGGTGGTCTCCCACCAATGGTCCCATGTTCTTAGTTGTTTAATACATCTAGAGGCAAATATTAGGAAATGATTAATAGTTTCATGTTCATCTTTTGATCTCAAACCCAAATGTCTTCAGTCGTTCACAAAAACAAAGAATTGGCCCTGCCATTTCAAAACATTCAGAGGCGACTGCATCTTTAGGAGTCTTTTCCTGTTGTAACACAACAGTTAAGAAACTATGGCACAAAATCTTGGCAGTTTTCATAAAGAAGTATGTAGGTTAAAACCACACACTCATGTTTATGCTGTCTTTCAGTCTTGCTTTGAAGGATAAACATAGTCCCTGGAATTCCCTATGCCCCAGGACATGAAAATGAGCAAGTATGCAGATGAGATGCAGTGAGTCAAGGCAAAAGATCTTATATATGTTTACATTCTAAAACATTGATCATCAATCAGAATTGATATTAGATTAATACTATCAATATTATATGGTTTTGACTCTCAAAATGACCTGGCTGTGTGAACACCTCATAGACACTATTTTGCTCTTCTTACCAGCAGTGTGCTCTTTCTCTGTTGTCTTGTCTTGATATCCATGATATACACCTGGTTTAGACAGGGCACACATCAGATTTTTAGATGGAGACTGGAAAAATTCAGCTTGGCACTTCAGACACTGTAGCCGAACAACTGCCGTTTTTTCCTTTTCTGCCTGCTGCTCATTCTCCACTGCAACCCTACAGAGCAACTCCAGAAGAACCTGGAAAAAGCAACATGTCAATAACAGAACCAGATTCTTCTGTCAACAGTAAAATGCATTTCTTTCTTTTAATTGCTGATAATGAATCTGTCACAGAGTAGACTGGGCAATTTAGGTTGTTTAATTTTTCAATTCAAACATAATCCAAACAAATTTTGTGCAGAGTGAAAACCAGAGTGTTTTTTTTTTTTAACACCCTATTCTCCATTTACATGTATTTGCAAGTATAATAACCTCCAATCTTCTGAGATGGCTTCCTACTAGATTTTGGATAATGGCTGTGTATATTTGCCCTTTGAGCCACAACAGCATTCGTGAGTTTATGTGCTGATGTCAGGTGAAGTGGCCTGGGGCACAGTTAGCATTTCAGTTAATCCCATAGGTGTTCAGTGGAGTTTATGTTGGGGCTTTGTGCAGGTCACTCAAATTATTCCACTCCAAAGGGAAATTGTAATGCTATTGCATACAAAAACATCCTTATGGAGACTATGCACATGACGACATGTTTAATGAGTCCACCACCATGTTGGATGAAAGAGGAAAAAACAAAAAACAAACAAACAAAAAAAAACCCCCGTGGCTAGATTGTATGATTCTAAACAAAACCTTGGTAAATTCATACTGTGCTGCTGGGGTCACAAGAAAAAGAAAACTGTGTTACATATACATTACACCACAGTGATATTCTTTTCTTCGTGCATCCCAGCTTTTTAGAAATTTGGGGTCAGAGCACAGGGTCAGCCATGATACAGCACCCCTAAAGAGAGGATTAAAGGCCTTGCGCTCAAGGGTCCAATTGCAAACTAATTTATCATCATTCTAATCTAAGATTAACAATAAACACAGACTCAATTTTACTGTACCAAGACAGCTAAAGGACCTTCTTTCTTCTTTACTGCTGAATTAAAACCTTGGTTGTTATTCTGCCCTCTTGTTTAATTTGCCCCTCTTCGTAAGTATGAGCATCAAAAGTCTTTTCTAAAATCAGATCAATATGCCATTTTGTGCCAAAAAGCAGCTAAGCTGCTAGCTGAACAAGTGACAGCTTGCTGGACTTATAAACAACATCTTTCAGAAATGAAGGCAAATCAAACAGAACTTTATACTTACAATTTATTTGCAATATTTACAGATAACACCACTGCAGCCTACAAGTAATTTGCTGACTGTCATAGATATATTAAAAAGGGTCCAGCTCATCCTTCCCAGACTCTCCGAGTAGCGAGTCGCCATTTTTGATGTCATAATTTAGCGATATTCCAAAAACAAACAATCTGCAACAATTTGGTGACATCCTAGGCCATAGATCTTAAATTCTAACATGAAATTCAATAAATTGTCAAAGTATCTACAACCGCAATTCCAAAAATGTTGGGACGCTGTTTAAAATGTAAATAAAAACAGAATGCAATGACTTGCAAATTCCTTTTGACCTATATTCAATTGAATACAGCAGAAAAGACATTTGATGTTCAAATTGATAAACTTTGTTTTTGTAAATATACACTCACTCATTCTGTATATGATGCCTGCAACATGTTCCAAAAAAGTTGGGACGGGGCAACAAAAGACGAGCCAAGTTGTGGAATGCTCAAAAACACCTGTTTGGAACATTCTACAGGTAAACAGATTAATTAGTAACGGGTTTGCACATCTGTGAAAGCATCATTAATGATGAAAGGTACATACAGGTTTTGAAGCAACATATGCTGCCACGCAGATGACGTCTTTTTCAAGGATGTCCTTGCTTATTCTAGCAAGTCATATTCTGCATGCGTTACAGCATCACATCTTTGTAGTAAGTGTGTTTGCTAAACTGGCCTGCCTGTTTCCCAGTGAAAATGTTTGGCACATTATGAAGCACAAAATGTGGTTAACATTTTGGTAAACAGTGGTTAACATGCCCCTATTCTAACTTACTTTTGGAACATGCTGCAGGCACATTGTGATGGACCAGAACTGGCCTTGGGCACCTTGCAGGCAGCCATAAAGAAAAGATAAAGTATACAATTTTATTCAAAGCTTCTCCGTATGACACATAGATTTAAAAAAAAGAGTTTGAGATGGGTTTTGAAAGGATCACTAACAATGAACAGACCACAACCCCAATTCCAAAAAAGTTGGGACACTGTGTAAAACAAATAAAAACAATGTGAAGACTTGCAAATCATGGAAACCCTATATTTCATTGAAAATAGTACAAAAGACAACATATCAAATGTTGAAACTGAAGTTTTATTGCTTTTTGAAAAACATATGCTCATTTTGAATTTGATGTCAGCAACACATTTCAGAAAAGTTGGGACGGGGCAACAAATGACTGAAAACGTTGTGTAACGCTTAAAAAATAAATAAATAAATAAATAAATAAAATAAAAACAACACCACAGCATCCCAGAGAGGCCGAGTCTCTCAGAAGTAAAGATGGGGAGGGGTTCACCGCTCTGTGAAAGACTGCATGGGAAAACAGTGCAACAATTTAAGATTAATGCTCCTCAATGTAAAATTACAAAGAATTTAGGGATCACATCAACTATGGTACATATCATTAAAAGATTCAGAAAATCTGGAGAAGCCTTTGTATGCAAAAGACGAGGCTGAAAACTGAAACTGGATGCCTGATCTTCAGGCCCTGAGGTGACACTGCATTAGAAGCAGACACGTCTATAGTGGAAATCACCGTATGGGCTCAGGAACACTTCAGAAAACCATCATCTGTGAACAGTTCATTATGGCATCCAAAAAAATGCAAGTTAAAACCACAAACAATCTGCAGAAACACTGCCACCTTCTCTGGGCCTGAGCTCTTTTACGACGGACTGCGGTGAAGTGGAAAATTGTCCTGAGGTCTGACGAATCAAAATCAGAAATTCTTTTTAGAAATCGTGGACACCATGTCCTCTGAGCTAATGGGGAGAGGGACCACCTGGCTTATCATCAGTGCACACTTCAAAAGCCAGCATCTATGAGGGTATTAGAGTGCATTAGTACACATGACATGGGTAGCTTGTACATCTGGGAAGGCATCATTAATGGTGAATGATGCACACGTTTCAGAGCAATATGCTGCCATCCAGACAAAATCTTTTTCAGGGATGGCCTTCCTTCTTTCTGCAAGACAATGCCAAACCACTTTCTGCACATATTAAATCTGCATGGCTCCATCATAAGAGTGTCCGGGTGCAAAACTGGCCTGCTTGGAGTCCAGACCTGTCTCCCATTTAAAATGTTTGGTGCATTATGAAGCACAAAATAGGACAAAGGAGACCCCAAACTGTTGAGCAACTGAAACTGTATCTCAGGCAAGAATGGGACAACATTTCTCTTTCAAAACTACAGCAATTGGTCTCTTCAGTTCCCAAACATTTACAGGAGTGTTGTTAAAAGTAGAGGTGATGCAACACAGTGCTAAACATGCCCCCTGTCCCAACTTTTTTGAAACATGTTGTTGACATCAAATTCAAAATTAGCATTTTTTTTTTTCAAAAAACAAAATTTCACAGTTTCAACATTTCATATGCTGTCTTTATACCATTTCAATGAAATATAGGGTTTTGATGATTTGCCAATTATCGCATTCTGTTTTTATTTATTGTTTACACAGCATCCCAACTTCTTCGAAACTGGGGTTGTAGTTTAGCAGCAGAGTAGAGTATTAACAGAGTAGTGGACACATGCTTTCAAAATACAGTGGCCCGTATGTAAACAAAAAAAAAAAAAAAAAATGAACTGGATTTTGGGGAGGGTGAACCAGCCCATTTAAGGACTTCCCATGTAGTCTTAAAGCAATCACCACTGTAATAAATGCATTTAGATTTGTTTGTGCATTTGTTTATGCACATTTTTGCATCCAAAATAAAATTTATGCTCAAACAGTTTGAGAAATTAACCATTTGTGCATGCAAAATAAACGTGTTTCATTATTTGAGAGTCAGCTGCTGCGCCATTAATTTTTCCATTCAACATGGTGTTGTACACAAAGGTCACATGGTTTGATGACGTAGGTGCATAATCTCTATACAACTGTGTGCTTCCAACTTTGTTGCAACAGTGTGGGGAAGGCTAACATATATTGGTGTGATAGTCAGATGTCCACAAACTTTTGGCTATATAGTGTATATTTTCCTCTGTTGCAGAAAGTTAGCCTATTTGAGCTTCATATTTTCATTTAATGGACAGCATTAATTATGTAACTATAAAAGTGTGCTGCATTGACTGCACTGCATATAGGATTAAACTGGGTTGCCAAATCATGTCTCACAAGTTGAGATGGTTTAAAGTCAGTTTGGAAAAGTTTAAAACAGTGAATGAACTTGATAAAGGTAATCTAACCTGGCACACCTTTATAGGTGAAACTGATGTGCACATTTACAGTGGTGGTGGCTAGGTAGAAATAATGTGTGCCAGATTAGATTACCTGCATCAAGTTCAGTCACTGTTTAAAAACTTTTCCAAACTGACTAATACTGATTAGCAGAATTCCTGGTTCTCAGATTCCACAGACTCTTGATGTGTAAATCTCATTTACAGATGGAGATTACAATGATACTGCATAACATTAATGAAACTGAATGGACCAAAAGCAAAAGATTAACCAGTTTATCAAGGGAGATTTTTTTTAAATTAATTTCTTTATTCCTTACAACCTTCTGGATTGTCCGCCATAGTGTACATTTTTGGATAAAAATTAAAGTAACCTGCAAGGCTTCCTGAGGGTCTTCATCCAGCATGAGGTAGCATCGTTTCTGTCTTCCGTGACTAATGTAGCTAAAGCGCAATTCTAGAGCGAGGTGAGGGTTCTCCTTTCCCTAAGAGAGACATATTCAGAGAAAGAAAAGCAAAGTATATGTTAAACTTTATGTTGTCATAATATTTTGACCTGAATAGGATACTATATCAGTACTGAAATAATACCAGAGTAGGAAAAAATCTTGGAAGAGAGACCTGGAAATGGAAAATTGTTTTGTGACAAGTTTACAAGCTTCACAAAACAACTAACAAATCAGACTAAGAAAAGTACTTGGGTCTCTGCTTGGCCCTAAACTGGCTAACATTGATTTTTTTTTTACTTACATACATGTGCTGGTTGGCTGTTGCTTCTAGGTGCAGCAGGTTTTCTAGCTCATTAAAATAAAGACTAAGGCCTGGGCCACACCGGTTGCGTCGCATGTGTGCGTCGGTCACAGAAAGTCTCGTCATTTTAGCGCCCACGTTAACAGGTTAGAGCAGCCACAGAGCCTGTGTGAGATGTGCAGCTTGAGCATCGTGGCTGCATGAGGACAGCATCACGCCAGTGGTGTGCCATCTACAGTTTCGACGTGGTGCCTATTTTTCAATTTTTGATGTGCGAGGTAAGCAAGACTCAGCAAAAACAGACAGTGAAAAAAATCTATATGTATATTTCCATCATAATCAGTAACATTACATAACTGACAACTTTCACTATAGTTTCAATGGCTTGGCTATGTCACAGACCTGACTTTTTTTTTTTTTAAACAATTCAGCACACGTTTCTTGTCCTTTATACGTCTCAACTATATATAAATTAAAATCTCATCTCATCATCTCTAGCCGCTTAATCAAACATTATTGATGGCCATTATCAAAGGCAAACTCAATGGAGAAAGCAGCAGCAATACTGGCACTGTGGACAAACACGCATGTGAGCTACAGCAATCCGTACGCAATGCAGTCACTGTGGCCCAGGCCTTAGCCAGTTACGGTGTGTGTAAATTAATTGCAATTAAATCTCACCATGTTACAAAACAATTTGATTATTAAGGAACAAACTGATGAATATTATACGTAACTGCTGCCAAGTTCTGTATAACAAATTAGATTTCCTTGTTGACAACAGGTGAATACTCCTTCATAGCTTGAGACGTTTTCACAGTAAAGGGGCTGTGTACTTCATTGTATGTCAAGCCAATGTCCCCAGGAGCTTAAAGTGCATATCCTGGACCAATTTCGTTTTTTTTTTTTTAAATATGAAAGTATGTCCCTTTACACACTCATCCAGAAGGGTAATTTTGCACAAGGCCATCTGT
>JAOEHJ010000023.1:16469682-16483285 GCA_025447855.1 Potamarius usumacintae | reverse complement strand
ACACACACACACACACACACAGGGTGTTCCAGAAAATCAATAGACCATACACAGTTGCCCCCTAACTTCTGGGACACCCTGTATATATAGGTGAGTAGTCATACCAGGTCCCAATGACCCATTTCCCTGATCTTAACCATCAGGAGATTGGTCTTAAGGCCTGGAGGCCATCACACACCCCTTCCTTAAGAGCAAGGTCCCACCTCCAACCCTGGAACAAAATAAATATTAAATAAATTGTCCTAGGTAGGTTAGGTTAGGGAGACTCCAGTAAATTTTGTTGCCACTAGTTGCAAAGTGCAAGTGTTTTGTATAATTTCCCTCTGATTATCCAGGTTGTTGGATTTAGTAGATTTCATTTTGCCCCCCTCTGATGAATTGCTGGAGCAATGTTCTAAGGAACAACTGATAAAGATTGCTCAGTAATACTCTGTTGAAGTTGAACCCAAGCAGACAAAGGAAAACCTGAAAAGTACCATTAGAGCTAATTTGCAAGAGTGTAGTGTGCTAATGGGTGGGGGAGCTAAGAGTGGTGTAAGTAGTTCTATGACTGGCCTTACATTTGAACAACAAAAATAATTATTGGTTTTGAAGTTGGTACATGAAAAACAGCTGGAAAGAATCAAATACAAAAAGGACCAGTTAAAATTGGATTTGGAAAAATTGGCATGAATTCGGGAATGCAAAATATCTGCTTTGGCTTTAAATGAGGGAATCACCAATTCACATTTTGATGTTTCAAGTAACTTGAGGTTGGTGCCAAAATTTACTGAAAATAATATAGAAATGATTTTGCTTGTTTGTTTGAAAGTCAAGAGGTTGACCTGATGAGAAGCAAACCTTAATGTTGCAGTGGGCCTTTACAGGTAAAGCTCAAGATGTTTATTCCACTTTATCTTGAGATGACTGTAAAGATTACAACATAGTAAAATTGGCTGTCTTGAAGGCATATGAGCTAGTTCCTGAAGCATATCAGCAACATTTTCGGGGCTGGAGAAAAATCCTGGACGAGCCCCCATTTGTAACCACTTGGATCAAAGGAAGGATGAAATGAGGAGACCACACAGGTCTTTTTCAATTAAAAATAAATGTATTTAAGAAAACTAAATTAAATGTACAGTCAGTAGATCAGTAATGTGGGTAGTGTATGGATGTGTGAATATGTATAAAACTAAGTAAACCAAAATCAAACTACCAAAAGCTCAACCAAACAGACCAAAGGGAGAGAGAGAGAGACTCACTGCTGGAGCACCAATATGTCAGGGATGGGTAGGTAAACGGATGTAAGTGCAGAAGCGTTTAATTTATAAAAGAGACAACAGACAAACAATCCAAATCGGCAGACAAAATCGGAAATGATAAAACATGCAGAAGGTCGAGCAAGGCACAAACAAATAATCACAGGCAGAATAAAAAAACAGGAATCAGGAAACCAGGAGATCAATATGGAAACACGGCTTGGTAAAGTGTCACTAACAACTCAATACTTCGCACTGAGCGTGTGTTTACAGTCTTTATGTAGGCACACTGATTGCACCTTAATCTTGTGCAGGTGTGCATCATTAATAGCGTGCGTGTGAGAGTCCGTTCAGCGTGTGCACACTCCAGAGCGCACCCAAGAGTCTGTCTGATGCACGCACCACAGCGCACAGGTCTGACAGCAAGTTTTTTCCCCGTGCAAAGACAGCAAGCAGTTCCAGGTTCAAGCTTCATGGCCTGCGTGGAGTTTGCATGTACGCCCCATGTCTGTGTGGGTTTCCTCCAGGTGCTCCGGTTTGCCCCACAAGTCCAAAGACATGCAGATTAGGTAAAATACTCAGCCACTGGGGTTGCACAAGCCAGTGCATACTTAGTGCTGGTCCCAAGCCCAGATAGACTGGGGAGGGCTGTGTCAGGAAGGACATCCAGTGTAAAAACCTATGCCAAATCAAATACATGGAACAGATCTGCTGTGGTGACCACTAATGGGATCAGCTGAAAAAAGAAGAAGAAAGACAGCAAGCAGAGGCCATCCACATCTGATCTGCTTTAATATCAACAAATCTTCAATTATGGGTATGTAAACCATTGATCATGGCAAACATTCAGCTTGTTCAATGTGTTGAGTGCAGGATGTTTAGCCATTCTTTCTCTGTGATTAGTAATAGCTTTATTTGTGATGTGCATCTTAGTTAGCTCTCTGACGGAGAAGATTGCAGCATTAGAGATATACATCCAGACTCCAGAGAAGGTTAATGAGAGTGAGAGCAACATAGTCTCTATAGGGGAAAGTCTGAATGCCCCAGGTGGAGTTAGCAATCCCCCAAATCTGGCATTAGAGCCCTCACAATGGGGCAAATGGGTGATGACTCGGCAGCATAATCATAGAACCAAAGATAAAGCTGAGGCTTGCCCACGGGAGCACCACTCCTCTCTGCTTCACATGTCTAACAAGTTTGTTCTCCTCAGCGAAGCACCCGCTGAGAAACCTGAAAGAGCTCTGGTTATAGAGGAATCTATCTTATGGCAAGTGAAATTAGCTAGGCCTTTAGGGGCACCAGCAGCTTTAGTTAGGTGTATAGAGGTTTTTCATGTGACATCACGTTTCCAATGGTGGCCATGTTTAAGGTCAACCTTTGATTCAAATACAATGAAGTAGTGAGGAAAGGATGTAAACATGGTCAATTTTTGTTCAGTTTTCAGTTGTTGAAACCATGATAAAAAGGCTGCATTTCTGCATTTCTAGTGTTATATATTGCATCAAGGAGAGAAAACTACAGAAATTTCTATTAAAAGAAGATATAAGTGGCTGGTGAATCTAATTCGCAAGGAATGGACACCAGGAAAGTACAGTACACCATGAAATGCTCTGATCATTTTCACTCAGGTTTGACCTATTTTTATAATTTTATAACTATAATATAGTACAAGAGTCAAAATAAGCTTATTTTCCTGGGGTTTATTTCATGAAAGTATAGTAATATGAGCTAATTATTTGCAGCCTAATGATACTCTTTTTTCAAGTCAAGAAGGTTCGTCAAAAGCTTTTTTCACACCAGTTACTACTAAATATTTTTCATAAACTGCTTCAAATTTTATTTCTCTCTCTAGCCAGTTTTATGTCGGTTTCTCCACTGGGAGGCAGGTAGAATGTTGCATAGCAATTTTGGTTTTTCTTTTCCATCCCCATCTATCCAGTGTGTCAGAGGCCTCCAGCTTGTATTCACAGAGGTCACTCCGGATGACCTCTGCCCAGGTTTTCTGTGGCCTGCCCCTAGGCACACGTCCCTCCATGCTAAGGCTGGTCACCTTGGCAATCCACGAATTGCTGTGTTGCACATGTCCAAACCACCTTAGGTGTTTGACTGAAATGGCTGTCTTCAGGGCTGCAATTTCAAGCCACTCAAACAGGGAAGAGGTTGGGATGTCTTTGTCTCCTCTCACTCCACAAATACACCTGACCATTGATCGCTTATTCCTTTGCAATCTACAAAAGTCAGCCTTCTTCAGGGCCCAGCACTTGCTGGCATATAGCATTGTGCCTCTCACACTGATGTTATAAATACTGCCCCAGGTTCTCATGGAAAGGCTTTTGATTGTCAGGATGGGTAGGAGTTCATGGAATTTACCCCAGGTGGTTCTTACTTGAGTGATAGTAGTATCCTCATAGCCATCTCCAGCTGAGATTGAGTCTCCCAGATAACAGAAGGAGTCTACCACCTCTAACTTCTGATCATCAACCATCACATGGTCGATGGGTCTGCCATCGATGGGGTGGGCCGTGCCAAGGCAACGGCTGCATTTGAAGTCAGGGTCAGGAGTCAGTCTGCCACTGGTACCAGTGCACCTCTTGTGAACCCAGTGTTTACAGCAGTGGCAGAAGATGGAGTTCGCACAAACTCCTTTCCTTCAAAGAGCCTAGATTGGGGCCTGATATCATTAGTTTGGTCTTGGCCATATTTACCTGCAACCTTTTTGCCTCAAGCCCAGATTTCCAGAGATGCAGCTTCTCCAGGAGATCATCTAGGGAGTCTGATGCTAGAATTAGGTCATCTGTGTAAAGCAACTCCCAAAGGCAGCTAGTGCAAAATTTGTGGGATAAAGCCTCCATAACGATGACAAACAGCAGCCGACTTAAAACAGACCCTTGGTGAACACCAACTTGGACATCAAAATCTTCACTGAAGGAGTTATTAATGTGAACTCTGCACTTTACATTGGCATACATTGGGCTACACCAACCAGCCATTCAGGCACACCTAGTCACCTCATTGCCCACCATAGTACACCACATGGTACACGATCAAAGGCCTTCTCTTGATCAACGAAGGCAAAGTAAACATTCCTCTCCTTGGCAAAGTACTTCTCTTGTAACTGCCTTAAGATGAAGATTGCATCACATTTTCCTCTGCCACTCACAAAACCAAACTGCATCTCGTTAATATCCACAATATCTCAAATAATTTTATCCACAACTCTCTCTCGGACTTTCAGACAATGATCGGTTAACTTCAGGCCTCTGTAGTTCCCCCTCTCCATTGCGTCTCCCTTCCCCTTGTACAAGTTGATAATGTAACTCTCAATCCAGTCATCCGGTATCTTTTTCTCAGCTATGATGGCATTAGCAAGGTTGCATAGGATAGGACAATTGACTTCAAGTGATGCCATAAGCATTTCAGTCACCACGCCCGATGGTCCGGGGGCTTTACCTTGCCCCTTTTTTAAACCTTTTTCATTGCTTCAGCCACCATCTCAGGTGTTATGAGTATAGGGGGACTGGCAATAGGCTCAGCAGGGGGAAGGTCTTCAGCAGACCAAGGGAATTCAATATTAAATAGATGCTGATAGTGATCTTTCCATGCTGCTTTCTTGGCATCATCACTGAGGATTAAGTTACTCTGATCGTTCCTGACACAGCAGTCACCTACAATGTCCCAGTTTTCTGTCTTCATCTGCTTTGCAATACGAAAGACATCTTGTATACCTTTGTTGACATCTAAGAACTTACTCTCCTCCACTTTCTTTTTAGCAGCAAAAACAACACCCTTTGCTTGATACTTAGCCTTGAGGTATTCCTGCTTGCTTCCACCCTTTCACCAGGCTTTCCATATCCACCTCTTTTCCTCTCCAGCCAAATTGACTGACTTATCCCACCACCACATCTCCTTCCTCCATCTGCCTTTTTTGGTAAATCCACAGACCGTAGTTCCTGCTTTCAGTAGGCTGTTCTTTAGATGTTGCCAGGTGTCATCAACTCTAAGAGTATCATTGTTGAGCAGGCTGACTTCTACTTCTTTCAGAAAGTCTTTCTTTACCTCAGGATTTCTCAGATTCCAAGTGTGTACCTTAGGGGTAAATGATTGTCGATGTGGCTTACCAAGCTTAAGGGAAAGGTCACAGATGAGCAGCTTGTGCTGAGGGGCACATTCTTCATCAGGTAGAACTTTAGTGTTGATAACTAGTCTCAAGTCACAGCGTCTTGTAAAGACATAATCTACTTGACTAGATGAGTCACCTGACTGGTAGATCACAAGATGACTAACTCTCTTTTGGAAGAGGGAGTTACAGACAACAGGATCATGGGCCACCAAGAACTCTTGCCTTCAACATTATGCTCACCACAGCCAAACCCACCATGAACACCAACATAGCCTGCAGATGAGCTACCAATGTGTAAACAGTCTCTAGGGGACTGGGTTCTAAAGGTTGCCATCCACTAGGGGGCCTATTAAGTTAAGACAGAACATCATCATAATGATGATGATGATGATGACGAGAAAGAAAATGCACAGGAGGAGATAATAGAGGATAACAAACAGAACTGGTTTTATGGTGCCAGTAACCCGCCTTTTGCCCCTTCTCCTGTTGGTATGAAACGGTTCCACCACGTGAAGGCCAGGAGCTGGACTTGGTTGTACTATACTAGACTATATTTTATGTTAAGCCATTGGGGCATTTTATAGGCTGAAAGGGCAAAAAACCTCACAACCATCCCGGCGATAACAGCCCTTAGAACCATTTAAGTATCCCAAATACTTTTCACAGGGAAATTGTTTCAATATGATTCAACATACTGCGAATCAAAATTGAAAACTACCATGATACAAACAAGCCAAAGTTACAGACAAAATATGAATACACTTACCCATCTGATGACAATCGTTAAATTCTTCTCCAGAACTTTAACACTGATTTCTCTCACCCATCCACACACAAACTGGTTGTATGCTTGTAAACTTTTATAAGCTCAAAATTCATCCATGAGTTTGTTTTTAGGACTAGATAGGACACAATATCCAAGAACAAAATGGCTTGATATTTGTCAGTTTCTCTGCACCATTAATTATTAGGCACCTCATAAGGGTTGATGCTGTCTATTCTTGCTACTTTTTCCTGATATCATTGCTTTTCCTTTGAATCTAGTGATCATGGATATGATTTCTTCCATGACATGACAAACTCCTTCATACAACTGTCAGAACTGACCTTAAATGTGGTGGCCAAAAGGGTTGCCATGGGACATGTGATGTCAATGAAAAACCTCTGGAGCCAGGGTGCCAGACATAGCAGGTAACCTTAGGGTCTTAGGCAAGCATATGTTTCCAAAGTTAGTTATTCTTGTGGGAGCTAACAATATATACCTTCATCAGCCTGAGATTACTAAGAGTAACTTTGTAGAGGTGTTTAAATTAGTGAAGGTGATGTCCAATGCTGTAATATGCTCTGGCCCCATCCCAATGCAGTGTGGTGATATACCATACAGCAGGTTATGGTTGCTGAACTGCTGGTTGTCCAGGTGGTGCTCTGAAAACAATGGAGGCTTTATAGATAATTGGAGTAATTTTGAGGGCAAAGCTGGCCTGTTAGGGTGGGACGGTATCCATCCCACTCAGGAAGGTGCTGCTCTCATTTCCTGCAGCATAGCTCATAGTCTCAGAACAGGAATAGTTAACTTGTGACAATCCAGAGCCAAGGCCAGGGAGCAGACAAACAAGATAAATTGACTTCCACTATATTGAGACTGTGTCTGTTCCCTGGGTAAAAAAGTAGAAATACTCAGAGTTTGTTCTAGTAACTTAATTAACATAAAAGTAGATCATACTGAATGTACAGCCACTGCCAGCACCTTTTGATCTAAGAGTAGGACTATTAAAAATCAGATCTCTTACATCTAAAGCGCTAATTGTTAATGAAATTATTACTGATTGGGAGTTTAATGTACAGTATTTAACAAAAACGGGGACTAAACCAAATGAGTATGTAGCATTAAATGAAGCTAGTCCTCCTGGATATATACACATATATGGTTATATGCCAAATCAAATATCTGGAACAGATCCACTGTGGTGACCCCTAATGGGAGCAGCCAAAAGGAGAAGTTATCATCAGTTTGTTGATGTAAATGGTGATTTTTTTTTTCTATGCATACTAAAGCCTCACTCACAACCCGCCGTATGTGCTGCTACAGGTGGTCTACAGTAAAAAAAAAATTGGCAAAACTGTGCTTGAGACTTGCGCAACACTTGCATGTGTTCAGCGCCGTAGAAGGTTGTAGACTGCCCATGGAGACTTTTGGTCCTGCACATGCAAATTCTACAGGTCTTGCGACAAATCAAGAATGCATACACTACGTACAGGACCCGTACTCCTTTTGTACACCTGATTCAAGTCGGCAGCAAGGCTAATAGGGGCTTTTTGCGATGACGGTAAGACGCACAAGTGATGCACGGTCATTGTATCATTGTATGAGTGACGTGCCTCAGAAGTACTACACAAGTATTTCACACTTGCTATTTGTGCGGCCCACAAGACAGAAGTACATCTCACTTTCTACCCCATGTGTGGCATGACCTGCACGCAGCGCACACGACCCGCACATGACATGAGGGCAAGACTCTGGAGATACACACACACTGTATATATAGGGGGAGGAACCAAGGAATGGATCATGTAGCGTGTAGTGTTGTAGAAGGGAAGAAGATGGCTGTCATCATACCACCGCAACGACTGAGGGAGTTGGAATTTTATAGACAGACGATGGAAGCCAAGGAGCAGCACAAAGCGATATTGGCTTTGCTAATACATGAACACCAATGTCAGAATGCAAGGCAGCAAAGGCAGTGGTGGGTATGCCCATGGATTGAACGGTGGAGGCTCTTTGGACAGTACCACACCCTGTTCCAAGAGCTGGAGAGAAAGTTGCGAGAGGACTTTCTGTCATACATGCAGATGCCTTCTAACTAGTTTGCACAGCTCTTGTTGCGTGTGACACCCCACATTACCAAGGGTCCAAGAAGCTGCTGTCCACTTGAGCCCGGACTGAAAGTGGCTATTACCATCCGATTCCTGGCTACAGCGATAGTTACAAGTCACTCAAGTTTTCCTTCCATGTGGTGGCCAACACAATTTGCCTGTTTGTGCCCAAGGTGTGCAGTGCTATATATGAGAAATACAGAGAGGAAGTATTTCTTGTTCCTGAGAACACAGATGGCGTGAGGTGGCAGCCAATTTTTCCACATGCTGGAACTACCACCATTGTGTAGGAGCCATTGATGGAAAGCACATTGCTATTAAGAAGCCCAAGAAGAGTGGGTCCATGTACTACAATTACAAGGGCTTCTTTTCTATAATACTCTTGGTCCTTGCAGATGCCCAATACAAGTTCCTGTGGGTGAGTGTAGGTGCCAATGGCTCAGCCTCGGACTGTGGGGTCTTTAACAGATCAAGCCTTCATACTGTGTTGGAAGATGACGAGCTGGGTCTGCCTCCTCCAGAACCACTGCCTGGGGATGACGGGGACATACCCTACTTCTTGGTGGGAGATGATGCATTCCCATTGCAAACTTAGATGACGAAGCCCTACAGTCTTCGTGGGATGGCAAGACCCCAGCATATTTTCAACTACCGCACATCCTGTGCACGCCATGTTGTTGAGAATGCATTTGGCATTCTGGCACACCATTGGAGATGGCTCCTGATGATGCTGTAGTTGAAACCGCGCAGGTGCACCAAGGTGGTCCAAGGATGCCTGACCCTACACAACTTCCTCCGTATGTGGGTGCCAGGTCTCCTAGCGGCTGATGCAGACCAAGAAGATGAACATGGAAATGTCGTGCCCGTAGCATAGAAAGAGGGCGCTCAATTAACTGATGCAAGAACAGTTCGTGGACCCCAAGTTTTGTGTGAAGCCAAGATGCAGAGGAATTATTTGTGTGACTATTATAACAACCCCATTGGTGCTCTGCCCTGGCAAGAACGTATCATTGATATGCAGTGAGTGTACTGGCAATTAAGTGTATTTACAATAAATAAATACATCAATTGCATGTGTGTACCATGATATTTGTCTGAATCAAGTAAATAAAATGTTTTACATGTGTGTGCCACAATATTTATCTTTGGCTTATTAACCATAAACAATTATAACACAAAGTAAAATGGTGAACGGTATGCCTCTCCTTGCCATAGGGCAATATGTGTGGAATAATGGATATTTAAAGATTGACACTGGTATTGATTCCATGACCTTGAGCACTTAATAAGTTCATCCATCCTTTATACTAAAATCTTGTATGAAGTTTGGGGGCCAAAAGCCTAATAAAAATTTAATTGACAATGATATTTTGACCATTTGTAGGAATGTGACATCTTGAAATATTAGGTTAATTATTTGACCCATGACGTCTGAGAAATGACCTTTTATTTTCTTTTAACACCATGACCACCTCATTTGCTGTTTTTATTTTAGCATGTTAATTTACCATGCAAACATCAAATAATAAAAAAAGAGTATAAGGGAATAATGCATTTTATTACATTCTAAAAAATCCCAACCACATAGGCCAACAGTTTGAGCACTGAAACACACTTTGACCGACTCCAAGCTACTGTCCTGCTCCTACTCCTGCTGAGTGGTGGGAGGGGGTGTCAGGATGTCCTCGTCACTGAGCATGGCACAATGGCCTGATAGTGATGATGGGATTGCAATGCCCTCACTTCTGGGTGTCATTGGCTGAAACATACATGAAAATCAGCATATATAAGCATATAGATACCGAAATGAATGTTTAAAGCATGTGTATTATAGTGCAAGATGTTTAATTAGTATTTACCTGTGAAAATACCTCTGGTGGGGTGCTGTGCAACCTTGGTGGTGGCGGCACAAGTGGCCCCGAGGCCACCGTCACTGTTGGCTGATGGAACTGTGCCTGAGTTGGTGTCCAAAGCTGCTGTGATACTGCTGGAAGTGGCCACTGCTGCTGGTGCATGGGCCACTGCTGCTGCTGCATGTCGCGACCCTGGCCCCACTGCTGCGACAGGACTTGGCCCCACTGCTGTGACTGTGGCTGGGTCCCTTCAGGCCTGGAGTATCTACTCAGCAGCTGCAGAGCATCCATGGTGAACTGGTCCCACCTGCTGTCAGGGATCTTGTGTATGTACTGGGTCATGTACTGCTCGAAAGCCTCCCTGGTATCCATGGGTCTGAAAAGAGTCTGCAACTGCAATCAGAAGAAGAAAATATTTGCAACTTGTGCTGTAGCATATTGGCCTGTTACACTGATAGGTCATGTGTTGGTGTAATTTTTTTAACAGAACCTTTTTCAGTGATCAGTGAAAAAAAACATACCTGTTTGAAGATGTCCTGGCTGGGCTGTGGCTGCTCAAAATACTTCAGCATCACTTCCTCTAGGTGGCTGGTCTTTGCCCGCTTGCCCGGCCTGCTGCCTCTTGGAGCCACACTTGAACTGGCAGGGGACTGTGGATGCTCTTCGTTGCCACTCTGACTCACTGCGTACATCCTGTGATGAAGAGGCCTTCCCAAGCTATAAGCATTAGCAAAGAACAGTTTGGATTAGAAGAGTGAAGACAATTATGAAACAGCAAACTGAACCTATCACTGAAAAAGCTTCTGTTAAATTACGAGAAGCACATGGAAATACATGTGTAATCACACTCTCAAATCATTCTGTTTGAGGCAAATGCTTACCTCTGACTCTGGTGTATGTCCTGGGTGTGGTGTGATTCTGCAAGAAAAGTGAACGACTTCAGCTGCCACTCCTGTCTGGGTGTCCTGTTTTGGGCCGCTGATCCACACTTTGTACGCTTCATCAGCGTGCCCACAGCTGTTCGCTGATTTTGGAACCAACCTTCAATCTTGGCCACTGTAGAAGAAAAAACATAAAACAGAACTTTTAAATTACTACCAAAAGAAAATACAAACAAAATAAATCTCCGTGACCAAATAAAATACAAGGGGAAAAAATATCTTACTATCAACTATGGTTTCTTGAGGCTGCTCTTCAGGCTGTTCCCTCTCTGGAGATGCAGTACACTTCACTTTTGCTCGCTGCTTCTTGGGTCCCATTTTCTAAAGTTTAAACTGAATTTTCTAAATTTTCCCACAGAATATCCAATGTTCTTCAGTTGAAAGACGGTTGCAGAATGCTGCAGATGCGCTTTTATACCCACTCCTGGCTTGCGTCACATGCAAGTCATGAGTGATTTGTCATGTGCTAATCATGTGCGTCACACATGCTTCACAAGTGTGGCCCATACTCCTAGCACAGGAAACTGGTAAAATGCAAGTCACACGCACACTACACTCATTGAACATGCACTGATCACGTGCGTCAGACATGCGCTTTCCACGGCCTAACTGCGCAATTTTTCCCACGCCTTGAGGAAGTCAGGCATGCAACCTGTACTTGACAAGTACTTTGCCTGTACTCCTCCCCCAAACTTTCCCCCGGTTCACCGCGACCCTGCGGCACGACTGCGAACTACCAAACCCTGCGACCCGTGCATGTCCCAAAACACTTACGGCGGGTTGTGAGTGTGGCATTAGACTGGTGTTTGCAGCACAGGGTCAGTGACCAGTCGACTGACAAACCAACGACTGTGCGTCACTACTGGTGTCGGAACAGCCCACGAAGGAGGCAACATGTCACTGACCACGCCTGACTGGTAGAGCAGTGACTTAAAACTCGCGCGTGCTTGATGAGCTTATGACGAATGTCACATGACCACTACTGGGATCATACGTGATCTTTTGAAATGGCTAGTAATTAAAATTCACTACAGGTACACTTTAAGTAATCCACAGGGGAGCTCATAATGTGCAATATTGACAAATTTCCAACATGTTTAGACGGAAGCACTTTCCATGCCAGTAAGTCATCTTGGGGGGGAACGAAAGTCTGCAGGGGTCTGCCTAAGTTACTGCTACAGACATAAAACTATCTCCAGTCACACTTTATGGGAAAATTAGTGATGTAAAATGACAATTCAAAGCAAAAAGCAGACCTATCAATTAGCTGGACACAAACGCGCTACTGGGGCACAAGACGGATGAGTTAAAATTTTGGTTTGGTGTCAATATCTCAAACTGTGGGAGAATAAATGGTCAGGAATTTGAGAGAAGAATAATCAGAGAATGTGATTGCTTTGGATTCATGTAATAAATGGTTGGGTGGATGGATGTGTATATCCAGGTGTATTCATAGTACACCTTTTGATACATGGACAATATTACACAGTTGTGCGAAGATGTGAAGTTTATCTTCGAGTGTTGAATAGATTTATTCACGAGTGAAAATATCTTTTTCTCATCTATTTATTAAAGACAATCAATTACAAAGTTTAAAAAAAAGAAACATCAGTAAATCACACTACCTCACATGCACCTAAAAAGAGACACACATCCATGAAATACAGATAGATGGACATTAGTGAACTCCAGTATTAAGTAATGGAGTTACTCCAGTTAGTTGGAGATTTTTGAGGTTATGTGCAAAATTAATGTAAAATCTGACTGACATTCAGGGAGGGGTTGGGCAGAAGACTTGGTGAATGTGAGTTATGCATGCATGTCTATATTGGAGGGTTTTAATTACCCTCTTCATTTATGAACGAGTCAGCAGCAAATACCAAGAGAATCAACAGTCAAGCTTACCTTGTTTCTGTAGCCATTTTTATGCACCAATTCAGCAACATATACCATCTAATCTAAGGCTATTATAAAGGAATTCCAAACTTTTTCGAAATGTGAGAGTTGGTTTTGAAGTGTTGGTTCCCCCCCCATAGAGATATACATTCTTTGAGAAGGTTACATGACTGCATAATATTTAACTTGTTCCTTGTTTTCCAATTTAGAAGAAATTTATTTATTTAGGGCAATAGTTAAGGCAATTAGGATAGGTCTAGAATTTGAAATTGGTGGGTGTATTTTTGATAGGTCTCCAAGTAGACAGAAAGATGGAGAAAATGGGATAGTACAGTTTGTAATAATTGATAATTATTTGATGATTTCTTCCCAGAAGCGATTAATTGGAAGGCAAAGCCAGATGGAGTGAAAATGGTTATCTGAGATGTTTTGTTGGCAGTGCAAACATGTCAGAGTCTGTGAAACCCATTCTATGCAGACAGTTTTGGGTGTATTGTGTTCTGTGGATTCTTTTAGACTGTATTAGTTGTAAGTTGGTATTGCTGGTCATTGTGAAGATGTTCCTAGATATTTGAATCCAGCTTTTTTTGTGGTCACACCCTCTATCTAATACTAACATTCGGGTTAAACGTAGAAAATATAGTCATACTTCCACAGTCTGAAGTTATCTCAGATCATTAT
>JAOEHJ010000023.1:15946810-15957398 GCA_025447855.1 Potamarius usumacintae | reverse complement strand
TAGGTTTTACTGAGCATCTTACAGAACCAGCCACAGTTCTTCTGGACACTTTGACTGTCATACTCGCTTCTTCATTTCACACCAAAACCCAGTAGCCTTCATTATGTTTTCATTTTTAATCTGAAAAGTGCTCTCTTATGAAATATGCTGCTCAGATACAAACTTTTTTTTTTTCTTTTTTCGTAGCATTTATTTTAGTGCTGGAAAACGTACGTTTGGACTCTAAAATGGTTTTGTACTGATTCGATAATGTAGAAGTCATAAAACAGAAATCTATAATAAAGTTTGTATTATATGGTGCCTAAGACTTTTGCACAGTACTGTAAGCTCACGTTTTAATTTGGGGGGCATGATGGTGTACTGGTTAGCACTGTCACTTCATAGCAAGAAGGTTCTGGGTTCAAGTCCAGTGGCCAACAGGGACCTTTCTATGTGTTGTTTGCATGCTCTCCCTGTGTCTGTGTGGGTTTCCTCCGGGTGCTCTGGTTTCCCCCACAGTTCAAAGACATGCATGTTAGGCTAATTGGTGGCTCTAAATTTACTGTAGGTGTGAATGGTTGTTTGTCTCTTTGTGTCAGCCCTGTGATGATCTGGTGACTTGTCCAGGGTGTACCCCGCCTCTCACTCATAGCCAGCTGGGATAGGCTCCAGCTTGCCTGCGACCCTGTAAGTGGCTACAGATGATGGATGGATTTACGGAGACATCCTACTGAATACATTTACTGTACTGTAACTTTTAGGGACCAAAAAGCTTAGAAATTTTACCTGTCTTTTTCTCTGAACGTCCCAATTACAGAGGCCACTGAGAACCTGTTTAAGTTCAGTTGCACACATTGTCCTGCTTCCCTCATATTCATGCCATGAACCAGAACTATGGTCATTGCTTTATTGCATTGATCATTGCTCATCTATAATCATTGCTCTAATTTCATCTGAAATTGCAGCTCTTGTTCTTGGTCTTCCTCGTCGTCCTTTTCTTCTTCCTCCTCATCCACACACACTCCTCTGCCTCTTCTGTTATTACACTCCATTGTTGAAATCACAATCCAACTCACACCTGCCACTTGGATCTGACCTGCTTCTATCCTGTTTACTAATGGGTCCCACACATCACTGATTGGACACGTGTGAACTCAATTTTGAGTGGTGGTGTGTTAACGATGACAACAGGGTGTTAGTTGTGTTTAACCTTTGGGGCCTGTGTGTGTGTCATTCTGGGTGAAAGTGCACCATACTGCTAAATGTGTTCTGTGAATGAGAATGTGTTTAAAGTTTTGTCAGCTGTGTGATTGATTCAATAAAGTTGTTTTGGCAGTTGACAGTTTAGTTTTGAAAATGGGGTTTAGTGTTTTGTCAATTCAGAAAAACTGCCCATAGTCAGCTGGGATAGGTTCCAGCTTGCCTGCGACCCTGTAGGACAGGATAAGTGGCTACAGATAATGGATGGATGAATCTTCTACCCATAAAGGCAAAGATATACTTACCTGAAAGAGAATATTGAACTTATTCAACTTTGTGAGATAGGCATCAGCACATCGTTTGACACAATCAGGCTTTTTCTTGTCATCACTGCTGTTAAAGTAAGCTTGTAATGCTGGCCACTGGGAGAGGGTTCTACCAACACATCTTTCCATCAACAGCCATCTTGTTGACACATGTTTAAGAACCTCCTCCATGTCGACTCCTGTGAATATTTGGAACTCTTTATATTCCTCCCTTCTTTTGGAACTGGAAAAAAGGCAGCCTTTTAAATAACTGATAATGGAGAGCAAAATTGAAAGACTTAAGCCTCAATGATATTCTACTTTTTTACAAGAATTTGTATAACTTACCTTCCATGAAAATAATAGTAGGTATCAATGAGCAGATCTTCTACTGGTAGGTGGAGTGACTTTATAAGACTGTTGGCACAGAGGTTTGCAATATGGGAAACACAGCCGAGGTCAAATACTTGGGAGCCTGTCGCTTGTCTTACACGGGAGAGTTGTTCTTGAATTGTTCTTGCCCACCATAACACTTGCATTGTCAGATGAAAATCCTTTGATGCTTGATGTCTGTAAAATATACTGTGATCATATACTGTGATGTCTGTAAAATATACAGCAAATAATGTCCTTAGCACAGAAAAAAAAAATTAATAAGAAGTGGTAGGCCTATCATTAGATTGACACAGAATTTAAGGACTGGAATAAAAAGCTATCCTCTTATCTGTTAATAATTATTATATTATGGGAAAAACACTTACTGTAGTGTGTCTTGTAGAGTTGTGAACAAGTTTTGAGCATTCGGTATATTGCACACTGGAATGCCTAGAAATCTGTTTTCAACTCTGAAGGTCCTTTTGTCAAGCAGTCTGACCATGATGGCACAAGCTTTGTCATCTGACCTTTTGTTGGACTCCTCCATCATGATGGTGATCGGTCCCTCTTGAGCAGTTTCCACAATGTTTTCCATATAGTGAGGAGCAAGAGCCTTATTGATTATAGCTGCGGTTTTTGTGTGTCCACACTGATATTTTTCTGCTATCCTGCTGTCTGGAAAAGCTGCCTTCACAAGCCGAGTTATATGGTCGGCAACAGAAAATGGTAAGTTATGCTCAGCTATAAACTGGCAAAACAGTACCTCAGCTTTTGTCACTTTATCATCCACAGTTTCAGTTACTAATGTTGACTGACGTAGATCAGTCAATCTCGCTTGAGTACCACTCTGCTTGGCAGAATGCTCACTGTCTTTGTGTTTTTGTCAATCGGAATGTTTTCGAAGATTGTTTTTACCTCCATAGGCTACCAAGAAAGTCTCAAAACAGTAAACACAAATGGTGAACGTCAGTCTCTGCTCTCTCTGACCCATGGATACTCTGTTTTCCAACTCGACTGATACTCCGACAAGTACTTCATTGACTTCTTAGGCAGTTGAGAGCCATCAGGTTCTGTATTTTGTCATTTTGGGATCCTTAATTTACTCCTTTTTGTTGGTCAAAGCAAAAAATGCTGCCGACCGCAGAAAACTGAAAGTACACAGATTTACTTCCAGCGGAAGGTGGGAACTAGACTAGTTGAGGTGACCTCTTACGGCGAAAATAATAACCAATGATCGAGTGATGCTACAATCGCCTTCCTCTGAAAAAAACTGCATAAAAATAATTTTCAACTTCAGTCAACGAAATGTCAGGAGGATTTTTTTCACATGGTGGGAGATCAGGAAATTTTTTTGAAAAGTGCCAAATGACGGGAGATCTCCCAATTTATCGGGAGACTTGGAGCCTCAGTCTTTGAGTACAGTGATGTATTACAGCAGTGTATTCTGCAGCACAGGCTGTATGATGGCCTACTTTTGTGTCCTATAGCAATGTGTTTCAGAGCAGTCATTTACGTACTGTACTGTGTTTCACCTCTTTTGGAGAGAATCTTTGACATTGATGCCAGAGACAAACTTCATGATCTCATCTTTGTTGATGAAGAAGGATTTAAAGTTTTTCTCAATTGCTTAAAAACTAAATCTTGGAACAGTCGGCTGGATAACCTTTTGCTTTAATTCATTCCTTAATATTATGACACTATTCCCAGAATTATAAACTCTTTTCCTGTAGTTCCTGTCATATCACAGGTTGGTTGCACCATTTGAGCAGATCTTCAAACACAAATCCCATTGCTGAAGCACAGTTCTTACCATCCAACCAATCAGAAACACTACCACTCTCTAATGAACACAAGGTGTCACGACTTGAGCTCAGTGAACACACACCTCTCCAACTGAAACACCGAGTGTCAAATTTCTTCATAATTGACAGTAAGTTATTGACTGCATACAGTTTTTGGTTTTTTTTTTAACAATTGCTTAAGCATGTTTTTTGAAAACAGGACTCATTTCCTCAAGACACTGACCATGATTCACAAAACCACAAACCCAAAGTGCAAACCAGCTCATAAATCCTGCAGAATGAATCACTGCATTCAAAACTCCATAAACACGTCTCAAAAATCAGACTTTTACACCAAAAGGCACACACTTCATTCATATGACCACATTTTTGTCCAAACAGCTCCACACTGTTGTGCTCAATCAAACACACTTTCATCTTTGGTGGGCTTGACATCATCGTTCTGTCTGCAGAGAATTCTACAGAGAGAAACTGTTCAAGTTTACATAAATATTTGCAGAAGTACAGATACTATTGAAACAATTTTATTTTTTCTCCACAACAAATCAGACAAACAAATGCACAGCACATCCTACATTATAGTTGGAGGAACAAAAATCTGCTCCATCAAATACAGTGAAAAAAGAATTTGCAGGAAATATACAGAAATATTGCCAATAATATACTTATATATATTGAGGCTCCTCTCAGCACCTCACTCGGTCTGGCCACAGCACCTCATCAGTGTCACATGCAATATCTTCTCTGCCTCAACAGTGAGGGAAGAAGCACCGGGAGTGTCTTATCCAGCCCTGGACAGGACTCACATCAATATCATCACATGCCTCTTCCATTGCCTGCAGAAGAGCCCTGTGCACATAGGGCTGATGGTCATACACCTTCCACTGACATGCAGAAAAACAGCTCTTCAACTGAACTGAGAAATGGAGAGTAGGGTGGAAGGGACTTAACAAGAAATTGTGGATGGTCAGTGAACCAGTTTTGGACCAGGGCTGCATGATGGAAGCTGACATTGTCCCACACTACCACATGTCTGTGCTGCTCTTCATCATCCATCTCGTCTGCTGGGATCACAATGTTGTGCAGTCTGTCCAAAAATGTGAGAAAGTGGTCTGTTGCATGGACCAACTTTGGCATGGTGATGGAGGACACCACTATTTGTGATGACTGCATATATAATGATGTTTCTTCCCTTTGTTTTGGTGTTTGTGAGATTGACACCAGCATCATTGATGAAATTAAACTCGTGTGGGATCACATTAGCATCTATTTCCAGCACTCACTGAAAACAAACAGAATGATCCACCTGGTGTTGTCCAATACCAGCCCCTTCCACCATTACGCCATTATCTCAGTCCTTTAGACAAACAAGAAATACAGGAGTTGTTCAGTGTAGCCTAAAGAGGTTTTCCACACTATAGTGTGCAGGATTCTTGTACAGTTACAAAATGCATGACATGGCAGCCGTTCAGGAAGTAAATAGGAGTCACACAACAACTGATGAATACAGTATGATTTGTGGAATCCTGAACTGTGCAGAGTGAATGGAATTTTGGTGATGTTCCTGTGCTCAAGTCTAAATGAGACAACAGTAAATCGGCTCAAGTTGGGCTGGACCTTCTGTCCACCTCTCTCATTGTCAACACATGGTTGATATCATGGTCATCTTATGTCGCCCAGATTTACTCAGAAAGCTGTGCCCTTCACTGTCATCCTCTTCCTCCTCCTCCTCCTTCTCCTCCAACTCTATGTGTACATCTATTTATTCCCTTTTTTACATATACTACCTAATACGCACACTCAACTTTCCACACATTAACAGTAACAGGTATTGGTTGGCACTGGACTGTCTGTTTGTGCTAGTTATCATTTTTGTAGTGTCCTTGTTTTCACTTTCTGTTGTTTGCATAGTTTAAAGTCTGCATTGTTTGCACTCGCTACACTCTTGCACTTTATGTTTGGTTTGTAGATTTGTCATCATGTGATGTTTAATGTAGCACCATGGTCCTGGAGAAATGTTCTTTCATTTGAACTGTGTCCTGTTCCAACTGTATATGGTTGAAATGACAATTAAAAAAAAAAAAAGTCTTGACCATGACTTCCTGAAAGAAGCATTTGTGAGCCACAAGATATCCTCTGAATGTATGAGGATAAAAAGCCAACAACAAGAAAGCTTTTGAATTTGCTGGATGCATCTCCTACAACTCGAGCAGAGAACCAGAGCTTTCATTTTCTGCAACAGTACATCAGAGGAGTGGATGATGCAGGACTCAGGAGGATGGTCAGGTTTTTCACAGGGTCAGATGATATGTGTTAGAAAGCTCAAGGTCCAGGAGGAGCCAGCTGACCAAATCCTCCTCTTTAGACTGTGGGAGGAAACCGGAGCACCCGGAGGAACCCACACAGGCACAGGGAGAACATGCAAACCCCACACAGAAAGACCCAGTCAGCCGTGAGTTTCAAACGCAGAATCTTCTGACTGTGAGGTGACAGTAATAACTAGAACACTGTGCTGTATAGTTTCCATAAAAATATTAATTTTCTCATCAAAATATAATTTCATCGTTACACTAAACCTAATTGAAACAAATTTCTAATTACTGGGTTCAGGTATGGAATCATGATCAATTCACGTTGTATTATCATAAACCAATTACATTTTAAACCCTGACAAAGGCTGGTTTAGTTGAGGAATATTTTGGTTCAAAATGACCAGATTTAATCCACACGCTCTTTCAGACCCACATTCCTGATCATTTTAATCTGACCAGAATCAATTTACTGCTACAGTTTATCAAAAAAATCACAGAAACATTTGAAATTGCAAAACATTTTATCACACACGAGTCCTAGTCCTTAAAACCAAACCAAAACAACAAATATTGACAATCAGACTTCCATAAGACTGAAAAACCCAGAGTGTTTTAATTTCAACATTGCTGCTAAAGATATCAGAAAGAAACAGAGGAAAAAAAATCACTTATGTGCCATCAAGTTTACTGCACTGCTGAATCATTTTTTCAGTGTCTAAAGCACTCAGAATCTGTATCTGCCCTGGTGAAAAATAAATGTGCTAAGTGTACTAAAATTTAACATACTTTTGTGTACTTGAAGCCACACTAATCATCAATATACTTCAAGTGTGTTTATGATTAGTTAACTTGAGGCATGCTATTTTGGAACAACTAATTTTGTACTAAATATATTTTAATTGCAATTAAATTGTAGAAAAGTGCAACTTGAAGTGTATTTAGTGTACTTTTATGCGCTAAAGTGGAACAACTTTCACTTAAAGTATATTTTAGTATAACATATTTCTATAAAGTGTAATATAGTATAATTATTTTAAAGAGTGTTAAAAGTGTTAGTGTGAAAGCATGATGTTAGTATACTTTTTATATATTTACAAAAAGTACGATTTGTGTAAGTACATTTTCAATATACTATTGAAAATATGAATATACTTTAAATACAATAAAGATCATAGAAAAAAGGTGCAACTCAACATGCTTTCAGAACAATATATACTCGTGGAATGAAAGCACGAGTAAAGAAATTACTTTAAAAAGAAAAAAAAAAAAACCCGTCCGCGGTATGTAAGTGATTATTCTGAGCTTTTAAAAGGACCTCGACACTAACTCACTTCAGGTAAGCCTGGCTGTCTTCAAATCCATTTGATTGACAGGGCAATTGATAAACCCCGCCCTGCTCACGCGCCGGATGGTTGTTGATCCCGGAGCGGATCTTGCGCTCCTTTTCCTGTTTTGTCTCCATTGTTTTCAGATTATTTTCTGCACACTTTCCTTCTGAATACCAAACCCTGTTTAGTAGGATTGTGTCCCCCCCCCCCCCCAACCAGGACTTTACTTTTATTTCAATCTCCAGCACTGATGGCGGTAATCGAGTTTATTTATCCGTTTCTCATTGCCATTTTCCCCATGTTATAAACTCGTTATAAACTCTAACTCAGGGACATGTGGAAGGTTTATGCCGCGTTATAAATGTCTGATAAATATCTGAAGCGCTGTTCAGTTTAAATCGGTGATGCAAGCAGAGTGCAACATCACCGTGAGCGCGCGCTCCGGATCCAGTCCGGCTTTTGCTTTCACTCGCGCTTTTACTGGAGGATGCGCGTCTCACCCAGGAGGACACGGATCTGGAGCTCCAGCTGCAGCCGTCGCCTTTTCAGCAGCTTCATTCGGTGAAGTGTGATTCATGAGTGTAAATAACATTGAGGACGCGGCGGTGAAAACAAAAGCGCGAGCGAACGAGCTGGGGGGGACGCGCACACAATAGGCAACAACACTCACTTGTCCGGACGCACGGTTCGAGGCAATGTTGTCTCTCAGGATGGACAGCGTCGCTTCGGGATACGAAACCGGAGCATTCACCAAAACCAGCACTTTGTCTTAGACCTGGGACATTTCTGAGAACCGGCGGAGTGTAGGATGTTTGTTCTTTTGGAATCATTCTTTAACCGATGATGTCTTGTAAAGCTGTTCCTGTAAATGACTGTCACTCCAAAGAGTTAAACGTCCAGTACTCGAATACGTGTTAGTTTAGCTAACACACATTCACTTGGATTTTATTCTCTTTATTGCTTAGTATTATTCATATTAGGGCACAGAAAGTGCAGGAACCCTATTATTATTATTATTGCTGCCGTCGTTAGTGGTGCTCTGTATTATTGTCATGACCTGTGATCTTTTTTTGTTCCTCTTCAATGGTACTACATTAACTCCCTGCCTATATCAGCAAAAAAAAAAATTCTAATGGTTTTTGTGTCAAAAGAATGTATCTGCTTCATGGAAATTGTGTGGAGAGAATGGATCGGAGCACGCCGCAAAGGAAAACTGTTTACAGGATCTCTCTTACTTTAGTGAAAAGGGAAAGCTTGCAAGAAGGTGGCGGTGCTGCTCCGTTGCACCGACGACTGGAGAACCCGAAGGTGAGTGCGTATCGGCGGGAAGGCTCCGTAGAAATCCAGCGCAGTTGTCTCCTGGAACAGGTCAAAGAAGTGGAGGATGAAACGGACGAACTGTCTTTGCAGGCATACAGGAAGTTCAGAACATTTAGCACCGGGCAGCTGGAACTTGCGAGGTCGAAAATCTCTCGAAAAGCACTTACTTTGCGGAAAGATACTTCAATGGGATCAAATGAAATGTGCACCAGGATGTCGCCAGACGATGCTCGCAGTACTAAACGGATGGAAAATGGTGCTCAGCTGTATGAAAATAATGTGCATGGAAAGGCAGTGAATGAGAGTAATGGAACTAAAGATGTTGAGACTGAGGTAAGGTTCAGCGCAGCTGCTGGCAACAGGGGAAATGTGTGTGTTAATTTTAACAGAATCCTCCAGACTTCCAGGAGTGTTGAAGAGCAAGTCAGTAGAGGTGGTGCTGAGGATCAGACATCTGAAGAGGGTGGCAATCTTCCCAAGGACAACAGTCTTGGTTCTTTGCTTGCCAATGAGAACGGAAGTGCTGCGAAGCAGGCGCCCCAGACCCCGCCGGTCCAGAGGCACCCGAGCTTGCTGCGTCGCAGTTTCAGCTTTCGCCACTGGGCAGGAGGGGAACTGCTGCGGCTCCGAGCCCTCTCCAAAGAGAAGCATCATAGCAGTTCAGGCTGCATTGGGCGTGATGAGGCCCAGCCTCAGTCCACTGTGGTCCTGCAGAACCCAGCCACTGAGGAATCTGAGAAAGGCAGCACTCTAGATGTGGATGAGATCCTTGTCCAGGTGGATTCCTTGAAAGAGCCCAGTCGCCGGGACCGTGCCAAGGGCAAAAACCGCACACTGGACAACAGTGATCTACTCAGGCTTTCTGAGAAACCCCTGGTGGAGAAAGAGGGTTTTCTCCGAACAGCTGGCCTTCGCTCCAGTGGCCAGGAGCGCAGGCTTCTTCGCTTCTTCAGTGGAATTTTCTTAAAGAAGGACAGTACCTCCACGCCAATCAGCAGCCCTGGCAATCATTCCCTCCGCAAGAATGGCCTGCTGAGCTCCCAGAGGAGGGCCATCAAGGGCTACTCACAGTCCAGCACTGAGACTGTGAACGGCTTCCTACGGGACGGTAATATAAGCTTCCTTTTTTTTTTTTCTCTTTCTGTGATTGGTGTTAAATCTTAAAGAATGGAAGTGTGTGTGTGTGGGGAGGGCAGGAACAGTTTGGTGGTGAAAAGTCAGAGTGGTGGTTGGAGAGATGTTTGTTTATTTTGGACACGAGGGTGATGTTTAATTCTTTAGGGCTCTTTGTGTTTGCATTTCATTATAGCGTGTGTATTGTTTCCTTTGTAGCTCCTCTTTCTCTCTGTCATGCACTTTTTTTCTTTTTGTGTGTTTTTAAACAGTGCCTCTGCCTAGAGGGTTGGTAGAGCTTATTTTATTAAATGGAGCAGCAGTGAGAAAATATAAGAGACTTGTTTACTGTGTATGTAATTGGTTCTTTCTCTTGCCTAGTTGCATTTCTTTTTTAGAAGGGAAGATCTAATTTGCTAATTGGAAGGACCTGAAAAGTGAATTGCCTACTTTAAGCAACATTTACAGCTCTCTCTGTGGTTTCATATGCATGATCTGTCTCTGAATGTTCTTGATGACAGCAGGTCACTAGAGATTCCCCCCTGATGACGGTCTGTGATATGATAATGGGGGAGCTTCTGGTAGATGCTTCACATGCTCTGAAAGGGCTTTTAATGAATTACCTGCCTGGGTGTGAGCCAAGGGCCATCTGCTGCCTCAGAGGTGAGCTGTATGTCCTGAAAGACAGACCACTCTCGTCTGCTGAGAACAAAATGCTGCTTATGCACCGACTTCCTTTGCACATTGCTGGGTTTCACATGATGTCACATCCGCCTTATTAGTTATTCAAAACTTTAGATGGTGGTCTACCAAAGCTCAGTTGACAAAGCGTTTGTACGGAGAAGGTGCATTGC
>JAOEHJ010000023.1:15230727-15243010 GCA_025447855.1 Potamarius usumacintae | reverse complement strand
TTAGTTCAAAATGCAGCAGCAAGAGTCCTTACTAGAACTAGAAGATATGACCACATCACCCCTGTCTTATCCACACTCCATTGGCTCCCAATCAAATTTCGTACTGTTTATAAAATACTACTGTTGACCTTTAAAGCACTGAATGGTCTTGTGCTACAATACCTGAGTGAAGTTCTGGTCCTTTATGACCCACCATGCCTACTTAGATCAAAAGATGCAGTCTATCTGCTGGTACCTCATATGTATAGTGAAGGCTACATCGGGGCGGAGCCTTTTCTTACAAAGCCCCACAGTTATGGAACAGCCTTCCAAGTAGTGTTGGGGAATCAGACACAGTCTCAGCGTTTAAGTCTCAGCTGAAAACATATCTGTTTAGTCAAGCCTTTTGTTAATAGTGTTTATGAGGGAAAGGAGTAGATCTGGAGGATCCTCAGACATAGTGTGTTTTGGTAAACTAGGATATATGGATGCTGTCAGTACCCCATTCACTTGCTCACTCGAGTTTGTTGATGTTGTAGTGGCTGGCTGCTTTATGTCCCAGGGCCCCCTCATGCCTGTGCTACCTTCTGGCTCCCCCCTTTTAATTATGCTGTCACAGTTAGTTGCTGGAGTCCCTGCTTGCACTCAGCACGAAATGTATCCTGTTCCTACTCATCAGGTGACAGTGGACATACCCAACAACCTGCGTTTTCTCTCCCCCCTCCATCCCCATCATATGGATGGCCGAGTGTGTGTGTCACTTACCTGGGAAAGACATGGCACCACGATGGACTATGGGAAGAATTCAAGACGGCAGAGACATTGTAATGCTCTTAGCAATATTCTGCTGGGAAACCTTGGCCCCTGGCATTCAGGTGGATGTTACTTTGACACGTACCACCTACCTAAACACTGTTGCAGACCAAGTACACCCCTTCACGGCAATGGTATTCCATAATAACAGTGGTCTCTTTCAGCAGGATAATGCACCCTAACTCTCTACCCTATCAATGATAAAAGCTTGAGACATTATTATTTTGCAAAATGTTTAATTAAACAAAATGTATTTGAACTTCCAACATAACGGTCATTGGTACAGTGCTTAGTAAATTCGTCGTATATGCACCTTAGGCTTTAGTTTAAATAGACACCGATTTAAATAACAATGTTCTTACATTCAAGCACTTAAAACAAAAAGTCTGGGAAATTAAATGTGTACAGAATAAGCTCTCTTGTAATTATACAAGATACCCATACAGATATATTATGACTCAGGCGGTGGTCAATTTGGGGATAGGATAATGTTGATTGTTGCACTTAACGAGTGTGTGGCACATTTGGTTGATCATCTGACATTCATCTCATCTCAAACAGCCCATGCATTTGTGTGTGTCTCCAGCAGGGGGCAGGCAGTATCTGTGTGTTACAAACTGGCTATTTTTGGCAACATGTAGATAGTCCTGTCGCTCTTCTGATAGACTTCCATGAGAAGGCTCAGAATATTCTCTATTGTACCGTCGAATCATATTAATAAAAAATTAAATTAAAAGGCTACTTTTTGTGAACTTAAGTCTGTTGTGTAAAATCTGAATTGAAACTGCAGCAAAAAAAAAAAGAAAAAAAAAAAGTGTACCTCTTATTATCCCTCAACACTCAAAGTTTTATTACCAGACAGTTTCATGCCAGAGAGGACAAAATATTTGAAGACATAAACAGGAAATGACGATGATTAAAAAATAAGGGACAATGTCACTGCACGGCTGCTTGCGTTGGCACTCTGTTGCCCACTTGCTGGTGAGAACTGACCAACAAGGAGAACAGTAAGGAGGCTTGGCTCAGTGTGAGGTCTATTCAGGTTCTCAAGGCTCATTTTTGGCTGGAAGGTCACTGCAGGGGTTTGACAAGGTAGAGTTTGTCTCCGTGCTCACTGGTAAAAATGGGTGCTTTCTTGTAGTGCTCGATGAGCTCATCCATAGTGTTGAAACGTCGCTGCCCGATGCAGTACACACCCTCACCGCACTGTACCTTGAAGTGCTTGTTCTTGCCTGACGCCTTCAAGGAGATGGAGAAATCGGTTGTCTTAAAAAAAAAAAAAAAAAAAAAAAGAGAGAGAGACAACCAAACATCGGGCCATGAGCATCAGAACATCAATGTATTAGTGAATTATTTACAAAAATAAAATATATAAAACAAAGCTCTGTCATTTGTATCCAAGCTAGGCAACTGTGACTCGGGTGTTTTCTTCCCCCTTTCTTCACCAGTGTGTGCTCTGTGTTCGTGTGTAATGTTTTTCTCACTGTAAATCGCAGAGTTATTGAAAAGACCTTTCAGTATATATCAAGCTACACTTAAGTTAATCTGTTAAAAGCAACAGGTTCTGTCTGAGCAGTTCAATAAAGCCTTCTGTGATATGAGCACAGTATGAGTATATTTTATGAGCACAGATATTTACTGGAAAAATAGAAATGTTTATAATTTTGCTCCCTGTGCCAATATAGTGAAATGGTAAAGAATGACCATGGCAAGCAGGAAAGAGCAGTAACAAAACAACTAGGCTATTCAGAGAATATTCAAGAACCACCCTGAATGTTAACCACTAAATTCCTCATTTACTCACAGAGGACTCACTGTCCCGCACTAGGAAGTCTCCCTCGGTTCCCCGCTCATTTAACGTGCATTCAGCCTGGTGCCGTGTCACGCTGCCGTAGTACCACTCCTTCCCAGCAAATCTGCCTGTGTGGGCGGGGCCTGCATGCTGTAAAGGATGGGCCATGAAACTGCTGGCCCCTCCTCCTTGCACCAACCCATCATTCAGCACTGTCGTCACATAGTTTTTGGGCACAAGGCCCACCTGGCCTTGACTATTTTTACACCTCCACCACTCGGGGTCATTCTCAGGTTTCTCCAACACCTCCATGATTTCTCCTTTATCAAAATTCAGCTCTTCCTCCGTGGCCGAGCTGAAGGGGTAAAGCGTCTGCACCTTGTGCAATGCTCGTGAGCACTGCCCATCGCCCATACCTGCCTCTTCCTCCTCCTCCTCCTCATCCTCCTCCTCCTGGACGTAGTTAGAGGGGAACCAGCCGACCCGGCCGTCACTGCAGCGGCCTCGCCACCAGCCATCACTGCATTTCTCCAGTACCAGCAGGCGTGCACCTTTCGCCAGACTCAGTTCATCATCACGCTCTGCCGTGTATGCAAACTTGGCCACTGCCGCTGTGTGCAGCTCATAGATACGCTCTGCTCCCGCGCTGACGCCATTTGATGGGCACTCAGCATCTGTGCTCGGCTTCCGCTTAGCCTTACCCAGACCTGTAAAAATATTCCATTCGTAAGTCCATTTCAAAAAACACAACAGAGTTAAAACATAATATAATATATAAATATAATACAATACAGAGCAATAGAATTAACATAACATAGTATTATAAATTACAAAAATTACAAAAAAAAGTTATTCTAATTTTCAAAAATATTAACATCTTGCTGAGCTTAGAATTAGGAATATTATAGGTTGCTTCTGCCATTTCATATCAAATATATCTAGTTTATTAAAGGTGTTATGCAAATTCAGTAATTATTGCCTTATGCTACAGAATGAGCCTACAATGCCAGCACTTTATAAATAGCTAAATTCTCATAAACAGGGTTTTGAACAAAGCTGAGTTTTTCTGCCAATAATATACTTTCATGTATCCATTTAAAAAAAAAAAAACGCACACCACAAATATATTTTACCCCCTTAGGTCACAGTGATTGGGCATCTGTAAGCTCATGTGTGTGGAAGAGGGCAGACAGCACTTTCCTCCAAGTTTGCTACACTGCCCTGTAAGCAGTAGTTCATAAAGATGTAGCTGGCTGGCTTCATATGCCACAGAGGAAGCATATATTAGCTTTCACCCTCTCTGGTGCATAGCTTTTGAATGATGATAGGAGAGAGCTGGCTGGTGAGTAGGAAATGACAGATGACCATTTGGGGAGAAAGAAATGCAAGGTAAATGCATTCGGGCCACTTCAAGATGCCTAAAATCTAGCTTACTACATGTGATTTCCTCACACAATGAAAGCCAAGCTTTCTCCATGGTTGTTAGTGTGATCAGAGGTCAGTCGAGTGACAAGACAATGATGAGGCTCATCACTTGACTGTGATGATACCTCAGGGACTGTGGTGCCTCAGGTGATGGGACAGTTGATGATGCCAATACTGAAAGTGATTCCCATTTTAAAATTGCATTTCTTTACAGCTCAATTTGGCTGTAATGTTTTTACACAAGCAAATTATGTTATAGATGTAGAAGTAGGTGGGACATCCTTCTGTGGAACTGGATTAAATTATTTAAATACAAATTTCTCACTTTTCAGATTTTAAAATACTTGTAAAAAGCCTGAAATTTGCAAAAAAAAAAAAAAAAATATATATATATATATATAAGTAGCAAACATCAAAATTTGACCATGTGAAGGGTTTTCCTATAGCACTTCAAACTTTATGGCTTTTAAATAATTTTTATAACAAGTTTTTCATATTTGTCAAACAAATATAACAAGTAAACAACATGAAAGCATCTGAAATCTAATACATGACCAGTAATGAGACGAGCTGAAATTCACAAATTGAGACTATAGAGGACTCAAGTCTGTTGTTACTGTGCAAAGCACATACCAGCACTTGGCACTGCCAGTCTCCCATAAACAAATGCACACCATGACGAACTCTATTTTTAACCAGGGGGCAGAAAATAAACCCGACATTCTGTCTGTCTATCTGTTTAGATGGTTCTATAAAATGTATAATATAAGGAGTATGTTCTGTCAAAGTGATGCCTTCCTGAGGAAATAGTGGCATGTAATACAAGCCTGTTATGTGCAAGCGTCTGCGCACATCTCTCATCCGACTAACCACAACATACCATCTCTCTTTATCAACAAGCCCCAATTCAGTGGCAACACCAGTACTTCATTTGTGCAAGAGACTCAATTTTTAAGCAACAAAAACAGTTAGGACTAGTTTACAAAACAATACATAGACATTAAATAATGCATTCATTATTATTATCATCATCATCATCATCAACAACAATACGCAGCAGCTATTACCACTTATCTGCATTAGACTCTGTAAAAGGTTTTTTGTGGCAATGTGACAACTTAAAATAAAGCTTAAGACTCGCGTCTCCTCTAGATCACATAAAATACTTCACACGTGGGCATCATTGACTGGTTACTGACTGATCACTGACTCATGGACTCACTGATTTATAATTGACTCATCAGTGACTGATCATTTACCTCTGATCATTAATCACTTGCCTATCACTGACTCATTATTGACTTATAACTGGGTCATCACTGAATGATCACTGACTGTTCATTAACTGATTACTGACCCATCAATGACTGATCACTGACCCCTGATCATTAATCACTGACTTATTAGTGACTAATCACTGACTCATCATTGCACTTTGATCACTGACTAATCACTTAACATTAACTCCTCAATAACTGATCACAGACTCATTACTGACTCATCAGTAACTGATCACTGATCTATGATCATTAATCACTGACAGATCTTGACTTATCACTGGCTGATCAATTACTCATTTGTCATTGACTCATCGGTTCTCATAAATGAGTGATGAAT
Source organism: Potamarius usumacintae (assembly GCA_025447855.1). NCBI lineage: Eukaryota > Metazoa > Chordata > Actinopteri > Siluriformes > Ariidae > Potamarius > Potamarius usumacintae. The sequence continues at coordinate 15,237,384 of JAOEHJ010000023.1, read as the reverse complement.
TTATTGAAAAATATTGATGGTGGCTATGAAACTTACAGACAAAATGTATTTTTCCCCTCCAGAATGTGATATTCTATGCACTTATCCATTAAACTCTCTATATTAAAAAAAAAAAAAAAACCATTTTAAAACCATTGTGACTCTTGGTTACTTTCAATTACACACAAGGTGAGAACCAGAAATGAGCTTTTTGCAAACATTAAGCCCATATAGATTACAGACAAAAATAACAAAGCTATTTGGGATGGGTAATCAATTAATGATTTGGTCATCTCTGCTTGTGAATGTTCAGATATCTTGTTTACAGGACATAGATTTAGTGCAGAAATATAGAATTTTATTTGAATAAACAAGTCTCACTATATACTGCTTACTCCACTATGATGACTGTTTGTATAGTTTAATAATCATGACAAAGGCTGTCTCGCCTCCTTATGCACAAATGGAAACGGTCATTCATACTAAACACCAAATTGTAAAATACGTGGTCCTAAAAATAAAAATATTCATTATACAAAATATCTATTTTTCACAACTGTAGTCCTCCTCAAAGGGAAAAATGTATCCTTTATTATTACATTTTTTTTTAAAGCAATCTTTGCAACAAAGTCCTGTGTTATACAGAAGACATCACGTAGAATCAGGGTTAACAATCAGCTTTTAACAGGCAACAAAAATAGAAGCCCTAGAGAACCATGAGTCATGGAGGTCACTATTTTCCATAGAAATGGCTCAAATGAAAGAACAGCAGATGACGACTCACAACATGATCAAGCAAATGCATCCTAACTCTGGGCTCCAGGATGTCAGGACATCGGTCTGATCCTTTAATCTCGATAACTAGGATGTCAAGATCCACATTGGCAGCACACTAAATAGGGCAGCCGTGCCATGAGGAATAAATAGGGTGTAATGTGATGTTACTTGTCACACTATCTCTCATTTAAGATCCCCTTAACTGACATTAATGCTTTAATTTACATGAACAATCCACGTACTTCAACATTGATCTACAATTAACAAAGTAAGCAACATTTGTATTAACTGATGCTTTTCTTTTAAATAATAAACCAAATAATCAATAGGTGCATTAAAGGGGCTATGTGTAGGAATTTGAAGAATTTTAGTTTAAAACATTCAAAAAATTAACTACAATTATCAACAGAATGTGAAGAAGTAACAGCTTTGATATTGATCTGGCGATTCTCCTCTGACCTTGCTCATCAACAACGCATTTCCACCCACAGAACTGACTCTCAATGGTTTTTTGGGGGCTTTTTTTCTGCATCATTCTATGTAAACTCTAGAGACTGTTGTGCATGAAAATCTCAGATGATCAGCAGTTTCTTCAAGCCACGCTGTCTGGCACCAATACTCATTACCATGGTCAAAGTCACTGAGAACACCTTTTTTTTTCTCCCCCATAATGATATTTGATGTGAACATTCCATGAAACTCCTGACTTGTATCTGCATGATTTTATTCACTGTGCTACTGCCACATGATTGGATGATTGTATAACTGCATAAATAAGCTGGTTTACATGTGTTCTTAGTAAAAATGGCTTGTGAGTGTACATAAACTTTCAAAACAATATTTCTTCACATTATGAAATGGTATAAGTTGTATATGGAAAGGAGAGAATTCATATTTCAAAGCAATTTTTTCAGCACATATCACCTTTAATCTGACATTATGAAACTGGCAATATGCCATGGTCCTTGTCCTTCAATAAAAATAATTCATTTTCTACACATTTTGACACACAGGCCAAAACATTTCCAAATGTTTTTTATGATCCTGAAAAAGCAAAATGTTGATACAGAAGAAGTGACTGTATACCAATGACTTGAAAACAGTTTTCAGCTATTTTCTCTGAATATAGAATGAGCATAAAGCATATATATTTTTTTAAATTCCTTATGCACTAGCCTGCTAACAAAACTCTCCAAATACCACAAGGCTTAGAAGTAATAAATTACTGATAGATGTTGTCCTTTTTTGTCCTTGAAAATACGATTGTGCAGACGTGCATAATCCAAGATCTTTCCCCCACAACCACTCTTCTCTGACTGGATAAAACTGATGACCAATTTCTTTGGAATACTGAGCATGACAGAATTTTGTTGTCTCAAATATTGCAATACAAAATATTGGCAAAACAAATTTTGCTTCTGTATCACAATATTTCGGTTTAATATTTATTATGAGCGCTCTCTCTTATTACACACTAGGCAGCACCAGAGGCATCCAGACCACAAAGTCTGTAAGTGAGAACCTAACTGTATCGAAGCATGCTTACTTAACATTCCAAAACGTGAAGCAAATCAGAAGGAAGCATTATGGCACATTTCAAACACAAAGCTCACAGCCTCATATAACAGCCTGTGTGAATGAAAAAATACTGAAAACAGTCCATAGTACACTACTGCTCAAAGTTTTCACATTATCCACAATTCACAGCAGTTACTTTAAACCACCATATATACAGTACGAGTCAAACATTTGGAGACAGCTTCTAATTCAATATTCTTTTTTTATTTTATATGTCTTAAAGCAAGCCCTGTGATGACCTGGTGACTTGTCCAGGGTGTACCCCGTCTTTCGCCCGTAGTCGGCTGAGATAGGCTCCAGCTTGCCTGCGACCCTGTAGAAGGATAAAGCGGCTAGAGATAATCAGATGAGATGAGATGTCTTAAAGCAACGACGGATCTCTTTACCTAGTTGAGCGGTTGTTGACATAATATGGATCACTACAGTTGTGGAATAGGGCTATTTACTGTATGTTTATTATTTACTATTTGATCTCAAACGCATTAAGAAGAAATTCCACTAATTAACTTTTGATGAGGCACACCTGTTAATTGAAAAGCATTCCAAGTGACTACCTCATGAAGCTGGTTAAGATAATGCCAGTAGTGTGCAAAGTGTCATCAAGGTAAACGCTGGCTATTTTGAAGAATCTAAAATATGAAACATTTAACACTTTCTTTGTTTGTTTTGGTTACATAATTCCATAAATGTTTTGTGTGTTATTTCATAGTTGTGATGTCTTCAGTATTGTTTTACAATGTAGAAAAGACTCAAAATACAACAAAACCTATGAATGAAGAGGCATGACCAAACTTTTAACTGTACATGCACTCAGGTTTCTACCACAACTGGCTTGACCACGGTCTGAAACGTGGGTTAAAATCAACTCCTGTGTGCTACAATTCATGAAAATCAAACCTGTGCCTAAAATGATTTCGAAACAATTCATCATGTGTCGTCCTGGCAGAGGCAAAAACAGAAATGAATTTTGGTGAAATGAGGAAATACACAAAATAAAATTTGACACACTTGTGCATTTCAGGTGGATGTCAGACACGAGTAGGTGGTGTAGTGGTTAACAATGCCGCCTCACAGCAAGAAGGTTCTACAGTAGATTCGAGCCCAGTGACCAACAGGGGGTCTTTCTGTGTGGAGTTTGCATGTTCTCCCCGTGTCTGCATAGGTTTCCTCCGGGTGCTCGGGTTCCCCCATAGTTCAAAGACATGCAGTTAAGTTAACATGGGGCAGCCTTGGGCTGAAGTGCACTTGAGCAAGGTACCTAACCCCTAACTGCTCCCTGGGTGTTGTAGTATGGCTGCCCACTGCTCCAGGTGTGCACGTGCGTTCACTGCTTCAGATGGGTTAAATGCAGAGGATGAATTTCATTGTGCTTGAATGTGCATGTGACAAATAAAGGCTTCTTCTTCTGATGATACTAATGCATTATTTAATCATTTAAGGCACTACAGTCAAACAAACCATATTTCCATTTTAATAGCGTTGCGATGAAATACATTTATGAAACTGGGGGGGAAAAAAAGATAAAATAACATACTATAATAGGGGAAAATTACATCTTATAAATCCTGATCTACTTTACTTGCAATACAGTGTACTGACACTGCAGGAGTTTGTCATCATTACAAAATAAATGTACATTAAAACTGAATACGCTAGTAGGGTCAATATCATCTTATGAAGCCTTGTCTCAGGATATGTCTCGAATCATGACTTTAGTTCAGTCGTCTCATGCCTGTTAGATACTAGAACAAAGAGAGGTACGAGATGAGACGGGGGTTTTTGTTTTGTATATGGCCAGATACACTGGAACAATTTTACACAGTAAAAGAATTGTTGCAGTCTCTGCTGTGTAATTTATTTTAAAAGAAAAACTTATTATTCTTATTTAGTATAAATATGGAGTCTGTGCGCATTACATTTGCATGCCGCTTTTGAAGATTGAAATACATGATTTTTTAAAATATAAATCACTGGTGTATTTATACTAAAACAATTATCCACTTCAGGCTCAGTGAGTAATAACCTCGCCTTTGGTGAATAATTGTTAAATAATATTCTAGCATGATAATATTATTGATAACTCTTCTATGAGAATATCATTCTTCATTGCTTTCTTTGTTATCGATACACAAACCTTGCCACATCAGCATAGATTAGAAATGTTTAGTCTTTTTGTGGTGTTTCAGGCTGTTGTTATGCGCACATTCAATATTTGCATAAAAACAGGTGGAATGGAAACCCCACTTGAGGGCCTGTGCATCTGCTGCGTTTTGGGTCTCTGAGTTTCGCATCTCATCTCATTATCTCTAGCCGCTTTATCCTGTTCTACAAGGTTGCACGCAAGCTGGAGCCTATCCCAGCTGACTACGGGCGAAAGGCGGGGTACACCCTGGACAAGTCGCCAGGTCATCACAGGGCTGAGTTTCGCATGGTTCCACGCAAACAAACTGAACAGATGACACTCAGAGGGAGACAGCATCTCTGTTTTGCTTTTTTGCTCAACTAGGCTAAGTATTTTGTTTTAACTTGGACCTTTGTCTTGATGTAACAAGGTGGCTTTTCAGTGGCTTTCTCCAAAATATATGAGAATATAGTGGTGTGGTTATAGAAAATAGTTATTTCATTAAACCTGACATCAGTTCATTGACTCATGCAACAAAAATAGATCTAACCTCAGGCAGCCATGAGTCATCAAGGTCATTAAACTCCAAACAGTTCTTGTGAAAACCACATTTTCATACTCTTCAAACCTACATCATCACTATATCTCAACCCAAGTAAACTCCTACGGGAGTATTTGAAGAGATGTGTTAGAGTGCGCTCTACACCTCCATCATCAAAACACAAATCAAGGCAACGTCTTTTGGAGGAATGGTGTTCACCCATTCTGTATACTTCCAGAGTCTTGTCAAATCTAGGCCAAGGTAATTAAAACTGATCTGGCAGTTTGCGATTGCTGAAAGCTGAAGAGGAAATCAACGTTCTATATACATATATGCTCATTTTTGTCCTCTTTTCTGTATTTATTCACTGCATCAGTTTTGCTTTTTTTGTTTTTTAAATCTACCTCAAAAATGAAATCAGTAACTACTCTGGGGCTGATGGAAAAAAGAACAAATTACACAAGTTTAGTAGGCAGTTAAGGTCCTATTCCTAGGAACAGTACATTTTTTAGTAATACCCAACATTCTTATTAAATTTTTTAAATGATAGTTCTTTATAACTTAATTCTATAGTAGCAAATAGACAATAAAATAGGTGGATTCATAGAAAGATCTTATTTAACCAAGTGCAAAAGCATGATTTCAATCAATTTGATGAAGGAAACTTGCTAGCTAGAACACATCACATTGCTAAAAACACACATTTCCAAAAATAAATAAACAATAATAAATAACCATGTTAACCTGGCTAGGCTGTGTAGAGTCTTGGACAGACACATGCCAGGTGTATGCAAAGATGCTTGGATATCATCATGTGTTTTTGAGGTCAATATATAGTATTTTTTGGGTGGCACGGTGGTGCAGTGGTTAGCATTGTCACACCGCAGCCGACGGGGGCTTTTCTGTGTGGAGTTTGCACGTTTTCCCTGTGCAAAGGCTTAGCTAGCGAGCCGTGCAGCCATGTTTTACATGGCCAATTCTCAAAAACACGGCCATAAATCCCCAAACATGGCCTATAAATTTTATACTAACCCGTGCTAACCAAAATTTTGTGAAATTTTGTTGTTTTGTGAAGTAATTTTGTGCATTTCTGTGGACATTTTTGTCGACAGTCAGCGGTTTCCCAGGGCATGCCCGGTGCACATGCTTTCCATATATGGAAGTTAAATTGAGAAAATCACATTTACCGCCGAAAATGTAGCATTCTTATTGGTCAGACTTCGAAACGAGGCTTGAATGGAAGCAAAATACTATGAGTTTTGAGAGCTTCTCCAGCGAAGCTCTGCAGGTTTAGAATGAGTAGGTCATGTATTTAGATAAACATCTTTGCGAGTTTTTTATCATACAAGCCTGATAAACATATTGACAGAAACTTTATACTTTACACTTACCTATGTGCCCATTGACAAATATTATAGTTTTTAAATCGCCTAAATTAGATGGAACATAAAACTTGTCACCTTTCTCAGTCCCACTGGACTTGCCACACTAAGAGCCCACTTCCACATTCATAAAAGACTGTTCCCATGGTAACGGCAAGATAATCACTTTCAGTCTTTCGGTTTCGATTGGTTTCTCTTTCACCAAGATTTACATTATCTTAAATAGTACTTTCATAAACTACCATTATTATTGAATTTTTTGTATTGTTTACAGTATT
>JAOEHJ010000023.1:15017662-15030990 GCA_025447855.1 Potamarius usumacintae | reverse complement strand
TCATGAGCTACATGTAAAAGGAGCTCATGACTTACAAACTGCATCTGAGATGCAGAAATGAACCCTAAATCTACTTGTGACTTGATATAATTTCAATGTTGTCCAGGAATACTCTAGTATTATTTAGCAAAATGAATAAAATAAACATGTAAAGTGATGCTCTAACTTTAATGCTAAACATATGGGGAAATTCTATAGTTCTATCTCAACACTTTTTAGAACCTATAAAAACATTTTATGTAATTGTGGTTTTCTGCAAACCACTATGAAAAACTGATAAAATTATAATTATAGACTTGCACATACAGTAATTATAAAACTACACCCACAGTTAATCCTCCCAGGAAGAGAATAACAGCACTGAGCCCCCTCTTGTAATGTCTCATAAAATTTTAACAAGGCTTAAGACACTTGTAAAGGGATATCTTTCATTTGCAACAAGCTCATAATTTCAAGCTCATTTTAATTCTTAAGTATATGCATGTGAACTGTCCAATTCTGTGTTCCATTTCAGTGTTGATTTTGATGCGTGTTCGAAGTTGATAATTTTTTCCATCTGTTGGCAAATCTTAGCGTCCTGGCAAAATCAATCAGGTTTTAGGCAAAGTTGTATTTCTATTTACAGAACTTGTGATGCAGTCTATCTTTATAAGAGTAACAGGACCACTTGCTGCAAAACAGTTCAACAGCATCAGTGATGTATCACCATATTTGATAATGGGGGTTCTTGAGACCTTTCTTTTTATAGAATCCCCATTTCATCTGATCTATTGAAACATGTCAGAGTTGAGCATTTTTATCCCTCGCTGACCAAAAGGCCCGAAGGGGGATTATGTTGTGGCGATGTCCGTCTGTCTGTCTGTCCATCCCGGGAAGGGTACTCCCCTTCTGAAATCAACTCCTCTCACAATTTTTGGAGGAATTTTAGGGAACTTGACAGGATTCTTTGTTATGTGTTGGTAATACACATATTGCAATTTCGTTCAATTCAGTCACATTTTACCAGAGTTATGGCATAGTTGCCAGCGGGGGATATTGTGCTCTCAGAGCACTATTGTTGATAGAGGCTACAAAACACTTTTCTCTCAGTTTTTTTTTTTCAGATAAGAGCATCTGCTTAATGCTATAAACACACAAAAAAAATAAGCAATTTGACTTCATTAGTATATTCCTATATACAGTACTGTGCAAAAGTCTTGGGCACATGTAAAGAAATGCTGTAGACCAAAAATGGCTTAAAAATGTTTCAACATTTAAAAAAAATAAAAAATACTATAATCAGCAGTAAACCATAATGAAACAGTGTCAATATTTAGTGTGAGACGGCCCTTTTATTAAAAAAAATAAAAATAAAATAGTAGTCTCCGGTACAGTGAGTGCAGTTTTATAAGGAAATGAGCTGTAGGCTTTACTGAGCATCTTACAGAAGCAGCCACAGTTCTTCAGGACACTGACTGTCACACTTGCTTCTTAATTTTGTAGCAAAACCCAGTAGCTTTCATTATGTTTTCTTTTTTTTTCATCTGAAAAGTGGTCTCTTATGTAATATGCTGCTCAGATACAAACTTATTTTTTTCTGTAACATTTAATTTTGTGCTGGAATACGAACGTTTGGACTCTAAAATGTTTTTGTACTGACTCCATAATATAGAAGTCATAAAATAGAAATCTATATAAACTATATTTATATAAATCTATATAATTTATAGAAAACTATAAAAATGGTTTGTATGGAAAAATTGAGGTGTCTAAGCCTTTTGCACAGTACTGTATATTCCCATATGATATTAGTTATACACTTATGAGTCAGTTTTCACACATAAGCACGAGTAGGATAAGAGAGTTCTTTTCTGAATTTACAGGATTTTCATGAACAAATTTCTTGTGTGAATGATTTACAAATAAGTTCCATATCCAGCTGAATAACTGAGGCCAGGAGTGAGCAGCTATGCTGTTCTGCGACTTGCAGTGTGTGATGTGAATCGTAAGCGTTTTCTGTACATATTAAAATGATCTAAACTTGCAATGAGAGTAGTCATCAGATCAAAAGACCATTGTTTGCAATGTTGGTATTTCTTTATTGTATTGTCTTGTATGGACTATCTGTGTCTAGCACATGGCCATAAATGAGTAGTTAATCATGATGTGGTATCAGTGAAGTTGAACACTAATGGATGATCTTTCTTCTGTTCAGCTGAAGTGTCGAGGAGGTCCAATCATTGTGTCGGAAAAAAAGGGATGCCACCTGTGCCACAACACTTTCAGCGAGCCAGACTGTGTGTGCCTGCCCGGTGGCACACCCGTTCACACACACTGTGCCACCCAGAAACTTAAGGGTTCGCCCACAAAGCGACAAATAGACCACGCCCACACCAGCAATCACACATGAACGTTGCAGGAGGTGGAACGCACTGCAGGGGGCATCTGCTGATCCTGGGCCTGGACGACTGAGGGCACCTGGGTGGACACGGGCGTAAGGACAGAAAGAGAGGGAGGACGAGGAACGAGAATGAGAACGCTGAGAGCACTTGGCTTCAGAGATGAGTTAAAGCATGGGTGTGGCTTGGGAGAAAGACAGAATTTTCATTCGAGTGAATGTGTGTGTGATTGGAATCTGAGAAATGTATGTAAATGAAATGATGAAATGCTATTTATTCATGTTCCTTGCTTCCAATTTTTGCATTAGTACCACAGATCATGTTTAGCTGGTTGACTGGACTGGGTAACAAAAAATGGACAAAAGTGGAATGGTATGACTAAAAAAAAAAAGCAGCCATTCCATTGAGTCTGCTATACTATATTGTTATAACACTAACAAAGTTTTGTTGGCAATCGATTCTGTTCTTGAACAACTTGTACTTTCTGATCTAATAGCGGATCACTGTATCATTACATTGTTATATCTGACGATCAAATACTCAGAAGTTGGTTTTCTGTAAGCAAAAGCCACATGGTTGTACTTCATAGACAAGTATGCATTTGCTTTTAAATTTTCATTGACAGAACACCAAAGTTGCTCTTTATGTCTGTGCCAACAGGGAAACGCTTATTTAAGAAACCGATGTCCTTGCAAGATATTTGTGTCCAAATTAAAAATAGTTATTTGGATGAACGTGAATCATAAATGCTTGCTTAAAGCTATGTTATTTACATGAAGACCTAAGGGTGGTAAATCAGCACCAGGCAATTAGGTTGAAAGAATGAACAGTGTAGAACTCATCATGCTCACGTTCTTTGTCCTTCGGCCCACACGAACGTAAAAACCTTCTATTCATGTAACTGTTTATTGCCTCCCATTAGATTCCTGTCCAGTGCACAGCTCTAGTCTCAAACAGATTTCTGGCAAGCTTTTTTTTTTTTTAATTTTAAAAAGTGTGCCTGTATTTGTAATGGTTTAGAACACATTGCTAATTTCTGATAATGTATACATATTTGGTTACATGCCTCGTAGATGTGTGATAAGCACAAATCAAGAACCATATTTGTAATTTCTCAAAATTTCTCTTGTTCTGAACCCCAATCCCTACTCACTAGCTGTCTTTCCCTTAACATGCTTCCTGAGAGACACGTGAAGCCAGTGCATGTTTCTGAACGGCTGCTCGTTCCACAGAACAAGGCAGATGAACACACTCGTCAGAGAACTGTCCGCCCATGAACGGTTTTGGCCAAACAAACTGCAGATACTTTTCATCTCATAGGAATATTTCTCAAGTCTTTTGTTTGAGCTGGGAGTCTTATAAATGCGAAGCTGTGACTAATTTAGATTTTTTTTTTTTTTAAAGGTATTGAATAGCATAAGATTCAGGTCTCCCAAGATTATGACTTGCAGTCTGTAAGTTTTTGAATATATTTTGTGACATGCATATGGCGACTGGGAATGCATGGGTGCTTTTGAAAAAGTGTAAAAAGGTGCAAGAGTGACGGAATGAGGCCCTAAAATCTCAAGCACAGTATAACCACTGCCTACAATGTTAATACTAAACCAGTGCACGTGCAGGAACCAAAGACACAAACCTGCTTATGGAGAGACAGACACCCATTTATGGACTGGTTCAGGCTCAGCTTTTATTGGATGTAAATGTTTGCAGATTTCACTGTACAAAGAAAAAAAGTGTTATGCATAGACAACTGGACATGAACTTGATGTGTACAGCAAGAACGAAGAAAATGGAAATAACATCTTCACACCTTTTTAATATCAAATTTGTATGATTGTTTGACAACGTCTATAATTCAGGGCCTGGTTTTCCAAAAGCACTGTAGTATTATGATTATCTTATCTTATTAGAATGGTTTCAATGATAATGACAGCTTTTATGGATAATCCTGGCCCTGAATTTTGTCATGCAACACTTAACCTGGTCTTATATGTAACAAACTGTTTAAATTCCTCTCCCTGATCGAGTACATCTAACTACAGCAGTCTGACCCTAAATAATGCAGATGGACTCCGTCTGCATCTTTCTATCCACTTTATTATTTTATAAATGCATATCTACTCATGTACATACTGTATTTATAACTGTTTGTCGCTTTGTAAATTGATGGGCGTGTAGTGGGAATGTACAAATGTAAATGTCCATTTTAATAAACATGACTGCTTATGTTGGTGAGTTTTTGTCCACAACTTGGGCTATAATATTTACATCGGTGTCTTGCAGCTTGTCCATGAGCAACCATAAAGGAAAACTAAACCCTGAAACGTAATAGAAACCAATATAGTGCAATTTTTGTGATGTCTTTTTAGTCATTCTGGTGCTAATTTGTTGACTGACTGCTGTATTTTCATTCTTTCTGGGAGAGGTCAGCAGTTATGTGCTGCTCTGATGTCATTATAGGTAGGACATTTAATGTGCTAGCAGTTACACTGCATTTATGTTCAACTGGGGAGGGGGGACAAGAACTTCTTTTCTCGCTCACCATATTCAATGTCACATTAATGTGAAATCCAGTGGAGCAGTAACAAAGTTGCACTGAATTATGGCAGACTAGGATCAGCTGGCTGCTTAGTGAGCTACGATAGCTGTAACTTTTGAACCGCCTGTTTAGAGTGTACAGCTGAAAAGGTTAGAGAGCTGGACAGAAAAAGGACAATTTTTTTTGCTACAAACTGAAAATAGAACATTGTGTTAATGAAGGACGTTTAAACTAAAATGTCAACTCAGAGTCCCATTACAAATTAAATCTTGGACGTCACAGGTTAATTATAAAGATTGATATGCAAGGGTGGAGACTGTCATTTAAGGCCAAAATACTTCAGCTTACGTCTATACCCACATTTGTGTGTTTGGGGTATGATCTCTATATATTAACATTCTGAGTAGCATCAGGTGTATGTGCATGTCTCTGTTTCTTTAGTAAGTACTACCTCTAAGCTTGCAGTTAAAGGCAAAGGTTCTATCATGATGGATTCGAAGTAGTAAAAGGAAAAAGTACCTCTATTTATAAAACAATGATTTCCAAAATGTTAAATAAATAAATAAACTGGGTGTATTAAAGAAAACAGCAATCCAAAACACAAGGCAAAAATATTAAGGTTGTTCCATGCCTCTCAGGCTCCAGACCTAATGGAGGCAGTGTGTGCTTCCCCAGCAATATCGACGATCAAGGTCAAGAAAAATGTGCAAGACGCTGGGCTATACAGAGCACCATATTACACTGAGGTTTAGTATTACAGGTGTTTGTTAAAGGCAAAGGGTCTACAAGTGTATAATATAATGAGAAAACATACAATCCAGGTCAGAAGTTTACATACACAGACATGAATGTCATGGCAGTATTTGGGCTCTCAGTGATATCAGAATTACTTTATTAATCCCCGGAGGGAAATTCAAATTTCTTTGAATTGTTCTTTTTCTGTGGCAGAATGATTGTACAACATCTATAATAAAACAACAACAAAAAAAACAAACAGGAATTTGGGGCACACGTTCTAATTTATTTTGGGTTTTCTGAAATCAGCACAAGGTCAAAATTATACATACAGCACACCTAATATTTGACTAAATGCCCCTGAGCAAGTTTCACCTTGACCAGATGCTTTTGGTAGACATCAACAAGCTTCTGGCAGAATTCTCGTTGGATAATTTGTCCACTCTCCTTGGCAGAATTGGTAGTTAAATTAATTAAATTTGTGTGTTTTCTTTCACAGACCTGTCTCCTGATAGGCACAGCCCACATATTTCCGATAGGATTGAGATCAGAACTTGCTTAAACAAGAAAAACAAAGCACAAAGAGACAAAGAAACAGCCTTCTGGAGGAAGGTTTTATGGTCAAATGAGACAAAGATTGAACTGTCTGGTCACAATGACCAGAGGTACAGAGAAACACTGTACCAAATGTTAAACACGGTGGTTTTCTGCCTGTGGAACTGGTGCGTTGCTCAAAGTGGATGGAATCATGAAGAAAGAGGGCTACCTCAGAATTCTTCAGCATAGTCTCACATCATCAGAAACTTGGACATAGTTGGATGTTTCAACAGGATAATGACCCCAAACATATTAAGCTTTAAAGCTTGGCGCACACAGGCGATTTTCCGTCGCTTGGTTGTGCAATTTTTTGACACAAGCGAAAAATTGCTTCGTGTGCGGATATTTGCGATGGTGATTTTTTGTTGCTTGCAACAGATTGCAGGTATTAAACATACTTGATATTCTAGAACAAAAAAAAAAAAATCGCCAGTCGCTGACTTGTTGCAGAGATATCGCTGCATGTGTGTGTCTTTGCAGTAACAAAGCGATCCCCTCCAAAGGCTAAGCCAATCCCCGCCCATGAAGTAGTCACGTAATTTCCATGTGACTTGCATCCCCCTCCCCAAATTGCCCACTGGTTGCAGATAATGCGCAGCTACCCGAGAGGGGAAACTTGCGTCCAAAAATCGCAATACACTTGTGATGAGAAGTTGCCTGTGTGCGCCGGGCTTTAAAGCTTAATGTGTTTGGGGTAATTGTCCTGTTGGAACATCCAACTGTGTCCAAGTTTCTGATGAATTGAGACTATGCTGAAGAATTCTGAGGTATCCCTCTTTCTTCATGATTCCATCCACTTTGAGCAACGCACCAGTTCCAGTGGCAGAAAACCAGCCCCAAAGCATGATGGTACCACCACCGTGCTTAACATTTGGTACAGTGTTTCTCTGTACCTCTGGTCATTGTGGCCAAACAGCTCAATCTTTGTCTCATTTGACCATAAAACCTTCCTCCAGAAGGCTTTTTCTTTGTCCATGTGCTCAGCTGCAGAATTTAATCAAGCTTGATGGTGTCAATTTTGGAGCACAAGTTTCTTTCTTGGATGGCAGCTTCTTAGTCCATGGTAATATAAACTCACTTGAGTGTAGACACTGACAGAGGTGTTCCAGCAGCTTCCAGTTCATGGTAGGCCTGTGCCTTGGTGGTTCCTGGGTTGTTCCTGACCATCTGAACCAATTTGCTCTCAGCTGAGGGTGACAGTTTAGGTCTTCTTCCAGCAAAGTGGCGACATCTCCCAATAACTTGTACAATTACGTACAGTTTTTGAACTGATGATATTGGAATCTACAGTTGTTTAGAAATGGCTCCAAGAAACATTCCTGAGTGTGTAAACCTATGATCCTCTTTCTTAGATCTGCACTGAGCTCCTTGGACTTTCCCATTGTACTGTGTGTTGGTCAATCCAATGAGTGCTTCCAAACAAACCTTTTTTATGTTGGCACAGAGAAACTACTAGCCGTCATCAGTCATGATCACTAACAGGAAGTTAAGAGGCCTTGGCAAATTAAAAGACATTGTGGAACTTTCAGCAACAATAATTTAATCAGAAAACCCAAAATAATTTAAATGTGTAACAAATTCTTTTTTTTTCTTTTAAAGCTAGACGGCCTTTCGATTTCATAAAATCAGTGAAATTTAGTTCCCTCTGAAATTTGGTCATTTCAGACCAAAATATATGTTTATTTCTGTAATATCTCACAAAATATCAGGCCATTCTGTGGCTGGCAAGTTATTTAATTTGAGGGGATTCCCGAGCAAATAATATGCATGAAATCATTCACTTCACGCAGACAGAGGAAGTCCGTGTGTGCATGCGCAGGTTTACCTTCTTCTTCTTTTGGGTTTTACGGCAGTTGGCATTCACAATGTTGCATTACTGCCATCTACAGGTTTACCTTGACAGTTACATCATTCTGTTGCTAAACTGAACAGCTGATCACACTGAGGTGCTCGCTGACCACCGATATTTATTAATTTGGTCCTGCGTTTCCTTTCCTTCGCAACATAATGTCTTTTCTTCTCAATTTCTGTTACTGTAGTCAGTCTTTCATGTTTCAGTCGCACACTCGTGTCCTCCATTTTCCTCTCCTGTTTCAAATTTGTATCCCACAATGCCTTGCGCGAATGGGTAAAGCCCACCACGTGATGCATGAATGCAGTATCTTGAATTGGGTCATGGTGAAACAGTAAAAAATAGCGGAGAATTTAGGGCCATGTGGCCCTAAATTCATTAATTTTCCTATTTAAAAAAATAACCTAATAAAATTGAAGTCTGTGATTCAAATTCGGTAGCTTTCGGTCCACTAAAAAATTATTGGGTGTCAAGGAAAATTCTTTTTATGACCTTCACTTGATAAATCTGAAAGGCAGTCTACTTTTAAAGTTGTATGTTGTACAATTGTTTTGCCTCAGAAAAAGAACAGTTCAATGAAATCATTGAAAGCCCAATACTGCCATGACATTCATGTTGTATATAAAGTTCTGACCGCAACTGTATCACCCTTAAAAGGGATACGTAAACCTTCCCACTGACAACATTCATTCTTCATACTTGGTCTTCATTTTGCACTTAACTGTCTAGTTTTTCATAAAGTGGCTCCATCTTTTTTTTTTGGTGCTGAAATATAATTATCAAATTACAAAACTAAAATGTTGTAGTTAGATCTTCAAGTGTTGTAGTACGATATTTTTTGTGATATTACCCAACTGTAAGTTTGGTATAAATATAATTCCAGACTGAAAAAAATAGAACTCCAGATTGAAAACATTTAAGTTAAATATTCAATAAGGTCTAAAATGAAAAGCATGACCATTGCACATGATAGTTTGGGTTACCCAGACCTGGTCAGAGGTGAATTTCTAGCAGCTTAATTTTTTTTTTGGAAACAGCTTAACAGCTCATATTAGAAGCATCTGGTTGTGTGTAGTGCCTCACTGCTCCAGGGTCCCTGGTTCAATCCTGAGTTCGAGTTACGTCTACTCTGTTCTCCATGTGTCTGCGAGAGGTTCCTCCCACGTTCCAAAAACATGTTGGTAGGAGCACTGGCGAAGATAAATTACCCCTAAATGTGGATGATCGTGTGAATGCAGGTACATGTGGTGCACTGCAATGGACTGATGTCCCATCCAGGGTATATTCCCACTTTAGACTACTTGTTCCTGGGATAGGCTCCAGATCCACTGTTACCCTGTCCAGGTTACTGAAGATGAATGAATGACTGAGAATGCCTAAAAGTGCAAGTAACATCATGTCTGGCAAAGCATCACATGGCTGACTGGCTCTCAGTGCAGACGTAGATGCTGCAGGGACGAACTCTGGGCCCACCGCGTGCCCTTAGCCTGGGCATCCTGAAGCTCCTGGGCACAAATTCATCACAGGCCTCACGGAACTTGCGGATCCTCCAGCAGTACACAACAGGGTTCAACACAGCCTTGATGTAGCTAAGCCACAGCGCCCCCACACTTGCTGCGTAAAACTTGTTACTCGTGTAGAACTTCTGATTGAAAGCAGCCAAGAGGCCAAGCGCTGTGTGGGGCAGCCAGCACACAGAAAAACCAACAAAAAGGATAAGTATTGTGGTGAAGGCTCGTGTCTTGAAGCTTATGTCCACGCTGAGCTGTGGGGGGCGCCACAGAACTGGTAAACTCACTTTTCCTCCATATTTAGGACTGGGAAAAGTGTGGTTGTGGACACGCAAGGCATTGCGGCGCACTGTGTTTAGGATGCGCAAATAGGAGACCAGCATGATGCTCACAGGCACGAAAAAGACAGCATTGGCCAGCAGCAGTGTGTAGGCACGGCTGGGGGACTCAATGTAGCCCAAAACGCAGCGTGAAGCTTTAAGAGTTGGCACGCTGCCAGCAGCAGGCAACGCCAAGCAGAAGGAGAGCAACCAGGAAGCAGTGATGAGGAGGCGAGCACGACTCGGCGTCAGCTTGTCTTGCCGCTGCACAATGATGAGAAAGCGGTCCACGCTGATAATCAGCAGAATGGACACGCCTTCCAAAACAAAGAGCCAATAAAGCACGAGCGTGATGCGGCAAAAGTCCAGTCCGAAACGCCAATCATTGGACACCACAGTAACAGCAGTCACGGGCATGCAGAATAGTGACAGCATGACGTCGCTGAAAGCCAGCATGGCTAGTAAGAGATTGATGGCAGAACGCATCGCCGGCTTTTGATAAACTATGAGGCAGACGAGGGCATTTCCGAGAAAACCGATGGCGATGATGACCACCATTATAACTGACAGCACAACCTTCAGGCTGATGGGTAAAGGGGAGTTTGTGGTTTCCTGAAGCCCAGTGACATTTGTTACATATCGAAGTGTGTAATTTTCTTGTAGACCACATCCTGAACTGATGCTGCAGACCATCATGATGGTGAAGATGGTAGGAAATTAGGAGCAACTTTAATCCAGTCGGCTTCCTTCTCCTTGTCTAGGAATTCCATTCTTCTGCATCTACAGGATAGAAGATAAAACAGTAATTCTAAGTTACAAAATCGAGCAGGATTAGGGAATAGATGCTACTGATTAACCAAAAAAAAAAAAAAACACCCACAACAAAGCCTGGAACTTCAAAATGTAAAGGCATTTGTGACACAAAATTGTATTATATCTTGCAGTGCTTTCATTGCTCCATAGCTAAATCAGGATTCAGGCTGGAGGATTTGGGTTCTTCAAACCTTTTCTTCCCTCTGAAGAGCTATTTTTAGTTCCAACCTAAATCTAATACTGCTGAAAAAATTCAACTTGGTCTGACAAGCTACCAGTAGCCAAAGGACAGGTCACGCTGGTCAAACTGGTAGGCCATCTTTGAAAGCTAGTAAGTTGGCAAAATTTTCTCAGGTCCTTATTATAATATATAAGGACCGTAGGGCAATGAGCTATTGCCATCACGTGGCGTCTGTCCATCCACAATTCACAAAAATCGCTACTCCTCCCTCAGTTTTCAATGGATTTTGATTCTGATTGTTTTGTTTGGAAGAGCTAATTGTTCTCATGAAGAGCTAATTATAAATGAGTCTGGTTTCTAATGGTATGGCCGTGTGAGCTACTGCATCATTGACGCTCTGGTCTAGTCCATTTTATACGGTGTGATTTCATTGGTGCAATAACTTTCTCCATATCTGATTTATATGATGAAGTTCCACCAATGCTAGACCTGCGGTCTGTAGCTCGGTAAAAGGACAACGTGAAATATCCATTCTTCAAAGTGACCTTGAGCTAATCAGACTATTTTTGCTGTCCATTAGCATACTTTACAACTCACCGTAGGGGCCAAGCGTGTAGGCTGGTAATGTTATATTACTTCATGTGAGCAAGTCAATGTTTTAAATCATCACTTGATCAAAGAAACATTTTATTCTGTGTTTCGAGTTTCACATAATCAGATGCCAATGAGTGTTGTAGCAGCGGTCACACTGAGATTTTCATTAAAAAAATTCTCACACTGCCAGATCTATGTCAGTCAGTTGCAATAGCACTAAATTGATAAGCATTTCCAATTATATGTTTTAATACTACTAATTACAATTCACAAACAAGGAATTGTCTTACGATGTGTGATTTTTGTCTAGAACAGCTACATCTGGCTGAGAATTGTACAATATAAACCTTGCTTAAACTTCTAATAGCCTTACTTTTGCGTTATTTCCTTAAAAATAACATGTCTACATCGACATTCAGACATTTTCTTTTCTACAAGCACTGACCATCTGAATAAGATGGTCTCCTAGTTTGGCTGAGCTGGATTTTTCTGTAGGCTGAAGACGTCTGAAGGGACTATAATCTCACTGACATACAAGGAACATGATGTACGTGTGAGATCATACCATGAAAAACGGCTTGCTTCATAACAGCGATGCAGTGCCGTCTGTCTATGATGGTGCTGATCCACAGCTGCATCGTGGAGGATGATCACGGAGAAGAATCAGAGTTCTGAAAACACACACACACACAAATAAAGACTAGGAAGGTTTTATGCCATGAAGGAATGAAGGTATTGAATTCCTGTCTCTTGCTGCCAAGGAAACTGGAGAGCAGCTCCATGGCAACAAGAGCTCTCAGGGTGAGGAAAAAAGTATATCCAAAAATAGTGCTAACTGAATAGCTGGAGGTTGTGACAAGCAGCACACCTCAGCCTCAAGAAAATAACATTTTCACTGTATTAGACTCTCATTTGTTTATTTTAAGGAAACAGGATATTAACCATATCAGTGAAAGAAAGGCTTTACATAGACTAGCCTATATTATGATAGACTCGTGTCCGTGTCACCAAGTCTCGCGAGATTTGAAAACAAGCTAGAACCTGGTCCAGAACTGCACTACTGCAGTAAATACAGTCATATGTACAATTACTACGCCCACGTTCTCAGTTCACTAGCTTTACATACTATGTAGTAGAGTAGTATGTGGTAGTCTTAAACCTTCATATTTTTAGTATGAATACTCACCTGTGTCTGTTCGCGCTTGACGTGATTTGGAGTCGGCGGTTGAGCTTGCGGTTGGTTTTCCTCACCTCAGACTCGGATAAGGCGACAGACTGGTAGTTCAGTCAGTTTGCCATTTTCGAGACTGAGCAGAGCGTCGCTTCTGTCGTGTTTTTAAAGTAAACGGGGGGAAAAAGAAAAATGTGGACAAGATATTTCTAGCTCTGGTAATTTCAACAGACTGCTTTCGGTTGAGGCGTGAGGAAAGAGGATGCGCGCGCCACAAACACTGCACGTGGACACGCGCTGGGTTCGTCAGCTGTTCACCACTAAAATACTCACTCAACTTTAGTGATTTTCTTGTAGTTCCTCTCACTGAACTGTTCTGTTCATCCAGCATCTAAGCCTCCTGATTCACCTACAAAAACGCAAGCTGTACCCGAAACAGTGATGTGTCGAATCTTTCAACCGACTCTTTAACGTTGAGAGCCGATTCATTCATATATATATATGGTGTAGTGGTTAGCGCTGTCGCCTCACAGCAAGAAGGTCTGGGTTCGAGCCCCGTGGCCGGCAAGGGCCTTTCTGTGTGGAGTTTGCATGTTCTCCCCGTGTCCGCGTGGGTTTCCTCCAGGTGCTCCGGTTT
>JAOEHJ010000023.1:14908756-14919134 GCA_025447855.1 Potamarius usumacintae | reverse complement strand
ACTGGTGACTCTAAATTGACCGTAGGTGTGAATGGTTGTCTATGTGTCAGCCCTGTGATGACCTGGCGACTTGTCCATGGTGTACCCCGCCTTTCACCCGTCGCCAGCTGAGATAGGCTCCAGCTTGCCTGCGACCCTGTAGAACAGGATAAAGTGGCTAGAGATGATGAGATGACCACTGATTACGGTGAACTAATTCATCCTTCCACACCACTCACACAATGGACTCACGCAAATCTCTAAAACCTCCCTAATGGAAAACTCCGTCATCTTTACATTCCTCAACCCTGTTTGTCCTTGCAAGCCACTCAGATTTATCTGGAGTTTCATTCCGAGAGAAATGTTTTCCTTTCCCAACAGGCACTTCAGCATAAATATCCCATGAAATGCTGAATATCGATAGTTGCCTCACACTGTGATGACGGATTCATGGCTCTCGAACTACTTCTGTGCCGTAAAGCTTCGTAAATTTGCTCCCACTTCACCTCCCACCCTCAAAGGCTTTGTGCTGCATGAATCACATTTACACTGACAGTATGCAGCACATAAATCAAACCTGGATATTAGTCTTGCCTTTAGTCTGAATAACTCTCCTTTATGAATTCATGTGGTAGAAACAGAAGATCTTTAGTTTCTGGTCTCTCTGAGACGTC
This sequence comes from Potamarius usumacintae, assembly GCA_025447855.1. NCBI lineage: Eukaryota > Metazoa > Chordata > Actinopteri > Siluriformes > Ariidae > Potamarius > Potamarius usumacintae. Next base: position 14,918,481 of record JAOEHJ010000023.1, on the reverse strand, counting down.
AGAGATGTTTTATTCTTTACCTTTTTGCATCTAGCACCAGGATGCTGATGAGCAAAGAGCACAATTAAGTCGCTCGGTTTGAGACGAGTAGGTTAATTTGCATGCCATTTCAAAAGAGCGCATTGCATTCTGCAGGGAAGTTAATACAAACAACAGATTTTCAGCATCCCAACTGGGTGATAACTGATTTAAAAAAAAAAAACCAGACAGTGTGTTATGTTGCATTTGTTTTAAACGCATTAAACAGAGACTGGATAATTTACTAGATGATTATTATGCTGTGGCTTAATGGAAAAATGTAAGCAGACCCATGTTGTTAGGCAAAAGGACTGGCTTGTTTGATGAGCGTGACTTTAATATCATCGATTTAAGAACATTTTCCAAAGACAAATCCAAAAACTTATGTTCTCAGAACCTACATTATGTTGTATATAGAGGATATTACATGGTTGCACGAAGATATGAAGTTTATCTTAATGTGTTCTTTATATTATATGGACACATCCACAAAAAAAAGCAAGTTAATCAAAAGAATTTTAATTTTGAGCCAGTTCGCCATTTTGACAATGCGCGTCTAGTCAGCGGGAAAACACTAAGAGTGACATCATCGGAGTGAAATATCAGGAATTATTTTATCCAAATTCACTGGATATGAGTAATTGTGTGCTCTGATTGGCTCCTCTACTACTAGGATATCAGCTCATATACCGTGAGTCGAGAAAAATAAAATGTCGGAGCATGTTGCTGAACCAACCGAGGACGAAATAAAAACTCTACTCGAAAACAAAACCCCCCAAAATAAAAAAAAAAATTAAAAAATCAACAAAATATGGAATGAAAGTATATGATGGTAAGAACATATCTTTTTTATTTTTCAAGAATTATTATGATAGCATTTTTCACAAATTGCTCCTGTCATTTTGCCGATTTGTTTACATTCTAAGCGGAAATTATTTTGTCGGACATTTTGATTAAAGTTTTTATTTATCGAATTTGCAAAAAATAAAAATAAAAATGCTCTGTTTCTCAAAATCCAGTGAATGTGGATAGAATCTCTTCATACATGGCTTATAGCCAACTCAGTGCTACGCGCCTCGTCACCTACCAGCTCATCTATAACTCGAGTTCGTAAAACAACTTAATTGTCCTAACCCTCAACAACTGTATTAGGTTTTTTGGATGTTCCACAGAATTTAAACCTATGTTACTGTTCTGTAAGAGGAGTAAAAAATTCCACTTCATGTCGTATCACACCACCCCGTCATCGATTATTTTCTTATAACAGCACACCCTGCTGTGTTTTATTCCTTACATGGCTCCTAATGAATCAAATCCAAGTGCTAATTCATCAAAAGATAGGGGAACGTATTGATCGACACTCAGACACACTAGTATGCCCACAACTGCTGGAAGGGAGAGAGGAAAAAAGGTTGATCCAAGAAAGAAAGAAAGAAAGAAGAAAACTGCACAGATGTGGTGTGCGTTTGGGCTTGTACGCATATGTGTGTGTGCCTTTGTCATGGGTGCCAGTGAACTGTTCTTGCCCCAGGGCCATTCAGCCAACCTGCTCCCCCCGCTGTCCTCCGATGACTCTGGCCTGTGTGAACCAGCACATGTGCCTAAGCCAGCGATGATTGGCTTCTTATCTGCAGGGAGTGCTGCAGAGGGAACGCTGTGATTGGAAAAAAGCAGCCGCGGGACATGAGCGAGGGCCACATGGTGTCCTTGCCTCAGCATGGAGCCGTCCTGAGACCCTGAGCACAGTAATTCACGCAAGACCTCCACGGCCCAGGAGACAACGGCTGAATAATACACTCCCTATACACACACATCAACCAAAGCCAGAAGGGAAAAAAAAAAATACAAAAAAAAACAAAAACGCAAGGACAAACAAATGATATGTATCTGTAGACACAAAAGGACAATCCAGAGAGAAAATGCTTGGATTAGCTGTGTGAGATGGTACAGCAGTACGGTGGTGTAAGTTGATAAGGGAAAATGAAATAGGCATTTCTTTAATGTTATTTTATACCAGTCAGATAAATTTTGGAGATGCAGTACAGCCCTAGATTTTACCAGGCATCCTGACAGTCAAAAAAATGTATTTCTTGCTTTTTATTTATTTATTTATTTATTTTTGGATCTACAAAAGGCAAAACACATCATTTTAAATAAGTCTTTAATTTTAATAATGTCACCGCAGTGCATCTATTAGGAATGATTAAAACTGGATTGTACTGTATACGTGTTCACAACACTTATTTTTTTCTAGCTTTAGGGATATTATTTTTACATCCTTTTACCTGTTCTGTTCTGTCATTTATTTCTTTTCTATCATTATCTGTGACAATATGTCAAACTCCACCACATATTCATTTTTATTGATGTTTCATGAACAGATATTTCCCCATGCTGTTTCCTATTGCAGAGCACAGACAGTATCAGCTTGTGCAAGACATTGTTGATGTATAGCCGAATCATCCTAATCATATTGCTTAGTCAAATCTCCCCATCCATGGAGATCATTTAACCCAGGTTTCAGTATCGGCTCTCCATGCAAATCACTCCTCAGGTTATCTGAAAGTGACTCCAGGAGAGTTGGCTTTTAATTGATAACAAAAAGTGCTGTAATAAATAGAGACGTTTGGCTGAGGAGTGAAGAGAAGCCGAACCGCCAGACGATTACCTGCTGGACTCAGGCTGCATCAATATCAGCCTAATTACAAAGCAATTGTGGCAATGTGTGAAACCGAAACGAGCAGAGCGGTAGATTGGGACGTGGCCACGGCCCTCCACAGATATTACGGATTTTGGCTGGAGGAGGAGGGGGCTATCTGAGTTCACTCCGTACACAGTGGTGATAAAAGAGGAATGATGTGATTTAGATCAGATGGGTGCTCAGTTCATGCCAAGCAGCTATCATCTCCTCATGGGATCTGCAAGAACAACCAATCAGACATGTGGAGATTTTATTTCTTGCTTAATATGTCATGTATTTCCTTCTGTTTCAGGAAAATCACTGTCCATTACAGTTCATTACAGATGGCACATATACACCAAGTCATGGAAGAGTCTCTCTCTCTCTCTCTCTCTCTCAGATGGAACCACTTTTCAGTCTGAATGTCCCCCCTCCCTGCACACCCTCTTCACCAGAGGAGCTGCTGTATTGGGTTTCCATCCTGAGACAAGATGCGGGTTCCTTCCCTATTTCCCATGGATAAAAAGGTCAGTGTCTTTTTTTCCCCTTCTCCAGTCATGTGTCTAACCTTTTTTTTCCCCAGGTGAGTGTCTGAGGAGGAGGGGTGGCAAGAGGAAGGAAGCCATTACTGCGCAACGTGGTGTGAGGGGCCGTGGGATGCAGCTGCTAGACGCTTGGGAGGAAGAGGTCCGGGATCCCAGACAGGACGAGAGTAACCCTAGACTCTGGAAAGAGCCAAGAGCGACCGAAGAAAAACTTCCTATAGCGCCTCATCCCGCTGCGCGTTTGCCTCTAATGGCCAGTGGGGTTTCCCCTGGGTCCTTCCACTGCCTCCTACCCTCAGAAATGCTTACATATTTAACGTTCTCATGCTTTGCTCAGTGAACATAATTGCCTCCTGATGTTGCTCTGCAGAGAAAAAAAAATCGTCAGAGAAAACCGCATACATGGTTTGGTATGGCAGATGTGCAAAAGAAGCCCCCCTGGCTAATTATAAACACTTTGAACAACAAAGTAACCACTGATGATCTCTATGATGATGATGATGATGGTGGTGGTGGTGGTGGTGATATCACTGAAGAAATCACCAATCAGGCCTAAAGAGTGGCCTCTGAATGAGAGGAGGCTAATAAGAGCTGAGTCTGAAGACCATCCTTTCTCTGATGAGAGGACAGGAGCTCTCTAGCTACCGCTCAACATCTGTGGAGGCAATTTAAGCCCACTGTGAAAGGTTAAACCACTAAAATCTAATACTTGCCTGGAGGGGGTCAAAGCTCCGCAATTACCAGGTCCATTCGGCCCGGGCTAATCAGCTGACATTGGGGGCTTGACGGGCTCCTGATCAGAACTGCTGTTCTTCTCGCTCTCTCTGTTTACTTATTAAATTCCATCTTGCGTTCAAGGAGCTATGCAGCAAGCAGCCACACTTCACAGAAACTCCCGTTAATCAGTAGTTTTGCTCTTGGCCTGTGAGAGGAAAGAGCTAAATCTGGCAGTTATTAACACATCTATTGCTTGCCCAAATAACACAAACCTGCAGCTGATAGAAACACAGCTTTATTCAAAAATCTCAGTATTTTTTTTTCTCCTTTGTTAACAAAGTGTACACTTTCAAAACAGTTAGTTGAAATATGCTCAGCTTGGTACTTGTTGCTGGGTTTTTTCCCCTCTTTGATACCCATAGCCCCTTGATTGAAAATCAAATATGGGATTAGCATATAATGCATTATGATTGTCTAAGCTACACCCCTTTTTGAACAAGGCTTGGGGAACAATTACGGTAATTAAATGTGCCCGTGTTAAAAAAAAAAAAAGATAATTATGTCCTTTGTGTATTACACCAATTAATTACTATTATTTCAGGGAATAAAGCTTGTAATGACTTGGGAATGAGCACACAGTGTGGTTACTTATGTAGTGTGAAAGACGTTTCTCGCATTTTTTTTTCTTAAATATGTTTGTTTGGCTAAAAAAGCCCAACAGGTTATGTTAAGTCAACTGTATTGGCATCAAAAATATCACGGCTCCAAGACCATCATGGCATACACAAGCCAACACAGGGTTTCTGTACACAAACTATATTATGCTTGGTTAGGTTGTCAGTCATTGAGGGTGGTCAGTCCTGAAGGTGGTGTGTGTTTAAACATGCCACCCTTAACTGATGACCCGGATGAACCTACTGACTCCCTCCTGCTATCCTCAATTCGCAGCGCTCCAAATTACAAACACTGAGTTTAAAAGCTAAGCTAGAAACATGCCCCTATGCTGTGGTTTCAGGCATTAATGCCTAAACTGAAATACCTGTGCCCAATCATTAGTAATCTATTAAACCCTGCAACATGAAAATGGTTAACAATGCAACCCTTGGAGCTAAACAGAGCTCGGCTTGTCTATCTACCCCTAATCCCTGCCTGGTTAATTAGAAACTAATCCCAGCAGACACCTCCCCCCCATCCATACACACACATACACACTCTCTGTTCCTCTGAATATACAGTTATTCTATCAGCCAGCTTGTCCTAACCCTCCCCAAACATGTTGCCTAATCCATGCATGTATCAGAAAGCACATGTTTATCCAAGCAACAGGATGAGCTCGGCTCTGTGTGGGGCTGTGTTTGTTTGTGGGTGTTTTTACACACTCTTGTATGTTTTAGCATGGGTGCCTCCCTTGCACTAAGCAGTATTGACAAATCCATCAGAGGAGGCGATGGCCAAACGTCTTTCATATGCCTGGAGATGTCAGCGGACTCCAGAGGACGAGGCCACGCTACCATCGATTATCCAGTCATCCTTCCCCACTTGTGCTAAATGTATTCCTCTTATTCGTGAGCGAGGCTGTTTAACATTTGGGAGGAGACAGGGCCATGTGGAAGCTGCAGATTTGAGTGATTAATGGTGCTTCAGTAGGCCTCTGTCTGAGAGATGGATCAAACGTGAGATGGTGGTTCAGACAAGGGCGCAACAGTGGCCAAGTGACTTCATCCACAAATGCTAACAAAGTAAAATCAGCCCATAACACAAGAAGTTACTCTTTGAACTTGAACAAAATCATGCCGAAGCATCATTCATTGAGGAATACAAGAGAATTGATAAGAATTGGCCTGTGAAGTATTCATGTTTAAGTGACAATGCTGTAGAAGAACTGTTTACTTCAGGTCCTTTTTCTTAATTATTCATCACTTAACTTATACCTAACTTATAAGGATATTCAAATGAAAGTTCTGCATTTGGACTTCTGTATAAATTTTATAAAGATAAACACAGTGTCATGGTGCATTAAATAAGAGCGGTACATACATAAATCAAGTGAAATAAATACAAAGTCGAATGTTGAGTACAGGAAATACAGGAAATCAAAATATAAGATATATAAGCAATGGCAGCAATGTGTGTATTATATAATATGCTGTTGTTGTCGTCACTGCCAAACCTGAACCATGTTTGGTTGACTTGGCCAGAATTGCAGCAGTAGGGTGGCCAGTTCCTTTCTGTGCACTCACACAACCCCCTATGCACAACTTAGAGTAGCCAGTTAACCTAACTGCACATCTTTGGGGGAAACTGGCGCACCTGGAGGAAACCCACACAGACAGAACATGCAAACTCCACACAGAAAAGCCCCAATCAGCCACTGGGCTCAAACCCAGGACCTTCTTGCTGTGAGGCGACAGTGCTAACCACTACACCACTGTGCTGCCCTATAGTATACTGTAGTAGCTTATAATACAGTCTGTATAGTATCCATATGTCTATTATTATCCACAAAAGGCAATAAAAGTATATTTTCAGTGATATTACTACAACAACAGGTCATGTTTATGCTTATTTTTAAGCCATTCCCTTTGAATCACTTTCATTGTTGTCTCTAGAAAAGAAAAGAAAAAGCCTACATGATTATTTATTTTGGGTCACATTATTAGATTATATATTTGCTTATTTTTAATATCATAAGGGGGAAATTGACAAAATATTTTCTTAAGCCCATCAATAATAATCAAGCATAATGTTATTAATTATAGCCTGACAACTTTGAAATAAAGAGCTGGAGTAACTTAGAGTAGACGAGATGACAAGATAAGTGACAGCTTGCTCGCATCCAATCTTAAATATTAAACAACCAACAAGTGTTTATTGAAACTATGAAATGCATCTAATAAACCTATACAACAACATGCACTGATCAAGACTTGACGAGGTTAAATGTGCGCACGTGCGTCATCCTGCTGTCTGGAGAAGTGCATGTGATCATGTACAGCAGGTGGCGCTGTTGGCCCGTAAAAGCACACAAACAGGCTCGGTATGGCAGATCCCTGAGTGTCACTCACATACACCCTACGGTATATCATTCATATGTGTAGAAGTCTACTTTAAAGAGTTATAGGATAGAAAATCACCTACTGCACGGTATTAAAGTACCCGTGGATATAATGCTAATCATCTGTATTAATCTACAGCTTCATAATTAATATGTAAAACAAAACGGATAAACACTTGTTTTAACATTTTAGTAGTTTTCGATTTTTAAAAAAAAAACCCAATTAACTATACTCTTAATATTTCACTTTGCAGGACAAATCCGTAGCATATACTATTACGCATTTCAATAAAGTTCATTTTGATGGAATTCTGAAATGTTTGGTGAGTTTTTGGTTTCTTTCTGTGTTGTACATTGAGGTTGAAATCATTGACAATTACATGGATTTCATTTTTTCCCCCTACACAAATTCTCTCTCTATAGGTATATATGTATTTATACACTCGTATACATATACGTACACATACTCGCGCGCGCATGCGCAAACGCATAACAAGGTTGAGCAGCGTGGAAATTACAAAATGAACCCCCCCCCCAAAAAAAAAACAAACAAAAAACAAAACAAAACAAAAACTTGCTTTTCTTATCAGGAATTTCAAACGTCTCATTATATTCAGAAGGGTTTAGTTTTGGAGTTATATTTTTTGACTATTTTACAGCTGTGCGGCAAAACAGCCAATAATAATAATAATAATAATAATAATAATAATAATAATAAAAGTTATTTTTATGTCTACTAGTCATACCATGTAAGCAACCGTGACTATTAGTAACAAACTCTACCAGACAGGCTAATGTGTCCAAACTATAGGTATAAGTTATATTATTAACAGTGAAGTATGGCTTCATAACTCTTGCTGCAGTACAGAGCAAACACACTGGCCTTTAAGGCGCTTCCTGTGCGACACTCTTTTACACATGGTGTTTAAAATGCTAATAGTGAGAAGTACAGCAAAGGGGATGTTATTTATATATGTATATAGACTGTTGCTTGCCCAGTTTCTGTGCTATTAAAACCCATAACCCAGTATATAAGGTTGGTTTTACCAAAAATAAGCGCAATCACAAAAAGTTGTCCTGATCAAGTTGAGCCGAGGAGGACTTGGTGAGAAACACATTAAGTCTTGAAATCTTCTCAGATTCATGACCACATTTATTGTGTAGACTTTATTCTGGAAAGAAAGCGGGACAAACCAGTTTTATTATTTCCAAACGCCCTTGACATATAAGAGGGCTTATTGTTCCAAAAGCCGCCTTGGAATATTTGTGGTTTTTTCTCTCCCTATAATATTCTAAACTGTTTTTTTTTTTTTTTTGAATGAAATGATCCTCAGCTCCAGTTCATTGGCTCGTTTCTCTCACCTGTCCTATTCCTATTCTATAGAAAGGAAAGCCGGCGCGTCGCGTCACCCCGCTGCATATTTTAATATTTGATTAGCGCGAGAGCAGCGAAGGGCACGCGGCAGCCAGACCCCGGGAGTAGATGCCCCCTCTGAAGGGGGTATATGATCCGAAGCGTGCAATTTCACCCTCTCTCCATGCCTGTCCCGTGGCAGAAGGAATGATTTTTTTTTCTGAATGAAGCGCTGTTAAGAATATAGCGCTAGCCTTACACCAGGCCTATGTGCGTTTTACGTTTTTCGAATTGAGTCGAGGCGCGCGCACGACAGCTCATTAGACACCCTGAGAGTCCTGAGTGACAGTCGAGGATCCACAGCACTCCATCTAAACAGGCTCGAATCCCGAGGAGAGCTCGCAGGGCTGATTAGAAGTAACTACGAGGGAAAACACAGGAGTCTTAGATGAGGCCCATAATGTGGAGCTGCACAGAGGAACGAAAATAACTAAAGTGCAGATCTGTGTGAGTTAATCCGCTGGTCGCGCGCAGGCTTTTTACAATAAACAGAGTACAATAAACACGCTTGTGTCAACACTATCTCATATTCCTGCCATTTCTGCAAAGGTGCCTAACTCTTGTTCGACTAGGTTTTTTTTTTTTTCCTAGTTAGGATGAGTTCTAATGCATGGGAATATTAATCAGGGTTCCCAATGCAATCTGTGAAAGAACTACAGCGAGATGATGATGATGATAATGATTGTTGTTGTTGTTGTAAATAATAATAATAATAATAATAATAATAATAATAATAATAATAATAATAGCCAGTTAAGACTGCTATAGCCTACTGCTGTTGCCTTTATGCTTGATATATCTTTACCCAACGTCGTGATTTATATCTGACGTGAGGAACTCCGTTAAAAAGCAAATGAAAGCACACTGTTGTGTCAATCTGCCGAAAGTTTTGCTGCCCAAAAGTACCACACGCTACAGAGGTTTTCATTAGGACAGAATTGTAAAGCAAACACAAATATAGGCCTAGAAATATCGACATATCTGAACATCCATTTAAATAGCATAAAAACCATTTCAACATTTCCAAAATGTTTTGCTGCTTTATGGTTTTAGCTCCACTGGAAGCTATTTCTTTAGTTCCATCGGATTGCACTTCATTCTGTCTGTAGTCTAATTTGTGCCTGGTTTTGTTGTTTGTTCGACTGGGGTCTTTTCCTGTATACTTTTTAAACCTCATTGACTTTTAGGTATGATTGGAAAACTATAAACTATTAAAGGTCACGTGATTACACACACACACACACACACACACACACACACACACACATGTATGTATGTATAAATGACAGATATTAA
>JAOEHJ010000023.1:14471916-14486751 GCA_025447855.1 Potamarius usumacintae | reverse complement strand
ACACCCATGCCACAGTGAAAGTCACAGAGATCACAATTTTTCCCATTCTGATGTTTGAAGTGAAGATTAACTGAAGCGCTTGATTTGTGTCTGCATGACTTTATGCATTGTGCTGCTGTCAAGGGATTGGCTGATTAGATAACTGCATAAAACAGCAGGTGTATAGGTGTTCTTAATAAAGTGGCCGGTGAGTGTGTGGTCTTGATAGAAAGTTTTACCATTCCTACTGAATGATCAGTACTTGCCCTACCCCCAATCCCCTCACACACACACACACACACACACACAAAACCACCACCACCACCAGAATGATGACGTATCTTTTTTCTTTTTTAAATTTTATTTATTTATTTATTTATTTATTTTTGGCCTCATCTGTATCTGTGCCACCTGATTACTCAGTGTTCAAGCTGAGATCAACAGCCTTATAAAAATCCATGTATATGTAAGTAAACACACACATATGTACGTGTGTGATCCCGGTGACCAGGTAACAGGGTGCTGCATCAAAAAGAAAACATGTTATCTTTTGGATATTCATGTGCTTGGTGCTAAATATGCAGTGAGGGTTCACAGAAGTAGCCAGTCTCTCTCTCTCTCTCTCTCTCACACACACACACACACACACAGACACACACATCATAACAACAATCCCACATAGCCTCCCTTGCTCATTCTCATTTTTTGCCATTTCCTGTGCACATTCAACACACTGCCATGGAAGAACAGTGGAGGAGGATGTAAACACACACACACACACACACACACACATACAAACTATGTGTAAGTACTTGAGATATTAAGCAGATATTGCTCTCTGTGTTTCAGGAGTAGGAGTGTGTGAGTGGGTAAATGCTGTGCCTCAACAAAACCCACCCAAACACACACACACACCCCTCTGATTCTGTTGTTGACGTTTCCTTTAGTCTTGCCTCCCCCTACTGGCTACACTCCTCTCCTCTTGCCTTCTGTAAGACTTCCTGCCCAACCCCCCCCACCCCCCCCCCCCACTCCACATCTCCCTCCTTTTCTCCCCATTCATCCCAACAGCATCTGTTCCCCAAACCCTCATCTCGCTCTTCTCCTGGCTCACCACATCCCACTAAACACACTCCAACTCCCATCAGCACCCAGGTCTCGGCACCAGCAGCACATTCATGACTAAACGCCCCTGACTGCACTGCACACGGTGCTTTCTTCTTTACACCACAAGAACTTTTTTGCTCAGTTTCAGTGGAGTTACTGTTGTTTTTGTGCTTCAATACTTTAACTGTTATAACAGGGACTGTAAAGGAATTTACATTCCATTTTCCCTCTTCTTTTTTGTTGATTTAGGAGGGAAAAGAAGCTATTACATAAAGAAGAGGGAAAGGTTTTGTCAAAATCTGGGCACTTTTTTTTTTTTTTACTATAAATTGAAACTGTTAAAAAGGTGAACAAAATGAAGAGAAAGAAATAAAGAAAGATAATGAAAGAATAAAAGAGAAGTGATCACATTGCACTTATATGTTAAAAGATACAGACAAACCTATAGAAGAAAAACTAGACAAACTAGAAAGAAAGAAAGAAAGAAAGAAAGAAAGAAAAGTGGTCATATTGCACTAATATATTAAAAGAAAGAAAATTAAAGAATAAAGAGTGGTTACATTGCACTGTTCTAGTAAAAGAAAGCAGGAAATACAGATCTGTGAAGATCAAACAAAAGAAGAAAACAGATAAAATAAATTCAAAGAAAGACAAGAATAAAAGAGGAGTGATGACATTGCACTTTTATATATTAAAAGATATAGACAAACCTATAGAAGGAAGATACAAAATTGAAAGAAAGAAAGAAAGAAAGAAAGAAAGAAAGGTTACATTGCACTGTTGTTTTAAAAGAAAGCAAAATACAGATAAACTGTGTAGAAAGAGACAAAGAAAGACGAAATACAGATAAAAAAGAAAGAAAGAAAGAGGAGTGATCCCATTGCACTCACATTTTTTTTAGAAAATACAAACGTACAGAAGATACAAAATGAAAATAAAGAAAAAATGAATGAAAGAGGAGTACGCTTTTATATTTAAAGAAAGTAACAAATGCAGATAAACTGTGAAAAAAGATTGAAAAAGAAGAAAAAACAAAATGGAGTCAAAGAAAATAAGAAAGAAAGAAAGAAAGAAAGAAAGAGATTACATTGCATCATCTATTAAAAGAAAGTAAGAAATACAGACAAACTATGAAAAAGATTGAAAGAAAGAACAAAGAGAAGTGATCACATTAAAATTATATAATAACTATAAAAACACTCGAATGAATGAATGAATGACACCCAGTCTGTTATTTGGTGTGCTTCAGGCATCAAGTAAAAATAAATAGATAGATAGATAGATAGAATAGATAGATAGATAGATATAAATACCACCCACACCTATTATTTGGTGTGCTTGAGGCTTCAAGTGGGGGGACGGGACGGGACGGGGGACTTATTAAAAGGGAAGTTATACAAGTATTTCTCGAGTATTTCTGATTGAATATTTTTTTAATAAAATACATAAAAATAAAAATTGTCTGCCCTTTAAAAAAAATCACCGTATATCAAGGGACATCTGTAGCATAACTCTGACGGAATTCACAGTTTTCACATTTTCTCATCACAGAACGTCATACCTGTGCGTCGTCTCACTCCGATTTTAACGGTTATTTTTATTTCACAGCTATTGAATATCTGACTCAGTCACCAAGCAGGCATTTAGCAAATCTGTAGATGTGTGGAAAGAGGAAACTAATATCGCATACAGTAGTGCGTCAGAGTAATGAACGATATCCGTTAGTGCCAGTGGCTATAATGGAAAAACGGCATAGCCCCCCACCCACCCACCCAAAGGCCTAATTTTCTCAACTCTTCTTCTATATAATTTGAGTAAATTACTCTATAGATCGGAAATAAACGCCCCCCAATTTCCCTGCCGATCCTCTGATAGTTGTGTTTTTAATTATTATTTAATTTAGCAGTTATGAGTGGTTTTCAGTTAAAGAGGATACTGCTGACAAATTCAATTACATGAAAACTGAGAACTTAATGGTCCATGTTAATGGTTCATTTCATACATAATATTATGTTTCTCTCATTTTTTTTTCTTTCATCAGTAAATTTCTAATCAGTGCAGCCTTTGGTATTGGTTACAGAGGTCTAAGCGTAACGGAAGTGCATGTCCTCTCAGTAATATCTCTCTCTCTCTCTCACACACACACACACGGCATATCTAAACATTATGCCACCCATCGTCATTAAATTACTGCCTTATGCTTACCAAAGCAGATAAATACTAGCATATGTAATGCATTAAAAAGGAAAAAGAAATAAATAAATAAGAAATAAAAGCCGTTCTCTAGAGGAGGATGTGTGTGTGTGTCCAGAGCACACATGCAGGATGGAGGCCCAAACGGTTGGGGAGTCTGGTGGGGGAGTTTGAGGGGGTCAGTGACAAGTGGCCCAGGCTTGGTGCGTGTTTTGTGTGTATGTGTGAAGTGGGCTGGAACAAGTGCTATAGAGGGGTCCAGGGCAGTGTTTTTCTCATGGTCTGCTGCCCCTGCTCCCGAAACACACACACGCATGCATGCATGCATGCACGCATACGCACACACACGCACAACCTTGTCAAAAAGGGCCCGGCTCAGTTACACACCCGAGGGCCAACGTGGTCTCAATGAACTGATACAGATGGAGAATTTCAGCACAATGGATGGATTACCAGTGCCACTCTTTCCTTCACACGTACACAATCGCTGGTGAGCAGATGCTCTTGCACTCCAAAATATAAGAACATTTTTTGGCATATGTGCGACCTGACAAATTAGGACAAGCCTCGTCCGAGTGCTTGCGGTATATATCAGTGGGTTAGGAGTGAACTGTGTCGTGTGTGATTTATGATTATTTGTGCATATGTGTGGGTCTGTGTGTGATGACAGTAGGGTGTCCTTACCTGTTCTGCATCGGTGATTCACACGAGCCGTTATAAATCATAGCCGTAAGTCCGTTTAGATGTTCGCCAGCTTGTGTAGGAGGGGGAAGGGAGATTAATGGTTAAGGCTCCATTTAGCATACAACGCTGTAAAACATGACACACGCTTCATCCTCACACACTCTGGCCAGCTAGCCCACCTGGAAACCTGGGACTAATACCAAATCTCACACACACACACACACACACACACACAATCAAACATCAGTTCTCATTGATTGATGAAGGAAGCACTCGTAATGGTTCTGAGTGTGATTAATAAAACCCTGTGAGGTAAAATTGAGACACACACACACACTCGAGTCTATGGTTAAGAACCTTTGCTCATTGTCATGTGCTTAGGACAAAGAAAAAAAATCTATCTACAACTATTAATAATATTCATAATGCATCCTATGAGTCCTGTACGGTATATGAATCATAATACATTATAAATGTCTTATGTAGCATTTACAACACTTTATAGTTCCTAATGTAGCCTTGTATAATTATGCATTAATAGTTTTGGCTACATAGTATGTACAATGCTATACGAGCTCATAATGCCAGGATGTGTTATTGATTAATAACATTTTATATCGGTTCATTAGCATACATTAGTATCATATTATAGTACAGATACTACACCATAGCCTCTATTGTTGTGTATTTATGTAAGGCACTAAAATGCATTATAGATAGTATATGTCAGGACATATAATGCATTATAAGACATACTTTATCCTTTATATAAGTCATGATGTTTGTAATCATAGCCTCTTAACCTGAGCAATTCTACAGGCTTACATTAGACACTTCAAGGCTTCAAGACACTTATAAATGCTATAAATCATGTTATAAATACTTTTAAAATGCATTATGAACATTGTATGCAATTATGCACAATGCACAATTGTGCACTATGCACAATGTATGCATTTATTGTATGTTTTATTTAGGTCATATACTCATGCTATACAAATTGTCAGGCATACAACTCTAACCTGTTACAAACAATGATACAAGCTTACAATAGGGATTATAAGGTATTATAGATGTTATATGTCAGGATATACTGCATAATGCACTATCATATATGCTTTATATGTCATAGACTCATGCTTTACGACATGTCATGTATGTAACCATAACCTCTTATGAGCAATTTACAGGCTTACATAAGATAATTGAAGGCATTATAAATGCTATAAAGCACATTATAAAAGCTTTTATAATGTATTATGAATATTGCATTCACAATGCTTAATTAAAACATTCATTGTATGCTTTATTTAAATTGTATGCACATGCTGTATAAATTGTTGTGCATAAAACTAACCTGTTACAAACAATTGTACAGGCTTACATTAGGGATTATAAGGTATTATAGATGCTATATGTCAGGATATACTGCATAATGCACAATAATAAGACATATGCATCATATGTCACATATTCGTATTTTACAACGCGTCATGCATGTAACCATAACCTCTTATAACTTGTTAAGCAATTATAAAGGCTTTCATTAGGCACTGTAAAGAATTATAGATGCTATAAAGCATGTAATAAATTATTTTATAATACATTATGAATACAAGAGGGATTACCAAAGCGTCCATCAGATTCTCTTTTAGATTTTAATAATTTCCAGGACCTCTTTCATTTAATTCAACATCCTAATCAACAAAAACTCTGACCCTGATAACACCTCTTCCATCAGGTAAGCACCTTCATCAACACCTCCTAGTGTGTGCTATTGCTTACACATACACATGCTCACACGCTCTCAACCTCACATACACACATACACGTGCACACACACACCACACACATTCACAGGTGTGAGTGGTAAATATTATAATGCCCTGTAGGTTTATACACACCTCTGCTACTACACATCGATTTTCAGTTTCAGACTAAATAAAAAGAAGGCAGAACTCTCTCTCTCTCTCTCTCTCCCACCATAGAACTATGGGTAATATCATCATAGTTGAGCATCTTAGGTAGGAAGTACATCTTTCCACTCAGGAGTATGAGAATAAGAGTGTACAGTGTGACATGCAAGATGTTCTTTGTGTTACTAACGTGCTAAACAAATTCATATGTCTTTTTTGGCTTCTAACTTCATTAGCAACCCTTTTATAAGTTGTAAATGGTGTACTATCATAAGAAGTTCATTTGACAGATTTACAGCCCTTTTTTGTCACACGTAATTATAATTCATCGCCCTTCCTTATCTACACTCCTGTTATAGTGCATAAATTTCTTCATTAAATGGAAAAATCTGTAATGTTTAACTTTATTTAACTTTATGTGGCTTGATTCAATTTCTGTAATGAAAGATTTAAAAATTTTTTTTTTTTTTTTTTTTTTTTTTTAAATTTTATTCATTTTATAAAAGTAGTTAAAGTCCCTCCCATGCCAGGACCTGGTCTTCCCAGGCAGTCTCCCATCCTAGTACTAACCAGGCCCTTAAGGCACATTGGGTGGTGCCAATCTCCATTTCTTTTGCTCTCGGCCTCTCATCTATGACATAGCTAGGTTTACTGTGGGGGCCCATGCTCTGGTAACACTGAGAGTTTTACTCCCTACTCACATCTGTATTGCGGCATACCTCACCAGATGGCAGTAGGTACCATTTTTATAATGGTCTTTGGTATGATCTGATCGCAAGTAGGACTTGTGATCTCCCGGACAAGAGGTGGACACACTATCCACTCGGCCAGCTTGCGGTCCCCAGAAGTAGGGATGTGACATAAATTGGCTGAAATGGCTGCTCTTTGCAAATATAAAAGCAAAAAAAAAAAAAGCAATATCTAGACTGTAAAATAAATGTAAATAAAACAAAAAGAGAAGCTCTGGAACAATGGGAAATCTATTACTATGTAGTGAACAGATTAAGGTTAAAGGGACTACTGAGGTGCCTTGAGCTGTAGGCATGAATGTCTACATGTTAAATCTTTTATCAGTTCTTCAATGTGTTTATCAGGGCTGGGGTTTCTGACTTATCAATGCAGCCAAAGTTGAATGATGGCCTGGGCTGTGCTGATTAAAACCAGGATATTTGGGATGACCTTACCTTTCCACTTAGATGCCAAGTTGTACATTTGTCTCAAAGGAAAATCTGCATGTTCTTCTCTTGTTTTGAAGGCATTTATAACAACAACAACAAAACCTCAACTAAACCTGCAATTTCTTAAAGAAATACTCTGCTTCCAATTATTCAAACCTGTTAAAATAGAAAAAGTAGAAAATGTTAAATTTGCTTAGAGTGTAAAATTAATAGAAGAAGAAAGATTCACAAAAGATTAAAACACTGCTCTTGTTTGTTGATGGTAAATTAGTGCCTCTTTCACCAAGGAATCAAAGGACATAGGAAGCATTTGCTAAGATGAACAACAACAACAGCTTTATTCCAAAACTCTCAAATGTTATCTAGCATGATAGTAACTCTGACACTGTGTCCATCCCTTGATGCGATGATGGCCATCTATCACCCTAATGGTGGGTGAGCAGATGGCTACTGAGTTCAATCTGCACCCAGAAAGATGTCTGACAATGCGGACAGGGGATGATGGCTGGAATCTGGGGCTCGCTGACATAAGCTTTATGTGCCTGCCTGAGCTACTGCAATTCTGTCTGCCTCACATTTGCGGGCACCCTAGTTGATTACTGAGCACCATTTTGCCCTGTTCAGCACCGTCTGCTCCCAAGTGTCTGTGTCCATGCTGAAGGCCT
Source organism: Potamarius usumacintae (assembly GCA_025447855.1). Lineage (NCBI taxonomy): Eukaryota > Metazoa > Chordata > Actinopteri > Siluriformes > Ariidae > Potamarius > Potamarius usumacintae. The sequence goes on along the minus strand of JAOEHJ010000023.1, from coordinate 14,479,029 downwards.
TTAGGGAAGCTTATAAACAGTCCTTATAGCACTTCTTTTGACCACTTTGAGCACCTGCCTTCTTGTAGCTCACTGTAGGAAAGTTTCTTTGGGAGCCGATGGTCTGGCATGCGAGCTATGTGTCCTGCCTAGCAAAGTTGAGACTGCATCAGGATGGTGTAGATGCTGGGCAGGAAAATGTATGTGAGGACCTCAGTGTCATACCTTGTTTTGAAATTTGATGCCTAAAAGCTTCCTAAGGCATGTTGTTTGGAAGTGTTGCAGTTTCTTTGCATGTCACTGGTACACAGTCCAGGTCTCACAGGCATAAAGTAGCATGGGGAGTACTATTGCCCAGTATACCTTCAGCTTGGGGTCAAAGCTAATGCCTTTTCTGTTGCATACATTGCTGTGCAGTCTGCCAAAGGTAATGCTGGCTTTGGTGATCCTGGAGTTGACCTCATTGTCGATGAGGGTCATCCCGGAGAGTGTGCTGTCAAGATAGGTGAACTACATTCAGTCCATTGGTCTGGATGTTGGATTCAACATATGGCTTTCCCGGTGCTGGCTGCTGTATCACTTCCATCATTTTGGTTCTGATGGTTAGACCAAAGTTGTTGCAGGCAACAAAGAACTTGTCAACACTGTGTTGCATATCAGCTTCTGAGGCAGTATAGAGAGCACAGTCATCTGTGAACAGGAAATCTCTGATGGTGTCTGTTGCAACCAGGGTTCCGATGTCTCTCTGTCATCTTGCATTCTGGTCATCATTCCATCATGGAGCTGTCACACAACTGCAATGAACTTCCTTGGACATCTGTTCTTTGCCATGATTCTCCAAAGACCCTCTCTACTGACAGTATCGACCACCTTGGTCAGATCAATGTAGGTGGAGCATAGGGCAGCATTCTGTTCCTGACACTTCTCTTGTAGCTGTCTAGCAACAAACACCATATTGATAGTCCTAAGTTCTTTCCAGAATCCACAGACTTTCAGATAGGAGGTCCTGTGCCAGATGATCAGTAAAGTGGTTGAGGAGGATTCTAACAAGAATCTTTTCTGCAGTGGAAAGTTGGGATATCCCTCAGTGGTTATCCCAGGCCTGGTGATTTCCTTTGCGTTTGGAGATGTGAATGATGAAGACATCTTTCAGATCTGATAGGACAGTGGGGTGGTTGATAGGATGAATTGTGCGATGACTTTAATAAAAGTGAAGAAGAGTTGCGCAACGTCAACCTCAGTCTCTCGTCTGAGACCATCTGAATCCAGTGGCAAGACAGGGTCAAGACAGCTAGAGACAGATGCAGTGGATGAACATGATATTCTACATACCTCATCATGCACTCCACAACACTTTGCTGCATCTGCCATCTTGCTCATTGAACCATATGATGTTTTTCTCTGCACGGTCCGTCGGGTTCAATCTTCACATGGTTAGGTAGGCAAGCCCTAACTGACTGAAGATTTAGACCCATTGGTTACCCTCACCTGGTTTAGCCCACCAGTCAAAGAGGTTTCTGGAGTGTGGTTGATGCCGCATGCTAACAGCTGCTTGGAGCCACAGGTGAGAGCTGAGTGAGGGACCAAGGTGGATGGACTACTCCTATGAGCATAACTGTTCCCCCAACAGAGATACTACCCCTACCTGGTACCCCATACACTCCAACTCTGACAATATAAACTAGATGAATGCTAATAAAAATGCTAACATTTGAGAGATTAAGAATTAGCTAAGGCTAACTAACCAAAATTAATGGCAATTTTACCAAAGCACTGTTCACTTCTCAATTCTGATTTGTAAGAAGGTGTTTGATTCATTTTCTGTAATTGCATGGATGACAGTATTTCCAGCTGTAATATAAATTTGCAGGTTTATATTAATGTGCCCATTTGAGTACACTGTTGTTTCTAGTAACAGTTAATTCACAGGGAGTTTTATGGTGGATGTTCCACTTAAGTAGATTTAAAAAGTAATTGTATTTGATCTGGTGGTGTTTTTTGGAAGGAGTCTCCAGTATCTGTGTTTTGGAACTGTCAGATGTAAAGCTATTCCTGTAAGTTTTCAGACATTGAAGAATCTTCTGGTCAGAGAGCTTTGCACATTGCGGGTTTCAGTTACAACTAAACTGTCTTATTATCTTCAAGAGAAAGAAAAAGAGGCTGATGAGGAAATGCTTGCTGATAGCTGCTGTAATGTAAATGATAACAGGAAATAACATGTTTCATGGCTATTACCGGGTGGCACGGTGGTGTAGTGGTGAGCACTGTTGCCTCACAGCAAGAAGGTTCTGGGTTTGAGCCCAGTGACCGACAGGGGCCTTTCTGTGTGGAGTTTGCATGTTCTCCCCGTGTCTGCATGGGTTTCCTCTGAGTGCTCCAGTTTCCCCCACAGTCCAAAGACATGCAGTAGGTTAACATGGGATGGCTTCGGGCTGAAGTGCCCAAGAGTGGCGGCATGCACATATGCAGCGGCTTTGCTCTCCTAAGACAAACTAAATTTCATTGTACATTTTGTGCAGTGACAATAAAGGCATTCTATTCTATTCTAAAAGGTTGCCAGTTCGATTCCCTGGACCAGTAGGAATGGCTGAAGTGTCCTTGAGCAAGGCACCTAACCCCCACTGCTCCCCAGGCTGCTCTGGGTATTTTGTATGTTGCTCTGGATAAGAGCATCTGCTAAATGCCATTAATGTAATGTAATAAATGGACAAGTAAATTGTTAGCTTTGCTTTTTGTCTCAAATCTCTCTTCACCACGACAGATCAGTATAGCCCCGCATCAGTGTAGAAGCTGCACCAATCTGTATCTCGATATCTAGCTCCATTCATAAATAAGGCCCCGAGATCCTTGAACTCTTCCACTTGAGGAAAGGACTCATCCCCAACCTGGAGTGGGCAGTTCACCCTTTTCCAGCTTAGAACCATGGCGTCAGACTTGGAGGTGCTGATTCTCATCCCAGCCACTTCACACTTGGCTGCAAACTGCCCCAGTGCAAGCCGGAGGTCATAGCTCAATGAAACCAACAGGACCACATCATCTGCAAAAAAACAGCAATGTGATCCTGAGCCCTCTGAACCCAACACCCTCAACCCCTTGGTTAGACCTAGAAATTCTGTCCATAAAATGTAAGAACAGAACCAGTGACAAAGGGAGCCCTGGTGGAGACCAACATCCACCGGGACTGAGTCTGACCTATTGCTGGCAATGCGAACCAAGCTCTCATTCTGGGTATTCAGGGCCTGAGTGGCCCACAGTAGTGGGCCTAGTACCCTATACTCCTGAAACACCCCACAGGACACCATGAGGAACACGATTGTATGCCTTTTCCAAATCCACAAAGCAGATGTAAACTGGTTGTGCAAACTCCCGTGCACCCTCCAGTACCCTTGTGAGGGTAGAGATCTGGTCCAGTGTTCCACGACCAGGATGAAAACCACATTGTTCCTCCTGAACCTGAGGTTCGACTAACGGATGAACTCTCCTCTCCAGCACCCTGGCATAGACCTTACCAGGGAGTCTGAGGCTCCTGAAACTGGTTTTAGTAGTAGTAATACTTTTACTACAACTACTATTAATATTAGCAGGAATAGGACGAGGAATAGTATTTTCTTTGTACCAGAATAAAAGAACAGCATTGGACAATGTGTAGTAAAACATCAAGTAGCCTCTGTGATGAGTGATGAATGAGCTGGAGGCACTGAGCAGCCCCATATGATGCCATATGTCATACAGTCTGGTCAAAAACAAGAGCCAAATCCTCCGGCTTATGACAGCACTCACAGCAATAAATCTAAAAAGTAAGTGAAAAGAAAAGCCTCCAAGCAATTCTATGATCGGCAGATTCAACACCACAGGAGGCAGGGCTGAACACTCAGGAGAAAAATTAGCCACTCAGTCGCCAGCCATGTACAAGTGTGTGACTGATGGGAAAAGGCCTGTGGTAGGCAGGTGAAATGGAGCACTGCTGGGACTGATCCAGGTGTTATTGTGTGGGGGAACAATGGAGCTCAGCTTCTCCACCTCAGGTTTACATGAACAGCAAAATGACCTGAGCTGTCATACGTCATAAATTAATGAAGTTATGAATTAAGTACATGTTCGTTTCTGTATTTAGAATTTGAAACTTTATTTAGATGCTCACTGGATGTGGATGACAATGATGTCAATCATATGCTGTGGCCTTCTCACTTACCACACATCAACCCAGCTAAACACCGATGGGAAAGTTCGACTGAGGGAATATCTTTATGAAGAACAGTGAAAATTGATACAGTACAGTCCCACAGTCTTATCAAATCTGTCAAGATGAACTGAATATGCTGTGGCAGCTTATGGTGGCCAAAACATTTTACTAAGCCGTTTTAGCTTGGATTTCCATTTAATCTGTAATCTTATTCCACACTTATAAATGTATTTCTTTATAAAAAGGACTTCTGGATTGGTATATTGTCCTAATGTTATTGTAAAACAGGATCTTTAAAAGTCAGTACCAGTAGAATCTCACAGCTGCTCCGATTCACCAGTTGGAGGAAGTCTTAATCTCTGACTTCTCAACATCCAACACTGAAAAATACCAAATCATCCAGTATGTCCACTTCACACCAAAATACTTTGATCTATACTAAATAAAACGTCTCATTGGACTGGTCAGCAGACACAGAGCTGTTGGACACTTGACACACTGAAAGCCAGTGTTGAGCAGCACATACAGTGGGGTCCAAAAGTCTTAAAGCACTAGTGAAAATGCTTCTACATCATATTCTTTTGGCATTTAACAACAATTTTCATTACAAACTTGAAGGGCACTCGGTAGAGCGCACACCTCTGCCAAGCCACAAATTCGAATTTTCATCAAAATCTAATCAAATGTTCATTGCCCCGTGGTCCACCTTTCCTCAACATTTCATCAAAACCCATTCATTACTTTTTGAGTTATGTTGGGAACAAACAAATAAAATACTGGATCTGCATACATATCTGGATCTTGGACCCACATACTTATTCAGATTTGCACCAAAATCTAAATTAATTTCCCTTGGCCCATAGCTGACCTTTCCTCCAAATTTCATTTAAATTTGTTCACTACTTTTTGAGTTACGTTGTGAACAGACAAACAAAAACAAAAGGAGGCAAAAACATAACCTTCTCCAACAAAATTGGCAGAGGTAATTACAGTACTGACAAAACCTTGAGTGAAAATATTCACATGAATTTCAGCGTTTTAGTGTTTGCTCCGCCCCTATTTTGCTTTAACGATCGTGTGCACTCGAGCTGGGATGGACTCCATAAGTTTGTCTAAAAACTAATGATCCATTTCAGATCAAATCCAACAGAGTGTTGTCTGAACACTTGCTACAATGGAAGAGATTAGACATGAGGAAAATCCGACCTTTTGTACAAAGCAGTTGACCTGGCCGATATCACAAATCTGCTCATATTTAAATAGGGAACTAGAAATAGTGCAGAACCTTGAATGTCAAGGCTGTAGTATCTCATCTAACCTGCCATCAAACCAATCATGACGACCAAAACATCAACCAGAACTGAAACGTGACGATGTGAGAGAGAGAGGACTGACCTCCACGACAAACTGTTTGCAACAGGAACATCAACAAAGGACTACATTTTGTTCCCCGAGGGAAGATCGACCCAAAACATCGATCAGAACTGAATTCACATGATAAATGAGAGAGGAGATACAATTCTAGTCAGAAGTCCCAAAATTTGGGAATTTGACCTAATTAGCAGTTTGTTAGAAAAAAAAATTGACAAAACAGCGACCAAGTGTTGTGCGGAGTGATGAGTTCTTTCAAACAAAACAATCAGAACAGAAATCTATGGAGAACTGATGGAGACATGATTTAACTGAAAATAAAGTGGTAAACAAATTGTTTACAGCAGGAAAATCAACAAACAAATGACCAAGTTTTGTTCCTCAAGGGAAGATCGACCCAAAACACCGATCAGAACTGAAATCGGATGAGAAATGAGAGAGGAGATACAATTCTGGTCAGAAGCCTGGAGAATTTGTTAAGTTGGCCTAATTAGTAACTCGTTAGCAAAAAATTTTACAAAACAGTGACCGAGTGTTGTGCGGAGTGATGAGTTCTTTCAAACAAAACAATTGGAACGGAAATCCGTGGAGAACTGACGGTGGAGATACGATTTAACTGAATTGTGGACGATGGACGCCGCGCCATGGAAACAGATCATCGGCTGTATGAGCTAAATCTATCGACCACTTACTTTTTTCCTATTTCTAAACCTTCTGTTCATTTAAATTCTGTTAATTTCCATTATATTCCATAAAACTTTGACAACTAACACCAACGGTACAAACAACAGGGCTATTGAATTTTGAATTCTGAAATCTGATTGGTCAGAAGCCATCGATCCATTTTCTATAACGGCTGCTCCGACACTAAGCACTGCAGATGCAAATCACAGGTTTATATCAACACTAATTCTAATGCATTATCACTGAGATAGTAACAACTCATCCACAGGGACTCGGATGGCGGGTGTTGAACACAAAAAAACATGACTCAGCAGTCAGTATTTATAAGAGTTAAGTTTTCAGACATGAGCAGATCTTCAGCACAGAGGAGTTTACAGTTAGTAACATGACAAACTTGCATTTTCTATGTATTATCTTCGAGACAGAAAAAAGAGCAGGTTGGTGAAGGAATGACGTTTATAGCTGCTATAACATAATTGATAAAAGGAACCAACTTGGTTCAAGGACATTTCACATCAGTAAACTTAATAAAACCAATAACAAATTATGCAGACTGAGTCTTTACTAAAAACATGAATTGTTACTGTTGGAAAATTGCTGTGAGCCATGTGTGAAAAGCCACTCAGGCAAAGCTATTATAAGGGGAAAAAATGACACCAACAAATACTAGACATCTTACCAGTCCAGGGGGTCTGAACTCGTCTGAAATCCTCAGATGGTTCCTCACTCATTTAATGGTGTCTTTATCATTGCAGGAGCAGTCGAGTTTCCTACAGAGGCCAAAATAGAAATATCCATGTAAACAACATAAAGAAAAGCAATATGCCATATCAAAGTGGCAGCACAGCAACCGATAAGTGAGAGAGAGGGAGGGAGAGAGAGGGAGAGACAGAGAG
>JAOEHJ010000023.1:14180749-14192232 GCA_025447855.1 Potamarius usumacintae | reverse complement strand
ATTATTTTTTAAAACATATTTGGTCTACAGCATTTCTTGACATTTGCCTAAGACTTTTGCGCAGTTATATATATCAACTTCCTTTTCTGCAATTGTTTGTACTTTTCCTTACTTAGCATTAAATACTAATGTAAACTGAGAAATACAAAAAAAAAAAATCTCAGTCGCTGAAGGGTTAAAATTAAGAGCCAAAAAGTAAGGTTTATTGGTTTGTTTGCTTGTTTTCATATTTACAGTGTAGGTTAGTTCTGTGACCTGCACAGATGGCACTGGTAATCATCAAGTATTCTGCTTTAAATGAGAGGAACAGCAAAAAGATAAAAGAAAAAAAATTGTGATTTATTTTTTATTTAATATTATCCTACAGCAGTGATTAAACTATTTTAATGAAATATCTCTATATCTATATGTCTAAGTGATTATAAATGTGTTTAAATTGATATTTTAGCAGTAAGTGTCCTTCTCCTGCAATTTTATACGTTATTGAATGTCATTCCCTTGGCAAAATATGATGCTTTAATAAGGTCATGTGATATATACGAAATCATATTATTCAGTTTATACTGAATGATGATTTTTTTTGTATCATTTCACCTCAACCTATGCGACATTTCAAGGCCATCCTATTTTGCAAATGCATGTTTAAGAAATGACGCAAAAAAGGTTCCATTAGAAAACACAATAATATTAACTCACACACATTTTTCTCTTTTAGGTCAATAACAAGGCCACGATCATCTTCGACAACAATTGGCTACAAAACACACATCGTCCCCCCATCCGCCCCTGGCATGGCCTCTCTCTTTCTCCTTCTCACAACCTATCACAATCCATTACCACAAATTAGGGCTCAATAAAATTGCTATTCAGAGATAATTAGCGGCTGGTTTTGTGTCCCGTGCTTCCACAGGGGTTGTTGTGCTCGGGGTCACAGGGCTTCAGCAGCTGGGGTAAGCGAAGGGTGACTCAAGCCATCCGGGCTGACCCTGCTATCCCGTGATCCCCCGCAGTGCTCACACACACCAGACCCTCACCTGCCCAGACACCCAGCAGCTCCAAATTAAACAAATTATTTCAACCTTCTCCCCTCTGCTCCTCTCACACTTCCTCCCTCCTTTCTCAAAGGGGCACAAAAAAGCAGAGCAGCAGTGAAAGGCGGCACAATGAGCCAAGGACCAGCGATCATTAACAGGGTGAGGGGCTACACACAAAAAAATGTGCACTTAATTGGCAAAGAGCTCGTCTTTCATTAATTAACACTTTCAGGATAATGCAAGGCTCCTATCTGCACACTGGTGAAGGAGTGATTTTTTTTTGTTTTTTCAGTGAGATGTTAGAGTATTTGCCTGTGTACAGCCATGTCTAATTTGGAACAAATTGTCAATTTGTTTTATATTTATTTGCTGACCAGCTGAATAGAAAATGGGTTCTATTCATGGAATTTCTCATCAGCTATTTCAATAATACTCAGATAACACTCACCATTCCTGCAAAAAAAAAAATTACACAATGTATGATAACTGTAAAGTCCCAGTAAATGATGTCTAAATTACATGCTCACATATAAAATAATTACACATTCACCATTAAAATGTTAAAAATATTATTCATTAAATAAATGTAATATTATACCTATGACCATATAACAATTATATAATGACCATGTAATAATAATAATAATAATAATAATAATGTATAAATGATGTAAAATACAATTATTATTATTATTATTATTATTATTATTATTATTATTATTATTAATGAGTGTGTATTTTCATAGCATAGGTTATGATTGCATTTTTTAATTTCTGAATAATTCTAAATGATATAGCAATTTGATATGATTTGTTAACAATAATTGTCAAAACTGAAGGGCATATTGCAGGGCACAACAACAACAATAATGCATACAGAGATTTTACAAGCCCTAATTTCCTAGCATGAGCAAAAGCCTGAGGTAGGTCTGAGGGGGAAAGGGGGGAAGAGGAGGCTACACTTCATTAACAGAATCCATATCTGTGCTCCTCTGGGAGAAACAGGCCAGTGAGAGTGTGTCAGGTAGAACAGGATATCTTACCTGAAATATCAGCACATGACAGTGTTAAATCATTGTTTAAAGGGAAAATGGGAGGAAGTAATCTGATACACAAGACCAGTCTGTCTCTCTGTCTCTTGTTGCGGTTTGTGTGGCTTTTGCCCTCGTGTACCCTCGTTCTAGATGACACCACACTCAGTGGTCATTCTGCATCAGTGCCTCACAGGAATGTTTGCCCTGAACACAGCGTGAAAGGAGACGTTGGTGGTCAATAGGGCATACTGCCACCCACAATCTAGCTCTCCTGCCCGAGGGACACAGGCTCAAAGTACTATGGGTAATGTGAGGACCTCATACTACAACAACCAGGACATAGAGAAAAGGTAGAAATAAAGAGAGAGAGAGATGAGGGGCTTCTGGAGGACAGCAAACAAACAAGTCACGTTTTGCAGCCAATGAAAAGAAACCCCACACTGCTTCGAGAAGATGCAAGGTACATTCAAAGACAAATGTATGCATCTAAAATAACAGTAAGCTTTCATTTTGCCTCACCGACTGAGGTCTCTCTGACTTGCAAACAGAACAGCATGAGCATGCTGATCAGTAATTACACACTCACGAGCTTTCACACACACCGCCAAACTAAGGGAACTCTCCAGAGAGCCTCAGCCACCCAGGGATCACAGTTTCCTTTGGTAAGCTGGTGCAGGAGCAGGCCGCTTATGGACATTATTCATATGTTAAATGCCATCCACAACACAATGGCTATGTGCACTACTCCATAGGGTTGCTTCTGTTCTCCATGTCACCCATCATTCCAGTGCTCCCTCGATTACTTATTTAAAAATGCATAAAGCACTTTGGCTGCCTTCACCTCAGTGAGGGTCAATCAATTTTGGGAACTTATTTTGGCATGGAGCGTTAATTATCCTGCCAAATTAAAGTGTGTTGCATTTTAGCTAATTATGAGTGCACTTTAAAGTTTGAAATATGCAAATTGCTATTCATCTTGCTCACCAATGTACTAATTTATGGCTTTTTAAAAATGTATATTAATACGGATAAAATCTCTTTCAGTGTCTCCATGGGTTGTGAGCCACATCCAAAATTATACATTCAGAATATTAAGATTCTTATTTATTGGCAAGTCAAATCAACACAAAGTGTAATTTAGCAGGATGTAAAGTGTGATCAAATCAAGCACCATGTCCAAATGTGTGCTTTTTCAAATATATCTAAAAGATGAAATTATTTTCACATTAATTTAACATGATACAATTTTTTTTCACTGCACCTGTCATATTATGTCTATTAGCAAATACTTGTCAAATTAAGCAGTGTCAGATAAAGATGCAAACATGTTTTTCCATTTTCCTCATCGTGCAACCCACTTGCTACATTTCCTTTTACTTAGATGTCAGAAATCACTGATCTGTTGCTAAAATCAATATTATATTTCTAACTAGTTCAACTGCTTGTGCCACTGCTCTTGTCCACTATTTGTCCTTAACTTCTGAACTTCAATAACAAAAATTAAAACTAGGTGTAACAATATTGGCAGTATGCCGCTCAGCACCAGGGTAAGAGCGCATGTGAGTGTTTTATTTGACTTCTGACTTTGGCACAGTGTTTAGTCAGTAACTTAAAACTATTCAAATTAAATATGTTGCCAGCTTATCAGGTTGCCTGACAGAAAGAGCATGGTTACATAAATATACGTGAATAAACAAGGCTTAGGTATGCCATGTTAGTCATTACCTCTCTTGTTTGTCCCTACCATGTTAAACCACCCCCTTGCCTGTTACATACCCCCACTGCCCAATAAAGGCCCAGGAACCATCCAACTCTTCTTCATGATGAGAGATCATTTCAGCTCCTACCATCTGCAACCCTGGGCTGTGGACTCCTATGAAGTTAAAAGGCTGTAACATTAAATACCAAAAAGTGAGCCACATATTGCCATCCTTCACATAGCAGCATCACTGCAGGGGAGCTTTGCCCAAACATATAGTGCCCCTAGTACCAGAGGACCACCCACTCAATGGCCAGACACTGCTTTTTATTTGTGATGTACTTACAAAGCACAGATCAAGTTTTCATCTGATTTACAGCTCTGGGCAGTTCTCTCCCTTAATCACCTGAAGCAGGACCCCCAGCACTCTATAAGGCATACTGGTCTGCAACACAAAAGGGAGCAAGAAGGAAAAAGAGGGAAGTGAAGCTGGGGGCACCCACAGACAGCCACTCTAACACCACTGGAACAGATCAGGCACTCACTTATTAGTGAAATCAGTCCGCAAGCTGGTCAGGTCTAAATAGATACATACAAATGTACAATAGTATCTTAACATTCCCAGGAACTGTCTTGCCCTTCCTCAAGGGCACTTCAGCCCAAGGCCACCCAACATTAACCTACCCACATATCTTAGAACTGTGGGGGATACTGGAGCACCCGGAGAAAACCCATGCAGACACGGGGAGAACATGCAAATTCCACACAGAGAGACCCTCTCCAGTCGCTGGGCTTGAACCCAGAACCTTCTTGCTGTGAGGTGACAGTGCTAATCATTACACCACTTTTGGGTCTCGATTATGTGCTGGCAACAATTGGAGCAGTCCTAATAATTTGGGGACACACCTACCCATACCCCAAGTGGAAACAAAAATCTGATACCCCCACCCATCCAATTGCACATTATACTGAGTTTGCCATGAAGACAGATTGTTTGAAAGACTGTATAACTGTCTTCACATGATAATTATCACTACAAATTATATTGTCTAAATAATCAATGGCATTTGCACTGTGTGGCCATAGCACCCTTTTCAGTTAACTGCTGAAATGTAATCATTTGGGATTGGAGTGAGTTTGGATGATTTTGAACATACAAATTGCTGGTGTCACCAGCAACACCAGAGCAACCGGGTCCACTTCAAACTGTTTCAGGAGATCAAGATGGTAAATCTGCTGTGTGTTTCCCCTGACCATTTACAACACCTCATATTCAGTTGAGAGTAGTACAAGAACGCTATCATTTGGTGAAAATCGTATCATTTAAAAACACCTATTATTAAGCCACTGTTGCCATTCTTGTGCTTGGAGAAACATCTGGAGAAAAGTGGAGTTTTGTTTGGAGGTCGAGAATGTACTGAACTTAATTTTTACTGGGTGTTGGATCACCTTTTAATTATGTCAAGCACTCTCCTGGGATTCCACATACATGTATATAATAACTAAAAAGGATAAAACCCCATGGAGGCCTGGGGCACCTCTTGAACTACAAATAATTAGGCTTCCAACCATTAATCCTAGTTATGGCTGTCATGATGTATGAATTTATTAATCATATTTTAAGCATCTTATTAATGATCTCCACTAGCCCATTGTTTAATGGTGGTATATTGTGACTTTAGATTGGATTGCTTAAATTCCCATCAAGTGTACGTGACATAAATAAATGTGTCCTGACTAGTTAGATTATATAAAACAGTGTCTCAGTCATGCCCTTTGTAGAGACCATCCTCAGAGGCACTACTTTGGGATACTATGCCTCATAATTCAGGAGGACAAATATGAAGCAATATCCCCCAGTCTAATGTCCTGATAAGGTTCATACTCAAGGTTTGTGTGGGGATGTTTGTATCATTCCTGCCCACTCCAGAAGGAATTTTGTCCAATCCCATCTGATCCTGCAGACAGTCTAAACCAATTCTAGGTGCTGCTGTTTTATCTACCCCGATCTCCAGCAATGGGATTATAATGAACCATGTTGAAAAGCATTTGCATCACTAATAATATTAAAATGAAGAAATGTTGTTCTGACCCCAGCTGAAATATTAATCATAGTGATCTAGTTGAAAACATTCAAAATGTCATCAGGTGACTGTTCCAAAGGGAATGGGAGAGGGGAACATGTCAGATGTCCACCTACCCTGTCTCTCACTCTTACCCAGTCACAGTAATGAGATGTACCAGAAACTGTATATGCTGATAAGGCCATGCACACCTGACACCTACTTGTTAGGACCCATCGAGTCCTAAGTCCACTGCTAACTGAACATTCATTAACTAATCTGCTTCCACCCTTATTTTGTGCTAACACCTTTCCAGCACTTCATCTTGAACCTGCACAGCCTGAATCCACCAAGACCAAAGTATACCCCCTTGAGTACTGGCCAACAACTTTGCTAATGGGTTGGTGGAGGACCAAGGAGACCCAGAGCATTTGACCCACGTCCAGTTGGGTCAAACTGATTAGTAGGCATGTGAGAGGATTTTGGATGGGCAACTTACTGAGCATGTACCAGTGGAACACCAAGATCCATCTTCATTCCCTCAGTCAACTGCTGCTGGGCAATCAGCATGGGCACAGGTCCACTGGCTGCAGTATCTTCTTCAGGCACCAGGCTTGACCCAAAGCAGCCAGTGACCTTCTCTGGAATGGCTCAAGTTCTTTTCCAACAGCCATATAATCCAATTGGATCTACGGTGGAAGACTACAGGCAACCAGCTGGGCCTCTCCAGTTAGAAGAGCCTACATTTGGGAGCCCACATTCACTTTTTAGCCAGCCACACACCAAGTGTGTCATCCCTGTAAGGGACAGGCAGCTTATTCACAGAATGGGGATGTTGGGGGGGATTCAGGCTAAGATGGCTTGCTGTTGCTGTTGTAGACTGAAGAAAGCTTGATGTTGTTGCTCTTGCATTCTGGTCAAAGAGTGAATTTACATTACATATTTTCTGAACAACTCCAAAATTTTGGCATCCATGTATCAATGCCAACAATACATTGCTCAAAGAACACAGTAGACCCAGGGTAAGAGCACACATAAGCTTTTTATTTGGGTTCATGCCATCAGTTTGTGCCATGCTAAGCCATGCCCCCACCTCCTACACTAGACTAAAATATAACTCAATTTGAGACAACCTTTGTGAAAACAAGGATTTGTGATAGGTGTCACAAACTATAGTCCACTGAAACCAAGATTTATTTGAAGGGCTTGCATAATAAACTATTCCAAAATGTAGGAAACAAATAGCAAATATTTACAGACAACCTGCTCAACAGACAACATGTTCTCTACACAAAATTCATAGGAATTATAAATGACGACAATTGTTTCCTTGGATTTAAATAGGAATTAAGTTGTAAAAATAAGTCTACAAGCATACAAAAGAAATCTAACCATATCCCTAATCTTAAACTTAAGTACCTATAGTATATACTATAGTAACTATTTGTATGACTCAATTTGTACAACTTAAATTGTATTTTATTCATACAAAATAAAAAAATGCATTTGCATAATTCTTATTTGCTTGAATTCATTCATGTCTTCATTAGATATGGTTTTATATCACTGTGTGATGCGAGTCTTTTCTCAAATATATTAGATATGGTTTTATATTTAAATATTAAATATTATTTATATTTAAATATTAGATATGGTTTTATATCACTGTGTGATGCGAGTCTTTTCTCAAATATAAGAACAAACCTTTCTTGCTCTGTGGGTACCACTTTTAGGATCTTTAATGGAAGTCAAAGTCAAGTACAGTCTCACATTAGCAGACACTGACAAGAATGAATGATGGTCGACGTTTGTCACACTTGTCAAAAAGTCTTCTGCCATCCTTTCCCAAGATCTCACATGCTCATATTAGAAGCAAAAGTGCCAAACGTGCCCAGAGTTGTGCGATGCAGAGCCCTTCACAGCTCTCAGCTCCCTACACAAAAAACCCTGCCTAGATTTCCATATGGAAAGGTCACAAATACCCTTCAGGCTCTGTTTTAATTAGTGACTGAATTAAGTAAGAGAGAGACAGAGAGATAGGTACAGTTATCAAGAAAAGTAAGAGTTTCATACATACAGAAACTGCACATTGCTTTAGTCTTCAGGATGTCCTCCTGGGGAGAAGGTGAAAAAGAGAACAGGATGAGTCTGGAAAAGTGTGTAATGTTAACACAAGGCCCAGTGTGTGAAATGTCCTCAGATTTTATAGCAATGCTCTTTTTTTTCTGAGACTTCACAGTGTCTGTTTAGCTCTCAAAAACCTCTACAGCCTCTCAAAGACCACTCAGTTGTGCCAAGTCTACCTCGACCTTTCTGGGGATGTTCACCATATGATGCTCTTCAGATGACTGAGCTCCCAATCTTCTTTACCCAAACAAACAAATCAACCTTTATAATTCAATGTGACAAGCTGACATGGAAAATGAGTGCAACATTTTATACTTATATGAATTTTTGTGTCAGATCGCTGTCTGCTTGCTTGTTTTGCTCTTGCTCCATAGCCGAGGGCTTCAAAGTGCATATGCGAGTGCACTTTCTTTCCACGCCTTCAGACAGATCCCCCTTCGCCCTAGTGAATTTGGTGATTAATTTTGGACGCTTTCCCTAATTAGTCGCCCAAAGGAAGGGGACACAAATATAGGAAAAACAAGCATGGCAGAGGAAAGATGACCCCGAGGAAACAGACGGGCTGATGTCCGAAATGACATTACAGAAGCAATCTGACTCTCTCTATCTCACATTTGGGATATCTGAAGATAGATGCCGGTGATGCCCGAGGACCTCCAAGGCCTTTTAATCAGTGACTGGAAACAAGCTTCCTATTAGTCTAATTTCATTCTCATTCCTGTTGACAAAGACCAGGCCACAGAACACACCACACTGATGCCTGCACATGTCTGTGCCAAAGCTGGTTCCACTGGGCAGTAATTGGTGGCACTTGGCAGATTAGCAGATGACAGACATGGATGAACTGAAAATGTGATTTGTTTTCAGAATCAGAAGGAATTTTGGTAATTAGGTTTGCTGAACTACCATCTTTCTGACAACCAGCTCCAGTATATAGACAGCTTTGGGCAAAACATTCTGGTACCAAATTTAGAATTTTCGAGAAAGCATAAAGACAGAGGTGTCCAAAACAAGCAAGCAAAAAAAAAAAAAAAATCTACTGACTATATACTAAATGAAGAAGAGCTATAATTTTAATACTTAAACCTTTTACTGAAAGTCCGTGGTATAAAACAGCATCCATCCACTATCTGTAACCGCTTATCCTGTGCAGGGTCATGGGCAAGCTGGAGCCTATCCCAACTGACTATGGGCGAGAGGCGGGGTACACCCTGGACAAGTCGCCAGATCATCACAGGGCTGACACATAGAGACAAACAACCATTCACATTCACACGTACAGTCAATTTAGAGCCACCAATTAGGCTAACCTGCATGTCTTTGGGGGAAACCAGAGCACCCAGAGGAAACCCACATGGACATGGGGAGAACATGCAAACTCCTCACAAAAAGGCCTCCGTTGGCCACTGGGCTCAAACCCAGAACCTTCTTGCTGTGAGGTGACAGCACTAACCACTACACCACTGTGCCGCCCCACAAAACAGCATGCAGATTAAGAGTTTTATCAACACTTTCACTAAACAAGGCAATAGGAGTCAAATCACATTGTATATTGCAGCTGACATGCCTAATATTCTATTACCTGCATTGATATATACATTTAAAATCAATGAAACTTAATTCTGTATATAGGTGTATGGTTTAAAATCATTTGATGACAATACGTTATGATGTATTGTATGAGGTAATATGC
Source organism: Potamarius usumacintae (assembly GCA_025447855.1). Classification (NCBI taxonomy): domain Eukaryota; kingdom Metazoa; phylum Chordata; class Actinopteri; order Siluriformes; family Ariidae; genus Potamarius; species Potamarius usumacintae. The sequence goes on along the minus strand of JAOEHJ010000023.1, from coordinate 14,182,582 downwards.
CTGCATCTGTGCTTAGGCCATTTTGTGGTGCACTAAAAGACTACATACAACAAGGTAGCTAATGTGATACACATTCTACAAGTGCACAATACATCAAAACACTGACTCGACTGCGAGTACGTCTACACAGTACTGCCAGCGAATCGGAGCTTACACGAAAGCCAGTAAAGAACATCACACAGGCAGCCATATAAATGACACTTTACATAACTCTAGGTCCATTACCGGCCTCAACTGGGGGCCATTAAAAGCTTGAGGTAATTATCCACACATGCGATTCCTCCAGTTTCCTGTAAGAACAGACATGGCTGTTTGAGTCACCAGTGTGACACAATCATTCTCTTTGTGCTTGTGAGGGGGAAAGTAAGCAAAATCCAACCACAAAAGAACATGAAGTGCCAGTGTAATTGGGATATTTGGGGGCTTCCTGTTTCAGTGGCTGAAATTAAGACCGTAAGAGTAGAGGAGGCAGCTCACCTGGGTGACTCGCACCCTTTGGAGTGGCTACTGGCCTGGTCCAGGTTCATAAGCAATAGTGACCATGATCAGGAGGTATGAGTAACAAATGAGGTCAATTAAAAAGTCGAAGAGGGGCACCTGGCTCGAGCTCTGGTTGCACTAAACCGATCTGCCTTCTTTGTTTCATCCTAAAGGATTCCATTTTCAGGCCCATCACTTCGGAGGCTAACAATGGTCTCGATTGTTTGTAATGGAGGGAGAGGTTTAGCAAGGTGGCCTCTTTCCCTGGACCTGAGTATCACTGGCATCAGAGCTCCCAGGGCCAAGGCAAGTTCAGATACACTCTTTCTGAATCTCTTACACCCCTTCTGTGGCCCATGGCCCCACAGTTCAGGAGCTTGATGAGCTGAATTTGCAACAAATTTGTAACTTCAACTTGCTTTAATTGAAGCAAAGTGAGCCAGACAAGGGACTGATTGAGGTGAGGAATAGCACCTTTGGGGATTTCTGAAAGAGACAAAGAGAGAAAAAGAGAGAGGTAAGAAAGAGATACAGAGAAAGAGAAGGAAAGACTGGATCATAGGCTGACCTGTCCATCTACATCCTGCTCACTGACCTGAGACTCAACACAGATAGAAAATAGAGATACGCAGATAGCTGAATGCTCAAATGTACTTCAAGAGTAAATAAAAAATGCAGCCATGATATCTGATGCCAACCGTCACAGCAGTCTAGTTTTTACATCCCTTTTATGCATGAATAAAAATGCAGGAGAAGAGACAGGCTGTAAAATCTCACAAAAGTCATAAAAAAAGGAAAGCATTTTTTACTTACCTTTACTGAACTTTGTAAGTTAGAGGTACATTTGGAAAAATGTGGTCAGCTAAAATGACTAATAATTGCATAACTAGTTTTGATAATGTGCAATAAACATTTATATATTTAAAAAAACTTATACAGACTGTTGAGTATCAACTAATAACCCACATTTACATTTTATTTACCTCGCCCGCAACAGAATCAGCGGGGCGAGGTATTTTAATCAGTGCAGTTTGTTTGTCTGTCTGTTTGTTTGTGTCTATCTGTTAACAATCTAGCATCTAGACGGTTGCACCGATTGACTTCAAATTTTTAAGGTAGGTGGGAAATGGTCCATAGATTACCTGATTAAATTTTGGGGGTAATCGGGTCAAGGTGAAGGTCAAGGTCACCAGAAAGATCAACCTTTCAGTCAAAATAACATATTTTACATTATAACTGAAAAACGGTTGTGGATAGACAGATGTTTACTATTATAAGCATATAGGAACTCCCATATGGCCTTTCATTTGGCACCATGATCTTTGACCTTGAGTGACCCTGAAAGGTCAAACT
>JAOEHJ010000023.1:13825932-13837107 GCA_025447855.1 Potamarius usumacintae | reverse complement strand
CCAGACATAAGGCATCAGGATGGATCAGGCAGGTCCAAGGAGCAGAAGAGGTCAGCATCTCGATCTCAGTATTGACATGTAACTCAGAGGGACACGTATGTGTGTGTGTGTGTGTGTGTGTGTGTGTATGGGGGGGGGGGGTAGAGAAAAGAAAACACACACATCAAAGTTCCTCAAACAATTACTGCAATTTAAGTCTGTTTTTTTTGTCTTTTAACAGCAGCATTGTCACATGAATGAAAGCCATTTCTAAACATCACATGCATGCTACTATATGTACAGTAAATATTTGTTTACTTCAACAATTAATTGAGGATCTTTGGTGTTGACTTTGTAGCAAAATTCAGACCGCTTGCACCAATTTACAAGAAGAAAATGAAAATGTTCCTATTTGGAAAAAGATAGCAGTAAGACTCAGTTATGAGCTGTATAAGTGTTTAAGAGTAAACGACACAGTTTACTCAAAGGATTTGCTGAACTAAAATGGAAATGAATGCACTTAACCTTGCTAACAGCCTTATTTAAAAGTACAGCCACGTTATCATGATTAGGCTTAGCCAGCAAGAGTGGTGACTATGTAGGAATCCTACCATAAAAATAACAAGTTAAGACATGCTAACGTGTGGAACCTCCTGCTTTGTGCTATTTAAAAAGCTAAGTATTTAACAGATACTGGAACAGTTTGATTCAAGTCAAACCACAGAGTGTTTATCACTTACAGTATAAGTGGTTCAAAAGACGCTGAAGGCTAATGGTATTAGTCAGCTAAGCAATGAGTCAGAATATCTCTCTCTCTCTCTCTCTCTCTCTCTCTCTCTCAGGTGTATCCATGGCTACCATAGCCATTCAGGTTGTTGATGAAAGACGGTGTGTGGGTGAGGTGTTATCCAGAGCTGCAGTGAATGAGAGCAGATGAATGAATTTAGTCATGTTACTGAAGGCACCCAGGTATACAATTCAATTACATTCAAAGATCAGAATTTAGATTTAATGTCACATGTGACATCATCTAATGTCAAGAATGAGACTCCCATGGCACAAGTTTTGTTCACTATATTCATCTACCTATTCAGCCTAACCCAAAGCCCTGGGGCAAATGAAGATGTTTTGAAAGTAAAGACAATAGTAGACTGAATGTGAGTGTGAATGGTTGTCTATGTCTATGTGTTGGCTCTGTGATGACCTGGCAACTTGTCCAGGGTGTACCCCGCCTCTTGCCCATACTCAGCTGGGATAGGCTCCAGCTTGCCTGCGACCCTGTAGGACAGGATAAGCGGCTACAGATAATGGATGGATGGATGGACAATAGTAGACAATTATGTGACATCCTGACATAACGTCTCTACAAATTCCCCACTGAGTCACCAGGCTACAGTTAAGCTTTAATAATTGGGTCTTTTTTTTTTTTTTTAGTTTGAGCAAAGCCTATTTTGTCCTCCCACATCTCACATATTGATATATTAGGTATTAGTTTTTGAATCAATGTTTTGTGAGCCAGGTGATGACATTCCCTGGGTCCATATAGTAGTCAACAACATGTTTCAGGTGCTATGGTGAAATATTTATTAATTAATCAATTACCAGTAACCTCTCTCACACTCTGTGTCTGTCACACTTCAGCAGCTTTAGCACTCAACTGAATTCAGCAATGTGTTGTGCTGTTGCTGGAGTCGAAATGTATTTTGGATGCTTTCAGAACCATAAACATCATAAAGGTGATGCATAACAGCTATGTTCAAGCACTATGTTTAGAACAGGATGACAGAGAACTTGATGGGGGGGGGAATAGAAGGAAGATTTTCATTTTCATGGTACCAGGGGCACTGTGACATGTTTCCAAGCAAAACCAGCATGTTCTGGGTCAAACAGGAGAGAAATGCTGCTGCTGCTGCTGTTGTTGCTTAAAGAGAAATGGATGAATTTTGTCAGAATTTTGTATTTCTCAGTTAGAAATGTTGCAGAAAAGGATACATATTCACTCTCTTGCAAAATTTGCATGAGAGAGAGAGAGAGAGAGAGAGAGAGAGAGAGAGAATGTCAGAACGATGACTTATTACCTTATTTACCAGGACACATGCAATATTCATGCCTTTAATGCTGCCATTGAGCAGGAATGTAATGTGTTATGCTGAGTCAATAACTAACACACACACACACACATTAAGAAACGTCTGCTTGGTTGATGTAGGCAGAGTTTAAACAGTTCAACATATGGAACCACCTACACACTGGTACAATCATCAAGAAAGTGAAAATACAGTGATTGTGATGTGCTATATTTATGATGATCATGATTCCTTATGTGCCAGTCCAACACCCAAAAGTTATCAGAAGTAAAAGACCTCCGTCAGTTCTGATACAGGAAAGTGAGAGCAGATGTGGACCAGACAGCGCTGTCTGGCATGGGGATATACCATTCCTTTGAAGGCTAGACATGAATAATAGATCAGAGACTAGAGAGGTTTCTTGTGGTGGAGTTTCCCCCCAGCCTTTTCTATGACTTGGGTTTTACAGTCTTACATGTGATCGACAAAGACAGGTATGTCTAATGCATTAAAGTGTTCAGTTTTCTTTCACCATTTCCACTGAAAAAGCTTTTAGGATGATCTAAAGTGAACAATGACGTGTCTATTCTTATTAATGATGTGTATTGTTTGACACTAAGTCAAGATCATAATCATACAGTGTAACGGGCAGGGTGTTTTCTGTCTTACTTTTCTTTTTACACATTATTCTGTCTCATGTACTGCATTCATGTTGAGATCTGATCTGATCCTTACTGAAGTGAACAGTTTAATGTAAGAAGAGTGGTTATGAAGCTGCTAGAGGTTTGGAAAGTTACTCACCCAGTTTGTTCAAATCTTGGGTTTGGGTTTTATTTCATTAGATTAGTCAAAAGTATGGTCCAAGAAATATATTTGGATATTGAATATTAAAAAGCTGGATTAAATAACGTTTGAACTATATGAATCTGGATGAAATGACTTGCTGAAGTTGAAATTTGAGATTTGACAAATCCCTGTTGTTGTTGGTTTTTTTTTTAAACCTTAAAATCCTACGTGTCTGGCCCTTTAAGAGCAGTATCCACCATAGAGAAACATCTGGTTGTTGAATGAAACCCAGCCATTCATAAATACAGGAAAGAGGCTCGCTGCTATTGGCTGCCCGTGGTCTCGGGCGGGCGTAAGTGATTTGAGAACGCCTATTGGTCGGTGTCATGAATGACATGCTGGAATAGCCAATCAGCATGCATTGTGGTGGTAGGCACCAGTTCTGGGCTAAGCAGGCGATTCCATTGAGAAATTTTTCAGTCTGGCAGAGATTACTGAGCGCGCAGCAAAGCGTGCACCGGACGGTCGCGTGCTTTTCTTGGGAGTTAATAAATTGTTGTTTTGATTTTTTTTTTAACATTTAAAAGGGTTAAAGCATCGAAGGGTGAGTACGTTTGCATGTACTATAATGTAGACTCTCAAGGTTTAGACACAATACTTTGCAATAGTGTTTTTGTTTCTTAGATTTTTTTTTTTTTGCAAAGTTTAAAATCTAGATTTTGTTTATCTCTTGGTCGCGATTCCGCCATTTTCTTTGCGCGAGTCTCGTGCCACCATTTTCTCGTTGTTTTCTCGCGCTAGTTTGTTTTCTTTTGCTTGTGTTTTTAATACGTGAGGTAATCTGCGTGTTTCCTGATGCATGTGGTCTTAAATCAAACTCCTTTTCCTCCTGCTGTGCTTGTGCTGCAGAGTGTGTCGAGATTTGAATGAATGGGGCAGTTTTTTTTCCTCGCGCAGAGCCAGAAGGATCAAATTTCACTTCATTGAGGAAAACAAGGGGAGGAGAAATGGAGAGAGGGGGAGGGGCGGGACTGAACTTCTTGAACTTAGTCTCGTAGAGTTATTAACCCGTTCCTGTACTTTTTTTTTTTTTTTACAAGTCGTTAAAAGTTCAACTGTATGTTTTATGCACGCGCTTGTATTTATATGGAGGGCGCAGCCTGCTGTTTGCAGCCTGTGTTTATACTCACATCCGTTTCATAATCTAGATCACAGGAAGCAATAACAGTCAATGATAGTTGTTTAATTGCATCCTATTTTAGTGCACAGCTTGCCAAGATTGCAGTGTTTTTCTTGGATTCATGGCAGGATAATATACTGCTTGCGTCAGGGGAAAAAAGCGCGCACGCGCGTGTGTCGTTCACGAACGAATCGGTTCTTTTACGGAACGCTGGTTGAGAGTCGACTCAGGAAAGGTGAGATGTGTTTGAGTGGTGAGGGATGATGATGAAGATAAAATAGTTCAAAAATGACTGGTCAAAATATCACAAACTCAGTTTAGTAGAAAAATAGCAATGGAAGTTTGGAAACTGAAAGAGTCGACTCTTTTTGGTGAGCCAAATGATCCGCTTCACTGAAAAGAGCCGGAATTCCCTCACGACCCAGAAATAAAGCCATAAAGCTACCAAGCTACTTTTTTTTTTCTTCATGTATCTGGGGTTTGTTTATCTCTCTCTCTCTAGGATATAAATATGCACTTTGTTCATGTTGTAAAGTCAAAGCTACACACAAAAGCTGTATCTCTAATGGACAAGAACATTGAGAGTGAATGAGGTGAAATTTATCCTTCAAGTGGCCCAAAGGCACACTGTGGTACATAAACCACAAGTCTCATTGTCTTGTGTGATCACATAAAATCCTCATCTGTACTGTGAAATGTAAATGGTGTAGTCTCGTGTGGGTCTCTCCATTCTTCATCCTAGATTAGAAGAGCTGAACAAACAAACTGGTGGGATACACATCTGATCAAAGGCACAGTTGGTCCGGTCCTGTCATGGCATGGGATGACTGCTGACAGCTGTCCATGTGCTTATCCTTCTCTAAGTGCCATTTTTCTCGGTTCTTCCTAATCAGGACCTGACAAGTGAGGAGATCTCCCCCGTGAGAGCGAGAGAGAGGACGTGTCTCCCTCCATCATTCCCTCATTTGATTTTACTACCCACGCTGTTGATCCCGCAGTATGGACAGCTTTTACGATCAGCAGGTCCCTTATGTGTTGCCACCCAATGTAAGTTCCATCATACGCTCCTCTCAGAAAGATATTGTACCTTTGGGGTGGAACCCTCATGGATGCATCTTTTGTACCTTCAATATGTATCTTAAATTTAAAAGGCATATAAATGCACTGTAATTGGGTCAGGAAAGATACGGTTTAGTATCCTTTTTCCTCTGAGTGTACACATAATCTGGCTGTATTTCATCATAAGATTTCCTAGTGCAAGTGGAATAGTTGGTGTTCTCAAAGCCAACTGTTTCTAATCACGACCATCTGTGTTTGTAGAAATGCCATGCCAAGGAGCCACCATGCAAGCCACTGAGTGAAAGGAAAAGGAAGTTCATGGACAGCGAGCTTGCTCAGGACACTGAGGGTAATCATAGTTACACACTCACCTGAATATGACCTTATAATATCATTTTATTATACAATTCAACAAAGCTGCACCAAGTCATGGGACTTTCTTATGCCTAATCCTTGATATATAACCCTTTCCCAGAACTGTTTCAAGACCTGAGTCGGCTGCAAGAAATATGGATAGCTGAAGGTAAGGTTCCACTTTCGTTCGCCATGTACATGGTAATGATCACTGTCCCTTCTATAGATTTAGTACTTGATAACCTTGCTTTGAGTTCAAAACTGACTCAAATCAATTCCTTTTGTTAAACGAGTGCACAAATTCAAATCAGTATACGTGTATTTAATGTTTATCTATTGCGTAATTGTATACAGACTTGTGTACAATGAGTCATTGTTTCTTTTCTTCACTCCAGCCCAAGTACCTGAGGATGAACAGTTTGTTCCAGATTTCCAGGATAACTGTGAGTATCTGATCTAAGAAATATGTGGGTAGGCAGGTTATAGGATAGATTGTAGGGTTGCCAGTAGTTGTTTTTTTTTTTTTTTTTGCATGTGATTCATCAATTATTAATGATACGCTGTAGAGTAACAATCCACAGTTCATGGACTATAGACCTTGTTATTGTGTGCTTGCATGATATTTCCAGATAATGCTATGGTAAGACTGGAAATTTTCTACAGCTGTCTACATCCTGTTTGATTCATTCCAGTCCTTTAAAATGTGAGGTATCAAACTGACGGTTGAGTTACAAACTCTCATACCCTGAGAGAACAAAAATGCATCTGTGCAACACCATTTAATTCTGTTTAATGGAATGAGACTTTGCTAACCATAAGTTATTCGTGAGAGACGCTGGACCTACTGTACTCGCCAAAGCCAGTTGTTTTTCTTTTGGGCTTTTGGCACAAAGTGTAGGGTTTTTTTGTTTTTGTTTTTTGTTTGTTTAAAAACCAAAAAAAACCTGAATGGACTCCAGTAGGCTGTGTATCACTTCTTGTTCGTTGTTCTGGGTTGAAAGTGTTTGCACTCATGGAAGGATGGATGTTGTGCAGGGGCCCAACGTCCGAATGCAGTGCTGTAAATCATCATGGCCTTCAGCACACTGATGTTTTAATGGGCCAGTATACAAAAGTGCGCGCGTGCACACACGCTTCATTATATGCGATACACTAGTCCTTCTGTTTCCCTTCTTAGGCTTTTTTTTAAGCACCAATTGTATTTGAAGTGCAGTTGTGTGTGTTCTATAGTGATAATGTGACTGTGTGTCTAACAAGCATATGCATAGGTGTGTGTGTTAGTTTGACAAGGTGCTGCAGCTTTGGCAGTAGGCCGATTAGTCTCACAAAAGCCTCTTTCATCATGCCTGGACAAGAAAGATCCCATTTCCACTGAGATCATGCACTAACCTATAGGTTCCATGACATTTTTATGGATTCAAAAAAAGTGCCTTCTAGTTTTGTAATGTGACGGAAAAGTATGAGAAGTAAACATTAAATCCAGACTGTATCAATTATGTAATTGTTCAATAATGCCACACAGCCTGTTTACCAGGTATTATTTATGCTTTCGGTTGGTTAATTAGCAATGTTTGTGTCAATCCTGTGTGTTAAAATAAAACTATTTTCTGCCTTTTGTAGTGATGTTCCATGGCCCGCCTCAAACCAAGGTGAAGAGGGAAGTCAGTCCGAGTCGAAACTTCTCCCCCTGCGGACAAGAGCAGAGACTCTCGCCGTATGGAGAGAAGTGCCTTTATAACTACAGGCATGTGTCTTCGTGTCACTTGATTCTAAAACCCTACTGCTTTTGTACTTGCACTGAAATGTGCTGCGTGTACAAATTTAACATTTTCCCATGTTTGTTTCCTATCAGTGCCTATGACAGGAAGCCATTTGGATTCAGTAAACCTCTGACCTCGCCCCCTACCCCTGTATCACCTTGCAACTCCACCCATAACCCAGGGACACATGCCCTGCAGAAAAGAGTTACGCCTCCAGTCCACACTCCTACGCAGGGGCTACCGGCTGTGACCAGCCACACGCCTCAGAGAATACAGAGCACAGTTCACAGCCAAAGTCCACCTTTTGCAGTGCCCCGCCCACCTGCCAGTCACCCAGATGCCTCCTACAGTGCAGATCACAGGTATGATATTAGATGACACCACATGATGCAGTACTAGTGTTTCTTAGTTTAGTTCTCAGAGACTCCCAGTTTCTGACACAACATGGTTAAATGCTAAATAACTGGTACATGTGTGTTAGGATCTGTGTAAGCCAATGTACTGTTCCGTGCCCAAACATGCACATGTTGAATTAAATTAGCAGTTGGATCAGATTAGTTGGTACAGTATTAGAGCAGGGTTAAGGTGTAAGGCATTTGGGTATAGTAGTGTTATTATGGATATGTTTTTATTTAAATGTTTGACTCCTTATATGACAAAAAAAATCTTGACATGCAAGCTCACACTTTTTTTTTTTTTTTAAAAAACATCAGTTGACCAATGTAATTTCCTACTATGTGTCTTCTGCTGGAGCAGTTAGTCCTCTAATCAGCTCTCGCTCAGTCTTTGGGTATTAACCCCTTAATGATTCCACACTGACCCAGAGGGAGAAGCTATGTTTATCCCAAAGGTTAAAGGTTCTCTCTTGTACTCTTCCTATCTGTAGATTCCACAGACAGCTCTCCGAGCCATGCCTGCCCTTCCCACAGTCCAATGCCCGCTCTGGGACTCCTTACCCACCACAGAACACCAACCCCTTTTCACGGGACAATCGGCCACATTACCACCGCCAGATGTCTGAGCCCGTGATCCCGCTTCCTGCACGGGGGTTTAAGCAAGAGATGGTGGACCCTCGTTACCATGAACAGGGTGTCTCTAATGTTGCAGTCAATCATGTCCCATCATACCATCAAATGTCCATCAAACAGGAGCCCAGAGAATTTGGCATTGACTCTGGTGAGCATTGTATGGTTGCAAGTCAGTATAACCACTGTCTTTGGCTTTTACATTTACTTTTAATTATGGCTGCCCTTTTTTTTTTTTACCTCCGTAATGAACAAAATTAGCCAATTGAATTTAATTTATCCATATTGCAGAGATACAGAACTGCCAGTCATCCTTTGGGAAGTCCTCAAACTTTTGTCAGGTCAACAGTGAAGGTAAAGATTCATACATTGCCTCGTATGGTGCAACTACACCCACGAGTCTTTGTCGAGTTTGTTTTCGCCATCAGTTTAATATGTTAAGGGATCAGAATCATTCCTGAGAGACGTTACAGGTTAACCTGAGACTCCTATTTCCTCCGTGTACAGGGTTCATGTATGATGGAGAGCCTCACCTCTATTACGAAGACACGTGTGTGGTGCCTGAGCGGCTCGATGGAAAGTACAAACAGGAAGGAGTGGGCTTCAGGGAGGGGCCACCGTACCAGAGACGGGGCTCCCTGCAGCTCTGGCAATTTTTGGTCACGCTATTGGACAATCCGTCTAACAGCCACTTTATTGCGTGGACAGGCCGTGGGCTTGAGTTTAAACTCGTTGAGCCGGAAGAGGTCAGTTTGCAACATGTGATTTAGATAATTAATTAAAATAGATTTTTCTGTATTTACAGAACTAATTGGTGTGTGTGTGTGTAGGTCGCCAGGCGCTGGGGTATCCAAAAGAACAGGCCTGCCATGAACTACGACAAGCTGAGCCGATCTCTCCGTTACTACTACGAGAAGGGCATCATGCAGAAGGTAAAGGCACGTTCCCGTTCCAATTTTTTTTTACTTCTTTCCTTCTTTGAATATTTCAAGTCATAAAATGGAGAATTTTGAGTAGTAGCAGTAAGTTCATGGAACTAGAATTGCCATATAATCTTGATGTTTCATCGTCGGTTCATGTAAAGTTCTTTAATCGGTGAAACATCAAAATTAGAGTGGGTTTGTTCTACAGTATAAACGTTCCTCCTTGAACAACATAATAGCCAAGCCTGATATTGTATGCCTCATTCAATATATTCTTCCAGTTTTGTTTGGAATATTAGATCAACACTTGCGTTTCTCTCCAACACAGGTCGCAGGTGAGCGGTACGTGTACAAGTTTGTGTGTGACCCAGAAGCTCTCTTCTCCATGGCCTTCCCAGATAACCAGAGGCCAAGCCTAAAAGCCGACCCTGATGGGATGCAGGTCCCTGAGGATGACACCGTTCCTCTCTCCCACTACGATGAAACCAGCAAAGCCTCTTATGTAGATGGCAGGGCTGTCTTTCCCTGACAGCTACACTTTCTGTCCTGCTTTCATCTCCGTTTGGACTCCCGAATCCCCTCCACCCACTGATCCACATGCCCCATCACTTCCTCCTGACACATGAAGCTGAATTACTGGCATGTATAAATATATAGCACATGCTTGTATGTATGATTATATATATTTTTTAATATAAATGCTTTCTTATTTGAGAATTTTCAGTCCTTCCATACTTGTCTCATTTGAACTGTTTTCACCAAGCACACACACGTTACTGTAATGCACGTTTTGTCTTGCGGGCTTTTTTTTTTTTTTTTAAATCAGCCGACACTAAAATGGGCTCTGCAGTATTTTTTAAAACCAGCTTCAGGTTTTCTATGTATAAATCTCTATAAATATTCTAAGATGGCTTTTGTGCACTGTTTCTTGTGTAGAACCTGCTGTGTATTTTTCAGCTCTGTACTTAAGTGCTATTTCTAAAATTCTATGCTATCAAATGCTGAATTTTATTAAAGTATGTAACTTGTTTTAATGAAAGGTTTGTATATTATTCTAGCCACGCAAGTTTCACATGCTTTTATCACAGGCCTGGAAAAAGTGTTTCTGCTTTTGTAGGAATATTGAAAGAGTAAAATCTATGTATAATTATATAAGTATATTTTTGCAAAGCCTGCATTTGTTTTCATTGTTGTACAAGTTATGTATCAGACCTTTTATCTTAAATTTACATAGTGGAAACTTGGGCTATGTCTAAACACGCAATCAAAGGGTTTCTCTTTTTAAAAAACAAAAAACCAAACTTAATATCTGAGGGGTCTGAATTCCTACATTTTAAAAGAAAGACCTTGGACAAATGTGGATTTAAAAGAAATGTATCTGACAATCTAATAACTTAAGCATTGCAGTAAGCCTGTGTTAAAGATGCTCCAGTAACTGCTGAGCCATAGAACCTTGTACTTTTAAGTGGTATAACCTTCCAGTGGAGCATCAGCTCTGTAACATTGGATTTAAGGGTAACCTTTACATCCACTATTCAGCGTTTATAATCTGTACTGGGTACAATAAACATTTCTGCTTCACTTAAACCTTGCAGTGTTGTTCTTCTGAGACAGAATGATATCACAAAGTTACATTACAGATTAGCCTATATTTTTCTCCACTATAATTCATTAAGCTCTTCCGTCAGAACATGCCTAAGAAGGTTTTGATTGGAGGAGACATTAGTGAAGCTTTTCCTGTCGATCATGGTGTCAAACAAGGATGCGTTCTTGCCCCGACATTGTTTATACTCTACCTTACAGCAGTCCTAGAGACTATGGGCACTAACCTACAGTGGTGTTTGAAAGTTTGTGAACCCTTTAGAATTTTCTATATTTCTGCATTAATATGACCTAAAACATCAGATTTTCACACAAGTCCTAAAAGTAGATAAAGAGAACCCAGTTACACAAATGAGACAAAAATCTTATACTTGGTCATTTATTTATTGAGGAAAATGATCCAATATTACATATCTGTGAGTGGCAAAAGTATGTGAACCT
>JAOEHJ010000023.1:13597191-13608368 GCA_025447855.1 Potamarius usumacintae | reverse complement strand
CAAAGGGTCGTCTCACACCAAATATTGACTCTGTTTCATTTATTATGGCTTACTGATTACTGTTTATAGTATTTTTTTAAACATTGAAACATTTAATTTCATTATTTTTTAAGCCGTTTGTAAATGGTCTACAGCATTTCTTTACATGTGCCAAAGACTTTTGCATTAGACTGTAGCTTTGCAAATAAAGTGCCAGCAAAAGAGTAGTCTCCAAAAAATAAATCACTAGAAAATGAAAAGCATAAAAAATGTAATCCTTTTAATGAACTCGAATAGTAAATGTAAAAATATTTCACATTTGAAAAGTTTAGTACAATATTTTAGCATTAAATCGGCTCAGTTTGTCAGTGTAATTATATATATAAAAAATTATCACAATACCTGCGTTATCTCAGGTGTGACATAACTGTAATTTAATTTATCACAATATAATTTTTTTAATCATATTGCCCAGTTCTACTGGAACACAGTTTAGCTTTTAACTAGCTTTTATTATTTGTCTTGACACATGCATTGCAGTGTATTTTTTTTAATCTTAAGAAAAAAAAATTAATGTACAGTATTTATATTCATTTAGTGGAACTTTTATATTTGTATAGATTTTTATTCTTTATTTTAAGTAATATTAATTTTTTATTGCTATTGCTAAGCCTTAACCTGAATGCAAGGTACATTATTATTATTATTATTATTATTATTATTATTATTATTATTATTATTATTATTAATCTGGGTCATATACAGTATTTACAGCTATATAATTCAGTGATGGAAAGTGTTAAGTTTCCCTACGAGGCAGAAAAAGAAATGTCTACAGTGACCACTGCTGGATATTCATGCACAATAGGAGAGCATCTAATTACACTATGAGTACTGGAAAAGTCAGGAACATTTCAAGTCAGTTCAATTCAATTTTATTTTATTTTTATATTTTAATAACAAAACCAGCTTTACAGAAATTTGCCTATACTGATTTGAATCCTCATTGAAGCTGTTTGTTTATCCATCCATCCATTATCTGCAGCCGCTTATCCTGTACAGGGTCGCGGGCAAGCTGGAGCCTATCCTAGCTGACTATGGGCAAGAGGCGGGGTACACCCTGGACAAGTTGCCAGAACATCGCAGGGCTGACACATAGACGCAGACAACCATGCACTCACGGTCAATTTAGAGTCACCAGTTAACCTAACCTGCATGTCTTTGGACTGTGGGGGAAACCGGAGCACCCGGAGGAAACCCACGCGGACACGGGGAGAACATGCAAACTCCACACAGAAAGGCCTTCGTTGGCCGCTGGGCTTGAACCTAGGACCTTCTTGCTGTGAGGTGACAGTGCTAACCACTACACCACCATGCAGCCCATTGTTTGTTTGTTTATTTGTTTGTTTAATAATGGAAATTAATACAGTGTATTACAATCTTGAAAACCATTCAAAACAAAGCAAGTCAATGTTTAAATATCTTGAATATAAAAGTTCTACACTATTTACTACACTATATCTGGAGGAATTTTGGTGTGTAAAGGGCAAGGGCTCAAGCTTAATCTGAACACCTGTGATCCCCGATGCCTCGCACAGCACTACATCAAGAACCATCATTCATCTACAGCTGATATAACCACATGGGCTTGGGATTACTTTGGCAAACCTTTCTCAAGCTACAGTACGGAGTTACATCAACAAACACCAGTTACGTAAAACTTTACTGCACAAAAAGGAAGCCTTATATTCACTCTATCCAGAAGCACCGTTGACTCCTCTGGGCTCGGAGGTATCTGGGATGGACCATTACACAGTGGAAACATGTATTGTGGTCAGACGAATCAATATTACAGGTCTTTATGGAAGAAACTGATGCCGTGTACTCTGGACCAAAGACGAAAAGGACCATCCAGACTGTTACCAGGAACAAGTCCAAAAGCCAGGGTGTGTCATGGTGGTATGGGGTTGTGTCAGTGCCCTTGGCAAAGGTAACTTACATTTCTGTGATGGACCATTAATACGGAAAAGTACACTGAGATTTTGGAGCAACACATGCTGCTTTCAAGACGACGTCTTTTCCAGGGAGATTTCACCAAGACAATGCAAAACCACATTTTGCACACATTACAAAGGTGTGGCTGTGGAAGAAGAGGGTTGTGTCCCCTCTGTCCGCAATAGAGAATGTGTGGAGAAGTTTGAAACAAAAAATATGACAATGATGACCCTGTACTGCATTCCTGATATCAAGCCACTCCTGAACCAGAGACAATGTCAGAAGGGTCTTACCTGGGCTAAGGAGGGAAAGAACTGGACTGTTGTTCAGTGGTCCAAAGTCCTCTTTTCAGATGAAAGTGAATTTTGCATTTCATTTGGAAATCAAGGTCCCAGAGTCTGGAGGAAGAGTGGAGAGGCACAGAATCCAAGGTGTCTGAAGTCCAGTGTGAAGTTTGCACAGTCTGTGATAATTCTGGGTGCCATGTCATCTGCTGGTGTCGGTCCACTGGGTTTTATCAAGTCCACTGAGCAACAGTCCAGTTTTTTCTCTCCTTAGCCCAGGCAAGACACTTCTGATGTTGTCTCTGGTTTAGGAGGGGCTTGATATTAGGAATGTGACAGTTGTAGCCCCTTTCCTGAAGACGTCTGTGTGTGGTGGCTCTTGATACACTGACATCAGCCTCAGTCCACTCCATGTAAAGCTCTCCCAAGTTCTTGAATTGACTTTGCTTGACAATCCTCTCAAGACTACAGTCATTCCTGTTGCTTGCGCACCTTTTCCAGCCAGCCTTTTCAGCAATGGCCTTCTGTGGCTTACCCTCCTTGTCAAGGGTGTTGATGATCGTCTTCTAGACAAATGTCAAGTCAGCAGCTTTTCCCATGATTGTGGTTGCGTGTACTGAACTAGACCGAGAGATACACGGTATTTATACTGTTTTACTCAAACTTGAAATTAAATATTCTAATAATTTGAGATACTGGATTTCTGGTTTTCATGAGCTATAAGCCATAAATCATGAAAATTAAAACAAAACAAAAAAAAGGCTTGAAATATTTCACTTTACATGTAATGAATAGAGAATATATGAAAGTTTACCTTTTTGAATTAATTACAAAAAAAAAAAAGAACTTTTTCACGATATTCCAATATTTTGAGATGCACTAGTATATTAGGTCCACAGTTTATGCATACAATATGATCATAGCCCTTGTTTGTATGTACGTATAAATGTGTTTCAAGAATAGAACTTAGTACGTCTCATTTCAAATGCTGCATGGTGCTCTGTGTCAAGATAGGATAATTATCCACATCACAAAAAAAAAAGGGTTTTTTTAAATATAATTTAATTTATTTAAAAAATCTTGTTCCCATTCCCATCCTCACCTTTAGTGTGGGAGTATCCCTCAGCAGTCACCCGCCACTGCACAAGTGCTCCAAGCAGGGCAAGGGCAGGCCAGGCTCCAAGCACAGCCCATGTCACCCAACACTGCGAGCGTGCCGGTACAGCTTTCACCCGCTCGTAGATGTAGCGCACCAACGCAAACAGCTCCACAAAGTAATCAGCTGCCACAGCGATGACGGCTGCTCCAAATGCTGCTGTAGACAGTGTGGTGAAGAAGCGTTGCCACTGCAGCGTGAGAACAGCGAACAGCATTCCCAGGCCCAGCAGCACCCCGAGTGGCACCCACACAGAACGTGGTGGTGCTGATGACAACTCCTCCATGCCCACCAGAGTGCCAATGCCTGCCAGCAGACCCAGCAGCAGGCCCACCATGAAGAGACCAACACTGCGCACCAGCATGGTGACCAGACCGCACAGTGTGCCGATGCCCAGCCCGATACCTGCGCTTGCCTCAGCGCTCAGCTGTGTGTCCAGCACTCGCTCCTTGTAGCACAGCAGGAAGACCACCACCGAGCCAAACATCAGGCCTGTCAGGAAGAGCACGGCCTTGAAACAGCGGTAGCCTGTGATAGAAACGGTTTAATTTAGTTCACTCAACTCTATAAAAGTCTAAATTACTCACTAAAGTAACATGACCTGACATTAGTGAACCTAAGGTATATTTCAGGTTAAAAAGACACCCAAAGACAAGGAAAGGTACACTATATGGCCAGAAGTTTGTGGACACCTGACCATTACACCCATATGCGCTTGCTGATCTAATCCCTAGATTTAATCCCCGTTTGCTGTTTATTATAACCTCCACTCTTCCGGGAAGGCTTTCCACTAGATTTTGCAATGCAATTGTGGGAATTTGCTCATTCAGCCACAAGAGCATTCGCAAGGTTAGGCAGTGATGTCGGGTGAGGAGGTCCGGTGTGCAGTCGGCATTCCAGTTCATCCCAAAGGTGTTCAGTGGGGTTGAGGTCAGGGCTCTGTGCAGAACACTACAGTTCTTCCACTCCAGCCTCTGGCAAACCATGTCTTCATGGACCTGCTGGAATATGTTTAGGCCCCTTAGTTCCTGTGAAAGGAAACTGTAATGATACAGTTTACACAGATATCCTAACAACTGTGGGCTTCCAATTTTGTGACAACCATTCGGGAAAGGCATACAAATGGGTCTGATGGTCAGGTGTCCACAAACCTCGAGATATATATATAATGTATAAACACAGGTACTATTTAAAAATATACAGTACCAATCAAATGTTTGGACACACCTACTCATTTACAGGTTTTTCCATATTTCCACTTTTTTCAACAGTGTAGAAAAAGGGCCTGGTCCCACATCATCAATAACTATGACTATACCTATGCCTGAATTTAGTTTCAGTCTGGAGCAGTTGCACTACAACTATAATATCAGTTGGTCCTGCCATTCAGGTATTTAAATATACATGGTTGTTGGTTTTCGTGGGAAAAAGTAGCGGTTGTATGCACACCCAGTGCACTCGGCAGCACACAATGGCTGACAGTGACAGCGAGGAAGAGCTGCTTTTGATGCTTATCTTCGACACTTCTATAATCAGCTTCTCCTCCACTGATACAACAAGGATGTACAAAGATGCCTGGGAAAAATAGCACATGCTCAGACAACGTCACATGTCAACCATTACCTGACTGGTCAGATGTTTAATCGGAACAGGTTCAGATCGGGGAGGGGGGGACACTCCAGAAGCAGTCTCACCGATACTGATAAACCCAGGCTTCGGCTATAGGTATCGTTATCAGTCTGGTGTGACCACCAACCACAAACTGCAGGGGACCGATTTGTTTATAGTAATCATAGTAGTTGTAGGTCTAGTTATCGGTATTGTGGGACTGGGCTTTAATACTGAAAACACCAAAACTATGAAATAACATATGGAAAATGTGTGTGTGTGTATGTGGAATTATGTGCTAAACAAAAAAAGTTTCCTATTTGAGATTCTTCAAAGTAGCCAGCGTTTACCTTGATGATGCTTTGTACACTATTGGCATTATCTTAACCAGCTTCATGAGGTCGTCACCTGGAATGCTTTTCAATTAACTAGTGTGCCTCGTCAAAAGTTAATTAGTGCAATTTCATGCCTTCTTAATGAGTTTGAGATCAAACAGTAAATAGCCCTATTCCACAACTGTTTTTTGTCGTCATGAACCACTCAACTAACTAAAGAGAAACGACATCCATCATTACTTTTCTTTAAGACATGAAGTGTCTTTTAATGAGTAAAAATAAAGAAAAACCACTGAAGTAAAAGGTGCGTCCAAACTTCGAACTCGTACTGTATTTTAATACCAATCTTAGTGATATGATGTTTCCGTTTCCCAATTTTCTCCTAATTTTGGACGTCCATTCCCTCAACATGCTTCGACACCCTTAACTGCCTTGTTCTGTATACACAAACTAAGACAACCGCAATTTGCTCAAATCACGAGGATCAACAGAGGAGAAAGGAAATCCGTCTTTCCCGCCAAGAGCAAGGCGAATTGTGCTTGCTTGTTGGATATGAACTCGAAATATCTTGAAGGAGAAAGCTTTTAGGCAGGTGTACCATTTTAACATCCCCACCACATGTCATGTTAATAACTACAGAGAACTTGTCAGACTGGATAGAGAGATACAGACAGGGAAGGAGGGAGAGACAGACGGAGGTGTTAAAGTTGTGTGATGTAGAAAATGAGCTAAATGAGAGCTACATGAGTCATGCAAAACAAGAGGATGGGAGTTGGTGGTAACACAAATATCTAGCAGCTGCACTGACTTCACAGTTCAAAAATGGCTCACTAGTGTGATCTTGTGACACTTCAGATCTCATTAGCATTGTCTACACACTCATCACCCACCCATCTACAAGCATCTGAGAGACAGACTGAGCTTCATCTCAACAGAAACAAAATTCTACTACATTCAGGCCTTTCATGATCAAACAGAGGCTAGTATTAAAACAAAAAGCGCTTGAATCTTTGATAGAATTTACGGAGAACTCATTTCGGGTCCTCAGTCTTTGCAGAATGCTTCGAACTGATTAGCTGCATACACACACACAAAATAAATAAAAAAAAAATACAGTTTGGGTCAGTGAGAACGGTTACATAAAAAAAAAAAAAAAAAAAAAGAGGGAGACTTCCTTGTATGATCAGATGAAGTGAGCTTACATTTTATTTACCATGGACATAATTAGAAAGTGACAGTGAGAGCAACAAGTACCTTTTCATATTTTCATTGAAGAAGAACTTTTTGGTTTATGGGCCACCAAGATACGTCAACATCAAGGTGGCCTTATTTATATAATCCCACACTTTACATACAGCACTTCACTCTGTATTCACTGTGAATGTGATCTGCAAGATTTTAAAAGCACTTCATGCCATATTAGGTTGTGTCTATTTATACAAATTAGCCCTGGTACAAGAAGGATGGTCAGATTTGGTCAGGAATTTGCTTCTGATGGAGGACCAAAAAAAAAAACAAACCCCCGACAAAATGTCACGGACAGCATCACTACTTTTCTGGTGTTGAGTCATTTTTAACCCCTTGAGTTTTTAATTTCCCTGACAGAAGAGTGTTATGTTTTTAGGCCACTGAATTGGAGCCATTGGATCTACATCTAGTAGTGTGAAAAACTAAGTAAACTAATCCAAGCATTGCTCTATCCATTTATCTTTCCATCTACCCATCCATGACTCCAATTTCTAGCTATCTGTCTATCCATTTCGCCATCCATCCAAACATCTCCTATTCAGCCAATTCAGCTCTCTCTATATCCATCTACCCGAACAGGTCTTATCCCTATTTTATGCCTAACCATCCTTCCATCCATCCAACCAATGACCAAGGCTGCTTTTTAAAATTCTTACATCTACTTATTTTTAACCACTGGGATTTCAACTAGCCTGACTGAAGAGTAACTGACATTCTCCTTGGTTGTGTAGTGTTTTTTTGCCCTCATGTTAAAGGCCACACTGATTAAACTGGTTAACCATGTTGACGGATTACGTTTAATTGTAGCACAACTCCTGATGATGTCTACACTGTGATCTGTTGAAAATAAAATAGTCTTAGTGGCAGAGAATGTTCCAAGGCCATCCCAAATCTTTAAGACTATCAGTAATACAATGTCAAGAAAAAAGCAAGTAGAACTACTTGCATTAATGTATAAATTTATCGGATAATATAGTTTTAACTTCATCGAAGTTAAAATAATGGGGGAAAAAACCCAACAATTTAACTAAGACCACACAAATTATTGCTTTGTCCTTGTCCATATGGAACGCATCATTCAAACGTTCACAGTGCATGTTGGAAAAAGCATGTGAACCCGGAGGTTAATGACTTCAACAAAAGCTAACTGGAGTCAGCAAACCTGGAGTCCAATCAATAAAACGAGTGGAGATGTGGAGATACTTTGACACTCAAACATTTTGAGTTTGCTAATCACAAAAAGCATCTGCTGACGTGAACCATGCCTCACAAAAAAAATAAAAAAATAAATAAAAAAATAAAAGATCTCAGAAGACCTACAATCAAGAATTGTTGACTTGCATAAAGCTGGAAAAGGTTACAAAGCAATCTTAAAAAGTTTAGATATTCATCAGTCCACAGTTAGACGAATAAGACAATTTAGTACCGAAGTCTCCCTAGAAGTGGGTGCCCAGCTAAGAATACTCCAAAGGCTCAATACAGAATCCTCAATGAGGTAAAGAAGAACCCTAGAGTAACTGCTAAAGCCTTGAAGGAATTATAGGAACTGGTGAATAACTATATACCTATTCATGAGTCTACCATAGGCAGAACATTGAACAGGCAGCAAAGAACAACGACAACAACAAAACCAAAAACACCACTGCTGTGTGACTGGGGAAATTGTTTTGTGGGCTGATGAAACAAAGGTTGAGTTATTCAAGAACAACATGCGCCAATACATATGGCCTAAACAGGGCACATGAAAACAACCTGAACAGTGAAGTATGGTGGAGGGAGCATCATGATTCGTGGCTGTTTTGCTGCCTTGGAGTCTGGACAGCTTGCCAACATTGAGGGCAAAATAACTTTCCGAGTATATCAAGGTATCCTACAGCATAATGTCAGGGTGGCAGTCCACCAGCGGAAGCTCAGCAGAAACTGAATGATGCAGCAGGAGAATGACCCTGAACACCAGTTTAAATCTATGACAGAACAGTTTAAAAAAGGAAAATCCGCCTTTCAGAATGGCCCAGACCTTAACCCAATAGACAGCCTAAGAATCCTAAGAATAATGCCGAGTGGGAATAGTTCTGTAAGGAAGTATGGTCCAAACTTCCTCCTGAACATCGTACAGGTCCGATCTGCAGCTATCGGAACTGCTTCTTTAAGTTTATTGCTGCCAAAGGAGGTTCGACCAGCTATTAAATCCAAGGGTTCACTTACTTTTTGCACCAGCACTGTGAATTTTTAATAGTATGTTCAATAAAGACAAGAAAGATTATAATCGTTTGTGTGCTACCGTATTAGTTAAAACAGATTGTGTTTGTTCATTACTCTAGCTTAGATGATCATATTTTAAGATTTGCATACTTTTACTCGCCATTGTATGTTTGAACAAACGTGGAAGTCACACATACCAAAGAAGCAGTAGATGATGCCGAACAGGCAGCACATGGAACAGACCACGGAGGGTACCACCTCATACTGACGATCTGTCCCCAAATCGCAAGGATCCAGTGGCTCTGGACCGACTTCTCGTGGAGGCAGAGCCAGTTTGAAGGCCAACGTCTGCAGAGTGGACGTCATGGTGACCAAGGTGTGATAGGTGTAAAAAGAACCACCAATGGCAGGATTCAAGGAGGGGAATGGGTAAGGGAAGGGGAGGGGCTTTGAGATTAAGGAACGCCTCCTGTCCACATGGATCTACCTGGAAATACAAAAGCATAAAATCTATTAGCTAAAAAAATAATCAATCAATCAATCAATCAATCAAGTAGCAGTGACACACCAGGGCAAAAGGCTTTGACAATGCAATACTGCAGATTATAGAATATAGACTATATAAAGAAACACCGGATCATCTGTCACAGAGCCTCCGTCCTTTCAATCTTTCCTCACACGCTCCCAAGGATCATATGAGACTGAAAATCGTACCTCAAGCAGAGAGAGGTGTACGGTTCCTTCACTGTTCGGTTCCTTCACTGTTCGGTTCCCCCAGTTCTCCACTCTGCTTATTTAGACATGATGTAATCTCCTCTTCCTCCTCATATATCCGTGAGAGCCTCCAAGCAGATCACTTGAGATCTGTTTCTTATTTTTAAATGCGCTTAATACAAACCCACACCACATGCTAAACAGTGAGTCAGCCCAGAAACATGAATCAAAGTCGAGACATTTTGAGTTTACCATGCATCAAGGCCTGTTATATTGTGTAAACCAAGAACAGTCAATCCTTTCTGCATTAACTATTATAACCAGGCTCCAATACTAAGGACTAAGGCTCTGTCAACTCGCTTTCGTAATTTGTTTATGCATGTTATTTTCTCTGGTGAATTTAATACCAAGTACAAAACAAAGAATAAGAAGTTGTTGTTTTTTTCTGGCTAAAAAAAAAAATAGAAAATTCGGATTTTTGTTTTTTCCAAGGCTACCACTGAGCTCCACTTTCACATCTTTTTCCACCTCTTCATGATTGCATCTAAAACCCCCCGTTTTAGTGTAACAGCTTG
The DNA here is from genome assembly GCA_025447855.1 of Potamarius usumacintae. NCBI lineage: Eukaryota > Metazoa > Chordata > Actinopteri > Siluriformes > Ariidae > Potamarius > Potamarius usumacintae. The sequence continues at coordinate 13,598,272 of JAOEHJ010000023.1, read as the reverse complement.
TGTGTTAATGTGGAGTATTTGCACAGTGGCTGCACTATGATTGCGATAATCAGGAGCTACACAGTGATGTAAAAATGTCGGCAAGTTCATCCACGTATCTCTACCTTCATCCATCCTGACATTCACCTACCCATTTCTCCATCCATTTTCCCTTCTAATCATTAATCATCTATCCAAATATCTCCCATTTGTGTGACCATCCATCCACCTAGCCATCTCTATCTTCATCCATACATCTCCTATCCTTCCATCTCTGTCCATCCTTCCACCGCTCCCTCTTTACGTCCATCCTTCCACCGCTCCCTCTTTACATCCATCCATCCAAAAACTCCCATTCATGTATCTGTCAATTTATCCATCTCTCCATGGTTCACCCATCCATCCATTACAATAAATTTCCTTTTTAATGCTGACTTCCAAGCAGCTCAGATGCAGTGTTCCTCCTGGGTACTGAAAAATATTCTCCACTTTTTTCCTTGAAAAATAAAGTCAAATAAGTATTCTTCACTTCTTCTTCTTAGTATGTATTTTTTCTTATTTACCGACTTAAAGTGGACTTAACGCAGGTTTATACCAATCAAACTGGCACAATTCAAATATTTGTACAGCCATAACTAGGCTGCTCCATTATATATACACAATTTGGGCACCACTCCAGACTCTAATAAGAAAGACTTGATTTTGGGCGCTCTGTGATTGATAGATTGATTGATGTTATTTAGTAAATTCAGTGTAAATACATACAAACAATTGCAAATACATTAAAAATACATGGATGACACAAGAAAGTGAAAACACATTTCCATTGTGGTCCATAAAATCAAATGACAAAATGAAGGGAAACATACACACACACACACACACACACACACACAAACATGAGCAGTATATAAGTATGAAAAAATAATACTGTACAAAAGTACTTCGAGCAAAATATGAGTAAACAAATACATGTTTAATTAAAGCCGCTAGCGGCCTTGACAGGCCCTCGCACGTGTGGTTCCGCAACCCAGGACATTCCGCCACCCAACAAAACAGTCACATGTCATATATTCATCAAATGTTCAAAGGTGATGTGCAT
>JAOEHJ010000023.1:12770378-12781730 GCA_025447855.1 Potamarius usumacintae | reverse complement strand
CATTGAGGAATGTTATTCTTAAATTGTTGCACTGTTTGCCCACGCAGTCTTTCACAGAGCGATGAACCCCTCCCCATCTTTACTTCTGAGAGACTCCGCCTCTCTGGGATGCTCTTTTTATACCCAATCATCTTGCTGACCTGTTGCCAATTGACCAAATGAGGTTTTTTTTGTTTTGTTTGTTTGTTTGTTTTAACATTACACAACTTTTCCAGTCTTTTGTTGCCCCGTCCCAATTTTTTTGAAACGTGTTGCTGGCATCAAATTCAAAATGAGCGCACATTTTTCAAATATGAAATAAAATATATGGTTTCCATGGCTGTGTCCGAAATCACTCACTCATTCAGTACTCCCTACTCACTATCTAGGGAATTCATATATATGTATATAGAGAACTACATAGTGAGCTCATTGGTAAAACGAAAAAACGCTTTCGGACACTACCCCACTGCGCCGTTATTTACGTCATTACTGTCGCGCAATTAAAACGTGCCAGATCAGTTGGCTGGTGGGTTTTCAAAATAATAAATGCATTCATGTATTTTTGTGATAAATCCATATTATACTGAGGGCATTTCCCACATTAATCAATACAAAGTACTTTGTGTGCTGCTGCATCTTTCAGTTCTTTTAAATCAAGGCTGAATACTTTCTTCTTCGCCGCTGCCTTTTTTAAATCAAATTTGAGGCTTTTGATTAATTCCTCGCTCTGCACTGTAACATTTATTCTTGTATTTTAGCTAATTTTCTATTTGCTAACTATTTTTAATTGTACTTGAATGTCCGTTCATAATGGGTTTCTTCTTCCATTCATTCACCCCAAACACACTTTTATTCATTTATTTATTTATTTTTGAAACTTTCAGCGCAACCACAATGCATGATCTATATTGCTTGGTTAGTGACCATCAGTTGTCCACCACTTTTCATGGTGCATTGTGGGATACTATGAGTCCACTATATAGGGTGTAATAATTCTCACTATACATTCGGACAGCACTACAAAATGGCAAACTCACTGTATAATGAATAGAGAGTGATTTTAGATACAGAATATGATTTGTACATCACATTCTGTTTGTTTTACAAAGCATCCCAACTTTTTTGGAATTGGGGTTGTAGTAAAGGACCATTTTTTTTATTTTATAGACACATACGTATATAAATTATTTTTTTCTTTCTTATTGTTCACTGGTCTTGAGATTAACAAGTTGTTCATTTTATGTTTTCTTGAAAACATAGGGCCAGCAGCTTGGAACAACCTGTCGCTGGTCCCTCAAACCCCTCACAGCGACAAGGCTTCTGCAGCTACTGTCAGGTCGTATATAACAGCATAGAGCAGGTATATTACCTCAATATTCACATGCAGTGTTGCTTTTAACCACCAACCACCGAGGGTGAAGGCAAACACGTGCTTCCTCCGAGACGTAAAGCCAGCCTTTTGAACATGGCAGTGTAGCACACCCTGAGCAAAGCATTGTTTGTCCCGTTCCGTATACATGACCACACAGGCACTCGCAACTGGCTAGTGTCGCTCTGATATTTAGAAATATGAAATATTCTTTACAATAACGTGACACACACATTAATAATATCTTCTATTTAAACTTTATCTTGATTGGTGCTTGTTCTACTGTGTGGGGTTCTTAATGTTATTTTAATAAGGAACCATATTGACGTCAATTAACAAGCAGCTGCAAACTCGGTATGCATTTGAATATGCTGAACTTAGAAAGTTACACAAATTGTCATGGTTTAAACATAATCTGTGATGTGCGAATAAATTAGGCACCACCATCCTGGCACTACACGAAAGTTACTACACTGTGTATTTAATCATTCAACATGTTTAGAACGAGGAAAAGAGATGCATAAAGAATACTACTTAACAACTGACTAAAAAGCAGTAAAGAGGAATGATGTTCGTGTACAGACCACCCACAGTTGCTTACCACAAATTCACCACCATATTGTAGGCAATGCAATAATAAATATGTAATTAAAGCCAGGATAAAACTTTGGAAGAAGGTTTTATTACTACCACTAGACTTGTTAGACACTTGGCTTTTCACTGCAAGGCTTTCATGTACTGGGGGTGGGTGTATGTTCTAAGTTGTAACTTACAGCTGCATTAAGACCGTTACTACGTTGTTTCTTAGCTGCGTTTTTAGTAGTTTATCAAATTTACATTGAAACTAACCTACCATTTTTCTTTTATGAAATTCCGTAGCACATCCAGAGCACCAGGCACAGAGAAGTGGTGGTACGAACAGCGAGGATAAACGTGTCCTCTGGAAGCCTGATGGAGAGATTCCTCCAGGATGTGCTTCATTACCATCCTCATGGCTACAATGACACACGGTGTGCCTAATAACTCATTCAAAATTCAAATCTCTTCAGATCTGTGCAATTCTAGCACAGTCCGATTAAAAATGCCATGAACACAGGATGCTAATTGTCTTAAAGCCTACTACCAGCACATAACAAATGCTGGAGGAGAGTCATTCCAGCTTAGAGCATGTTTGTAACAGATTATTATGAGGTATAATTTGATACTAGAGATGGCACTGAACCGATACCCATTATCAGTATCTGGCCAATTTGAGCAAAGAAATGGTGACTCAGATTTCAGATTTGAAAAATAAATTTATTTTTGGAACTGGAAATGCATATAAAGAGACTTGGCCAGTTTTCTTTTGTTAAGATTGATTTTATTTTATTTATGCTTTGTAGGTTGTTATATTTATAATGCAAGTGATTTTTGTGTGAAAGAGTTTAACTGTGGAGTAGTTTCTAAAGAAAACAATATTAAACGGGTATCCATATCTGCTGATATGCAAGGTTTTGGTATTGGAAAAGACAAAATGGTACTGTGTCATTTGAGCTGATACTCAGAACTTTATCATCATAATATTATTGGAAATAGAAAAATGGAATCTGTGCCTCCCTACATGAGATGTTCTTTGAAAGCACCAAACAGTATGCACAAGTAAGGTATTCGTTTGTTTGTTTTTCATATATTTTTTTCTGCATTCAGGGCGAAATCTTTCTGGAGACGATACACTTTCAACCAATTCTGTTCATTTTAAAGGTTGCAGAAATTATATTATCCATTCTTTGAAAGAGACTTAAAATGTACCTAGAAATGATAGTTTTAAAACTATTCAATGCGTTGAGACAAATACTCTGAGAAAATACTAGAAAAGCAAAGAACGCTAGGTACGTCAAGTGTGTGTGATGTGTCTAAACCAGTCTTTTGCAGTCTATATCCTATAGTTATGTGATTAATTGCAGTCTCAAACAGCTATAGTGAAAATGGAGAAATAAACTAAGAATGAATAAAGCTGAATGTAGACTTGGTGTCAGTTTAAGTGTACTCACAGCTTTCAAGGTTAATATTTGCATGGAATAGCTCATTTGAAAAACCAAAAATAATTCTCAAGCTTAATTTATTGAAGAAAAACAACAACTAGACAATGCTTTTGATGTATGTTATTTAAATGATCATTTCTTAGTTGTCTACATTAGGTGGGTTTTGCCTGATGAAGTATATAGGGCTTACATTTTGGTTTCCACAGTATTCATTCATAATCTTAATCTGTTTGTAAATATTATCTTCTACTAATCTTATAGTATTTGTTAATAAATATTGTAATCTTCAAGACCACTAATTTTACTATCATTTTACATTTTTCTATCTGTTTAGTCCTACCCATGCTGAGTTACCTTGCCTGAGTACATTACCCATTCCAAGAGAAGTATTATCAGAGGTGTACTGTAGATCAGAGGACGATGGGCTCTCTGTTGGGACCAGAGAGGAAATGCTCAGCTCTGAAGAATCCTGTCAGATGGTGCAAGCTGAACCCACTACCACTTGTAGTATGAGTCAAGAACAAGCAAGCACTTCTGTTACTGTGCCATTGGCTATAGCGATAGAAACAAGTGTACAAACTGGCCTTAAAACTGTAAAAATGAAAGTTGAACCCCCAATCCCTGAAAGGTATTCTCCCACACAGGGGTTCTTACATAGGACTAGTAGCGAGTCTGATCTAGACAAACAACACACATCAAAACTGTTGACACAAACAGTAACTTCACAAATCCAACAGCCTTGTAGCTCACAGACTCCCGGATCCCCAAAGTTTCAGCACAGGAAAGCACGCAGAAAAACGAACAGGCAGAGAGAAGACAATGATTCAAGCCCAGGCACCACTACATCACCGTTCACAAAGTGCATTACCTCAGAAGCCCAGCATGGGCAATTGCAGCTAGCTCCAACTGCAGGGCTACCACTCTGGAAGGGGCCACACAGGGTACAGTCGTTCAGTGAAAAGTCAGACCAAATACGTGAAGTAATTGAAGAGGTTATTGAGAGGTACTGCTGTGGCCACAGTCCTAAACCCAACCAGGAGGACGAAAGTGTGATCCACCTGAGCTTTCAATCCAGTGAGTCTAAAGGCAGTGATGAATGGGACAACACCTTTCAGGAAGCTTTGCAAAAAACCATAACTGAGGATCAACGTCTCGCATGCCTTACGCAAGTACATATAAACCTTGAGGACCAAGGGTACAAAGCCCAGCTCGACACAGCTCTGAATACTGTGTTAGAAACTGAGAAGATGGAGCCTGGGGAAGCTAATGAGAACAAGACTGAAGAGATCATTCCAGATCTTCCTCACATACCACCATCATTTGTGGGAAAGACATGGGCACAAGTAAGGTATGAGGATGACTTAAAGATAGACTGCATGGTGAGGGAGTTCCGACAAGGCCGCTTCCATTGCTATTTTGACAGCGAGTCATTGGCTAATTTTGGGAAGCACCACAGGAAAGATAAAAATTTGAAGGATCAAGGAGAAAAGGTGGCCAATTTTGAGTGTAAAGATGTCTTGCCTCTTATTGAGTATCATGAGGAGGACTCCAAACACCAACCTAGGCGTCGAATATACCGAATGGCATCACGCTGTCAAGTGGTGAAGGTGAGCCATGGAACACAAACTGCTCCGTTGAACTGCCCTGTAGTGCGGAGAAATACATTACCTGTAACTGACATTTTGTTCAGTACCTGTGAGACTCCGAAGGATCCGAGTCCTGAGAGGACACCAGACATGAAAACAAGAATGTGTGCACTCAAGCTCCCTGCATCTTACTGTAAGATTATGAGTCCTCTGCAGCCTAAAACTGTGGTTTATGTTCTTTCTTCCCCAGACGGTGGACAGGGTTCCTTAAAGCCCGCTCCAATTAAAAGAGTGGGCAGAAAGCGGAAATCAAGTGATGAGGAATGTACACTTAAATACAAGTACAAAAAGACCCCTCTGAAATATTATGACCCCCTGACCAACAGAATACTTAAGACTCCACCAAGAGGGATGCCCTCATCTCCTACTACCAAATCTCTCTCCCATGTTAGACAGTTATTCCGTAGCCTCAGTCCAGATATCAACAAGGAACTCCATGGTTCAGCACAGGGACGATCATCTCGAGGGTCTAGAAAGTGCCGGGGTGAGGGTAGCATGGCAGACCTTTGTGCTTCTACCTCTGGCTCTTGGCTGGACAGTGGGGGTCCCTCTGAGCCTGGTTCTTCTGTTTCCAGCAGGAAGGCCCTGTTCAGCCAATCCTCCATTTCCAGCGGCAGTCGTTTCCTTCTGGGACAGATGAGATCCACTGCGTGCCACACAGACAGCTCCTCAAGAGCAAAATCTCCTTCCCATACAGACAGTTCTCTTAAGGTTACTGGGACTAAGCCAAAAGTGGACCATGCACAGGCACACCTGGACCAACCGCCAAGCAGACGTCACAAACAGGGCCAGCGAGTCACAGAAAAACCTCTGACTCCTGCAAAGAAACCATCATCACCTCCTTACAGGACCAGGCGAAAGTCAGCCAAAGTCAAGGCACAGTCTAGGAATAGTCTCCAGCGGAAGGTCAACACCCGTGGTGCTTCAGGATGTAGAATGTCCTCGCGGAATAAAAGTTCCACCAGGGGTTCACCCAGATCATAAACATCATCTATACTGGATGTCTTGGACCCTCACTGTATCCACTGTACTCACTTCTTAGCAGCCTACCCTGTTGGGTTTGGTGTTATTAAGCCTACTTTACAACAGGCACGACATTAATTTATAAGCCAGCATTGTGGCTTAACCTCTTTTATACATATATGTGTGAGAAAGAGACGTGTAGGCAAAGAGCAAAATCTGATCTGTCTACCAGTTGCTGTATAATTTTGCACAGGTGGAATTCATTTTGTCTGTATTTCTTGTTTCCTAGTCAAATCACGCCTTTTTAAAAATGGTTCAAGGGAATATTTTTTAATTTTTTTAACGAATATTTTTGTCCGGCGGTTAAATATTTAATAACGATTGCACATTAAAGTTTATTATATAAACATGATGTCTTTCACATTGTCTTTCTTGGATAGTTCTCTGAAAGTCCTTCCTCCAGCTATGGAACCGGATTTGTTGTAGATTTGAATGAAACACTCTTGAGTATAGGTGTGGGTGGGTGTATCCTCCCTATCATGATTTCTTTCATGAATATGAATATGATATGTGAGAGTAACAGGCTTTAAATGTGATTGCCAGGTAGCATTTTACCTAATGGCCTAGTTCTTAGGTCCAGAAATATTACAAAGTGTGCGCTGTGATTAGAGAAGAGGGTGTCTCGGTGCGCCAGTGGTGTTCACCAACGCAGCAGCAGATGTTGGGAAGAGAGCTGGATGCATTGCGCATGCGCAGTTTTTCCTCCTGATGTATGATGCGCTGCTTGGCCACCGCCTTCCAAGCTTGCATCCTTCTTTCCTTCAGCTTTCCTGTCGTCCGCGCTACTATCCATCCTTTCATTTCCGTTTTATTATTCCCGGTTGCATCGCTTGCGCGACCATGGACCAGGATCTTCGTTGCGGTTTGATGCCCTGATGTCATTTTTTAAAGGTCTTCAAATATGAATCATGCATCTGATAGTCCATCCGAGTCTGCTCGTTAGCGTCTTAATTGCACTGCTACCTTCGTTTTCCTCTGCCTCAGTGGGTACGTACTGTTTACCTGCATCAAATATGACAATATATTATTACTCCTATTGCCACAAGGCTTATAACTAGGTGTTTGACTGCAATGTATTGGGAATGCCTGTGACGCGAGAGGGGAGGGAAGGATAGGATAGGATATCCTCCTCATCCTGACGGGCATCTGTTCAGAATAACCCTCCATTACCAGTCTACTTAGTTGAGTTTATAGCCTATGTGTTTGAATCAGCCAGCCTCTAGGTAAACATAGATTATAGCAAGCCTCTGCATATAACTCTACCAAACCAGTGTAAAAGCAATGAATCTATACATCTCCAGTCTAAAGATGCATCTTATATGATGCACTCCTGGGCTACCTGTGCTCTGTTGTGTAACCTCCACGACGTATCAGCCATCACTAGAGAGTTTTGAAATGAACTTTCAAGGGTTTCTTTCCTCTAATCTGGTTCACTTAGGGCAACAGTCCATTTTCTTGCACTCAGTGCTGCTTTCATACAGGCTTTGTTCACTTAGCTCAGAAGTAACAGCATGTTGGTCCTGCAGTTTCCGTAGAGAATGAGGTTGTCGATGAGCGAGGGTCTGCGACACTGTGGCAAGATGCGACGGCAGCACCGGAGACTAAGAGCAACGGGAACGCTACAAGCAGACAGGATAAGGAGGTGGCGATCACATACCCCTCACGCTTGGTCTACTACGTGAATGAAGAAGCGGAGAGTACATATCATGACTTGGACACCCGTGCACGAAACCAGGCCACTGAAGGCCAGGTGAGTTAGACCCTGTTGTATGAGCAGGGGTGCCCGGAGGAATTTTGTGCACATCCATGCCAACTTGCTTCCTGAATAGTTTTGATTCAGAAGAATCCCTGTGCATCCCCTCCTATGGCACCCTGGCTGTGAGAGCGTATGTAATTCAGTTTGGATTGGAGGTCTGAGAGGGTTCATACAGTAAATGAATTTGAATGCAGATGTTTGTATTTGATTGATTGGTAGATAAGTGATGTGCTTATAATTGTATGTTTGAGTGTGCATGTCTGAATGCTGATTGAGCACTTTATTGTTGTGAGGCAAAAACTGCAAGTCCACCCCCCCCTTTTTTTTTTTTTAAAACCTCCCTCCCTCCCTCCCTCTTTCTCGGCAGCTGCTGAGAGTGGTGCATTGTGTACATCATCAAGCCCAGTGCGTGGACTCAAGCATTCTTTTTTTTGTGCAAAAGTAGCAGTTTGTTTTACCCCTATAGGGAGGTGAAGGGCTTGCTAACAGCACACACATCCTGCCTCAGGCTGCCAGTGCAGCATTTCAGATCAAAACAGCAGTGCTGCATAATATAAGTGGGTTCCCCCCCTACTTCTTTTAGTTACGTTCAACAGTGAGAGTTTTATATAGGAAGTATTTACTTGGTTATTCATTTTAAAATGCTGTCAGTCATAATGCACACTGCTATTCGTGTCAAGGCTTAAAATAACACCGTATATCTGCTTCTGTGTGGTTTTCAACAAAAGTCTGTTTTGTCTAATAAATTCCTGCAGGCCATCCACTTGGCACAGGCAAGCTTCCAACTGGACGCCTTTGGTTCTACTTTTATTCTGGATCTTGCACTAAACAAGTAGGTGTATAGCGATGTGTTTATTTTGTGTGTCTATACAAAAGAAAGGGTGAATTCTGAAACATTCAGCAATGTCAGTTACACAGCACTGTCTCGAAGGAGCTGCAGCTAGTACAACATAAACTGCAGAGTCTGTACTCCCAGGAAACACTTAACAAACAAAACTTCTGGGATTAAAAAGAGCGCCAAGGGATTCAGATATGTATCTGCTTCTTGTGGGTGGTGAGTGGGTGTGCGTCTGTGTGCATATAACTGCAGTGACTCATTGCAGTGTCTGAGTTTTTTAATATGTAATGTGAACCGAAATAGATTGATAACCTGCATTAGTCTGGGCAGCAGTTATAGCCTGGTCGGGTGCAATAGACATGTAATCAATTATTCAGTAGTTTATTATAGTATTGATATATTATGCCAATTAAGTTGTTGTTGTTGTTGTTCTTGTTTTTTAGTGATCTGCTGTCCTCGAATTATGTTGAGATCCACTACGAAAAAGACAAACCAGTTTTCTCAAAGGTAAAATCCATATATAGTCCGGTAACACACCCTTTCAGAAAAATGTTATTAAATTGTCTGTGTGTATGTGGTTCTAGGGAGGCGAGCACTGCTACTACCATGGTCAAGTAAGAGGGAAAGTGGTCTCTCATGTGGCTCTGTCTACTTGCAACGGGCTCCAGTAAGGCATAGTGTCAATCCTCTGTGTGTGTGTGTGTGTGTGTGTGTGTGTGCGCACAAACCTTGCTAATGCTTGCGTGTGTGTTTGGAGACCCACTGTGAGGCCAGATGGCAGGTGGGGCTCATGAAAGGCTTTGAATGTCATCGTGTTAGTGTGTGGCGGTGGATCACAGAGCGAGGCAGACGGAGAGGGCCGACATGTGCTGTCATAGCAATTATGATATTTTATATCGCAATCGCTCTTGTTTTTGCTGACTTTTAGTAATTTTTCCTTGTGTTCCTGTCTCACAGTGGAATGTTTGATGATGGAGTGTTTGTCTACCTCATCGCTCCTCTGAACCACACTCAAGCTGCGGTAAAAATCACAGTGTGCATTTTTTTTTTAATTTGTAAAGATGTGCTCTGCATGACTATATTTGGCAAATTTCAGTCTGCATAATTTGAACTTTGACCTACAGGGCACGGGGCCGAGGCCCCACACCTTGCATCGGACATCACTCCGTATGGGCCGCGACCCTGCTGATTTGGCTATGAGTGTGTTGTCATAAATTTTTTTAAATTATTTTTTTAAGGATTTCTAGTGAGTTGCATGGTTCTTGGCCTGGTTTCCATGGTTACACCTCTCCATCTGTCTGTCTTTCTCTCTTTCAGCTTCTGAGGACCAGGGGGAGGAAGAACAGATCTTGTCCGACATGCCTTGGTTCAGGTGGCGCAGGAAACGAGCGGTGAGAACCCATATTCCATTGTTTTGGATTTTTTTTTCTTGGATATCTTGGATTTACATAAGTGTAGTTATACTTAAATTTCTCTTTTAGGTGCCACAGAAGGTGTTCGATGAGATCAAGTACCTGGAGATCATGATCGTCAGCGACCACAACACGGTTGGTTTATACAAATTGTAAAAAAGGTTTTTAGTTGAGTTAATGCAAAGCTAAATTCATGAATGCGTATTCTGTACTGTATAATTTGCATTCTCTGATCTGTGATCTAGCTATTGGTCACAAGAGGGCACAATATAACTAATAAATAATAATATAGTGTAATATAACAAATAAACAAATGTAATAGTAACACGCGCACACAGTTTTGTGTAATATTTCCAAAATGTTTTCATTTTTCCAGTTTAAGAGACATAAAAGCAAAAAGCATACGAGAAACTTTGCCAAATCAGTGGTGAACCTTGTCGACGGTGTAAGTTATATTACTGCAACAATCCTGAAGCATGCATTTTATTTTCATATCAAAACCAAACCTATATTATCCATTATGTATGATATACTGGATTATCCATTCTATCCTCTGTTGTTGTCTATTATATGCCATACGCTTAGATATTTAAGGAGCAGCTTAACACGCGCGTGGTGTTGGTTGCCGTCGAGATCTGGACAGATAGAGACAGGATTTCTCTCAGTGTCAATCCTCTGGACATGCTGAAAGATTTCTCCAAGTACCGGCAGCAGAACATCGGCGTCAGTGCAGATGCTGTTCACCTCTTCACGTGAGTCTGCAATGGGTATTGATAGATCGAGAGTCAAACAATAATTCCTTTTTATATAGGGCTTTTCTTATACTCAAGGTCACCTCGAGTACAACAACCAGTCATGATTTGTAGATTAATCCTGTTTTAGAAAATAACCTTTTCTGCAGCAGCTAAACAGCCAGTGGGAGTTTCAGTCAGATAGTGTAAATAATGGGGGCAGCCATGGCCTGAAGGTTAGAGAAGCAGCCTTGGGCCCAAAGGGTCGCTGGTTTGATTCCTGGGACCGGCAGGAAAAACGTGAGGGGAGTTGAGTGAATGAACAATACTTTCCCCTCCCTCTGTATCATGGCTAAAGTTCAAGGCACCTAACACTCAACAACTCCCCGGGCGCTGTAGCATAGCTGCCCACTGCTTTGGGTATGTGTATGTGCTCGTTGCTTCAGATGGGTTAAATGCAGAGGAGGAATTTCACTGTGCTTGAGTGAACATGTGTGGTACACTATATTGCCAAAAGTATTTGCTCACCCATCCAAATTATCGGAATCAGGTGTTCCAATCACTTCCATGGCCA
>JAOEHJ010000023.1:12624123-12634564 GCA_025447855.1 Potamarius usumacintae | reverse complement strand
AATTTAGAGCCACCAATTAGCCTAACCTGCATGTCTTTGGACTGTGGGGGAAACTGAAGCACCCAGAGGAAACCCACACGGACACAGGGAGAACATGCAAACTCCACACAGAAAGGCCCCTATTGACCACTGGGTTCAAACCAAGAACCTTCTTGCTGTGAGGCAACAGTGCTAACCACCATGCCACCCCCACTCTACTAATAGTGAACTATAAGCATTCATGCAATATTTTGGACTGAAACTCCAATTCAAATAGCATTTTCAACAAGCTAGTCAGATGATGTTAGTGCTAATACTAATATTGATGATTACCTTCTCAAAAAAGTGATTAATATGGCTAACCAAGTATGAGGGTACTTCAAAAAGTTCTCAGCCTGCCTCACCCAGAAAACGTCACAAGAGAAAGATTGTTCTTGCATGACTTTTTAATATAGTTTCCTTTAACTTCAATACACTTGGTCCATTAATATTCAAGCTTCACCATCCCTTCACAGAAGGTCACATCTTGAGCCTCCAGAGCCTCCTCAACAGCATGGATGACTTCATCATCATAACTCTGAAAATGGTGACCATGCAAATGGGATTTCAGTTTGGGAAACAGATAGAAGTCAGACAGTGCCAAATCAGGTGAGTAAGGTGCATGGGGCAATAGTTCAAAGCCACATTTGGCTTCTACCCTGACACCTGTGCTGTGTGGATGGTCACATTGTCCTGAAGCAACAGCATGCCAGCTTCTCCTTTCTTTTTTGACTGTTTCTTTCATTTGAGTTTGTGTGGACAGTGATATAAGACTTTATAGTATATAGTTATGCCCCGAAATGGGAGTTACACCCCTTGTTTCTGGGTGAGGACGAGAACTTTTTTATGCACTCTCATACTTACCCAAGTACTATGTCTGTATATTAACTTATCTGAAGCCAATATTGTGATAAACTCATTTAAAAGTATAGAAACAGGATTTTATACTGAGTCAGTGTGGGTGCCCATGCAGATTTGATGCCACTCCATAAACGGGGATGGAACTGGTATTTGAGAAGACTACCCCAAGTTGATGAATTGAAATATCAAGTTGAGGGAGCATTTTCAATGGCTTTTATCAAAACAAGTTGCAACCTTGGCATGAATCTATATAATAAGTGGCAAAGTTTGTTTGTTTGTCTTGAGCTAACGTTGTCATTTCTCCATGAATTTTTATACATTTGGCAAGTAGGTCTGGGGATGAACCAGAATTTTGCAGATATAAACAAAATCCATGTATGGGCCCCAGGGAGGTCCCAGGGGCACAATATCCACCCACCCCCTCCCTCAATGCCTTTCATGTTACATTTATCAACACAAACTCTCGACAGATCTTCACTAAACTTGGCATGTAAGTACAGGAGATAGCCACAATTTGGCAGAACTCAGAAATTCCATATTTGGGCCCCAGGGGGACCCCGGTGGGCCCCTGGGTGGTGGATGTTTGGGTTAGCATCACCATTTCTTGATGGATCTTTACCAAATTTTACATGGAAGTCTGGGGGCAACCCAGAATCTTGCAAAACCCAGGCAACGCCAGGTAACCTGCTAGTGTACAAATATAATACAGTTTGTTGCAATTTATTTCAAATAAATGGCAAAAAATGTTTTTTGTACATTATGCGTATGCCTATATTCCATCAAATAAGAACATAAAGAATCAAACTCCTATTTAGTTATTTAAGTGTTAAATGTAAAAACAAACACCAAATGAATGCACTAAACAAACAAACAAACAAATAAGCAAGCAAGCCAGCCACTGCAGCATACATTCAGCCAGACATGTAAAGCAACTGAACGGGGTGTCCTAGAAAAATTATGTACTTGATCTATTAGAATATATTGAGCTCAAACCTCAAAAGCAATGCTTAAATGGTTGCAGGAATATCATCTCAGTCTAAAATACAATTATGATAAAATATGACTCTTTGTGCAATCCTGACACAAACAATGATGGGCACTTGTCTTGCCAACTGCAGTCCTCTGTAAATTCCTATCCTCTACTCACTTGAAGTACGTATGGGGTCACTGAGCCTAACTTTGGTCAAAAGAATGTTACCAATCATGTCCTCTCCTCAGTAGTATCAGAGGGTTAAACCATAAGCTTCAATGAAACCAGTAAAAGAAACCAATTTCACCTAGCTCAAGCTGAACTACTTATCAAATATTTAGATGCATGCAATTTCTGCCTTTTTACACAAGTTAATCAATAAATTCTACCTATAAACTCTAGGGCCAAGGAAAGGTGCAAGATTGACTTGGAGAAAGAAACATTAAGAGGCAGTTTATGACTGTGGGGAATAAAAACAATAGAAAGACAATGCAAGAAGACAGAGAAAGAAATGTATGCTGCATTGGAAAGGCTGAAAGTCTGATGTGTTGTTACTTTAATTCTCATTCAATCTGCAGCCTCTCTTCCATAATAAATGAAGCGGTTCAATAGACATCAACCTTCCATCTTGGCAATAAGCCAGCGAATGATGTTTCCATCACAGTCAGAGAAACACACACCAGAAAACAAACTAAGCTTTGATAACACATCTGCTAATAGACATTATTTGGTACAATGGGGAAAAAACTACTTCCATAAAATTTAAGAGGGTCCCTAGACCTTTGAGGTAATGTCCTGTTATCTATTGTACTCTTTTATGCCACTGATTAAAAAAAAAAAGCAGCATTCTTCTCAGGTGAGAAATATGGTCTTTCTCTACACATTGGTGATGTGAGAGGGCATGGGTGGCAGTGGTGCTTTTAGTCATTCACATGCTTGAATTTTATATCAGAAGGACTAAGGTGGACAGAATAGTATGCCTAGAACAAAGGCTCTTCTTACTCTCTTGTTCCTGAAAGAACGTGTCACCACAACAACATAATTCCAAAATGTGCTCCCTTACTGATAAACATCCTAGTTTTTCTCTTGCAGGTACCATATTTGGGACCAAATTTCTGGCTTCCCTGCATAATGCAAATGTAACCAGAGATGAAACACAGGGTTAAAATTCCTTGTTAAGAAATGGTAATTCAACAAAGCTGATAACCTGTGATTTTCTCTAAACATCTGATTCCTATTAAACTGACAGAAAACTTACCAAACTTAAGCTTTTTTCTAATATATATTTATCTCACACACAAGCACCCTTCCTAATCTGGAGAGTACCTATAAGCATTTAAGAGCATTTAAGAGGGGTAAGGATTGCTGGAGGAGTAATACTTTTCTGGTTAGCCTACAACACCTTGGCATCCCAGACTGGTCTCCCCATATCCAACATCATATGAAGCGCAACATATGGCCAATTTATCATCATGTGGCCACACCATCTAGCTTCTCACATGGTGAAGACCGTCTGCTGTGCCTCCTCAAGGCACCTTTGGCAACACAGAATGTGGCAGATCTATGGGAGTAAACCCAGACAGAAAATCCAGGGAGTGCTTGCAACACACTGGTATTTCCCAGTAACTTGAAAATTTGATGATGACTGCTCCATGGTTAAAGCCCGTGATGCAAGTCCACCTGCGGTCACGACCAACCTGCGGCACAAGTGTTGCTCTAGGAGCCTGACACAAAGCACAAGGTTGGCTGGCTGCGTACCACTCTGAAGATGGTACTTGAAAGGGACACAGGCCTAAGGTGTGACCACCTTAAGGCAGCCATCGCTGACAGGCAGGCGTGGGGAAAAGATATCTTTTCAAGTCACCGGCATACCGGATGTCAGACAATGATGATGATTTAAGAGCAAAGAAGCTGGCTTTTAACATTTGGATGAGTAAAGGATACCAGGGAGATTCATCAGGACAGTTAAAAACCTCTGTCATCACAGGTAGGGTAAGTCAATATCAGCTCACTAAATTTTGCTAAGGTTAGCAATACTTGCTAATGAGATAAACTTTCCAGTAGTCGCCGTACTCCATATCAAGGAAACTAATAGTGGTATTAAGGGTTCACTGGGCCATTGATCAGAAGGTCATAAGTTCAAGTCCTAGCAGCACCAATGCAGCCATTGTTGGGCCCCTGAGGAAGGCTCTTGACTCAACTGCTTAGATGTTTCCTGTCACAATTTTACAGATTTTTTTTTTTGGATTAAAAATGTCAGGCAAGTGAGATAAATGTAAACATGGCAGCATGAAAGGGAGGATCTGCTGTCTCATGTTGCTTGTCAAAGATTTATTGGATGTTGTTGCAAGTAACACACTGATATTGTCCATCCCCTTTTTGGTCCTTGGAGTGGCAGCATTTATACAGTGTGACATCAGATGAAAAACAAGGATAGTTAATAACAAGATCAACTGTGAGCTACTGCTCACTTATGTATACCCCTGCTCTTGCTTATATCAGAATGCAAGCAATCAAAGGAATAGGACACTTATTATGAATGTTGACATCAACAAATAATTAACCCTGAAACAAGTAAAGAGCCGTATTCTCCCCAGGTATTTCAAAGAGCATCCTGGTAAACTGTCATTTTGAAATAGCATTTTGCTTCTTGAAATAGCATCAAAATCCATCCTATATGTTTCGTAAATACATTCAGTCAGTAAACAGGAAGTCAATGTGCAACAGACCTGAAAACGGTACACACGTTATAGAACCCCAAGCTGAAGCTCGGTACCAAATATCAAGCAGTTGCAATTTGTAGTTACTGAGAAAAATGTTATGAAAATTTTATAAATCCACGCTATATGTTTCATAAATACATTCAGTCGGTAAACAGGAAGTTGAGGTGCGACAGACCTGAAAACGGTATACACGGTATAGAACCCCAAGCTGAAGTTTGGTACCAAGTACCAAGTGGCTGTGATTTGTGATTGCTGAGAAAAAGGGTGTTTCGGACGGACAGAAATATGGACAGACAGACAGAGGTAAACCAGTATACCCCCCCTCCTTCGAAGCAGGGGTATAATTAAACAAAGAGTATAAGATTAGCATATTATGGTTTATCCACACATTCTCAAATTAAAATCTGACATTCTACACTTTCACCTTACAACTAAAAATAAGACTCCAGACCAATTATGAACTACAGTTTATACTCTGGTGTGTATTAACAAAGTAGTTTAAAGGAAAGACAAATGATTTTTAACCCCTTCAGTCATGATACAGACATTATATTACTGTAGAAAGTGATGTACACAATTGTGTACGTGGTGACCGAAGGGGATATAAGCCAATATTTCACATATTTTCTTCATCTTTGTTTTTTTAGTATTGTACAATGACTATTCTGACCAGTTTGGCACTACTCCATCTCACTTCCATTCATCTTTACATTAATGGCTCCAATGCAAGCGATGTCACTAACCTCTTTTTTTTTTTTCCTACTTTTATACCCTCAAAGCCATGCTTTAAGTATTTGAATCAGTTCAATTCATCTTAAATTTTTAATTATTCTGAATTCTAACTTAGACTAATTCTTATTTCTTTATGACAACTTTACCAAGCTGGACTGAATTTATTCAGACTGCAAAGGAGACGCACTCACCTGGAGTTGCAGCTGGGAAGAACACTGTAAACAAAGCAATATCATTGTGGCTTTACAGGCAGAAAAATCTGTCAGTTTAGGGCATGCCTTGATAAAACAAGATAATAATGATAATGTGATACTTTCTGGCACAGAAATAAATTATGCAACTTGTCTACATGAATAAAATTGGCAATTTATCAAACCATCTTTGCCCTTGGTATATTCAGTAAGAAGAAAAGGGAAAAAAAATAAGAAGTGAAGTAAAAGCCTACTTTTCCCCTGGTACTCTGTAAATTACTGTACTCAGCACAGCGTGATCAAGATCATGGTCCACCAATAATCGTTTTTGTCATGTGACTGTAGGTATGAATACATACTCAAACCCACACTAGGCCCATGCTGAACAGTCATCATTTCAAATTCTCTATTATTACACAGGGAACATTGGTATTTTACCACATTTGACAATGATTTCCCATTTTACTCATGTGTATGCAATGACTTAAAAGACTTTCTGAGACAACAGACAAAATTAAGCAGTTTCACATCAGAAAAGCTCAATTTCACCTAGAGATCACAGCATGGTATTGATTGTGCATGTGCTTACTCAAATGAAGCATTTTAAAGTCTTTGTAGCAATTTTTCCCTCACTATTAAGCAACCAGGCATTCAGTTCTTAGGATAAAAATAAAGTGTACACCAAGGGCGTTTCTAGCTATTGAAAAGACCAGGGGCTAAGTCAAGTTTTCCTGGGGCTTGTATTTTTTAAAGGGAGATTGGCATCAATAGGTTGGGGCAGTTATATCTAACTTTACAAGAAATATTATCACCCACATACATTCAAAGGTTATGACATCTTTATTGCTGATTTTTGCACTACTCTTTTTAAATTTATGCAGTTCACTTCAGTTTCTGGCTCCTTATTGTTATTATCAACACCCATAATGCCTCAGGAAACTGAGGCATGTGTCAGTTGACTATTAAATATCACTAGTAAAATTTATCAGCAGTGATATCATCATCATCAAATTTATCAGCAATGATATATCATAAAAATATATCATTTCTCACTTGCATATCTCTCCTTTGAGACCACAAAGACAAATTCTAAGCTACATTATTATATTACAACATTCAAAATCCCAGATGACATCCCATTTCACAAGACTATGTTCATATAAAAATGTCTTCCAAGTTTTTCTTACACAGGTACACACGAGTACCATTTTCTCCAATGCATCACGGCTCAGCTAACTGCAGCAGCTCATTTGTGGTGTCCAGACAACACAAATTTATGTTGACATTAATACTGCATGACCAAATATTTTATATATTTTCTCCCTATATGTGACTAATATGCCGACAGCTGGCTATGGGATGGTCAGCTGGTTGGTTCTGTGTCGGCTACATGTAGCATTAAAACATATGATTAAATGATGTCAGGGCAACTGTTGGTGTCTACATGAACACAAATTGTTGTTGACCTGTTAAATAAACTTAGTCAGGGCAAATAGACCACCACTGTAGATATTGATTAAACCACCCGAACTTTTGAGCTCACCTGGCACACTAATCCTACAAAACCTGCACTATAAATTCAACATAACCAGGCTACATGGAGCGGGTTTTGTGCATCAACATAATTCGATAGGTTACACTGTTGATGCATTCTATATATCACCCATGGTCAATGGCATACCGTCTGTTCTCATCTTGAGAAATCCAACAATAGTTGTTTTTTTTTTTTTTTTTAAGAAGTCCTCTTGCAACCAGTTCTGAATGTTCTTCTTTATCTCCTAGTGGTGAACATATTCACGAGTGAGTGAAGCCAATGAGTTCCCCCACCCTGTCTTCAGACGCTTTAAGTCAAGTTCCGATCTGTTTTCTATTGGTCTCTTTTTTTTTTTTGAGGGTGAAAATACCCAGGGCTAGGGCCTAATGCCGTCACTGGTTTATTAGATTGCGTTTTATTACAGTAGACTTACCACATTTTGCCAGTTTTATCAGGTATATCCACCATGTACAGTTGTGGCCAGAAGTTTTCATACACTCATCATGGACATGAATGTCATGGTAATATTGGGCTTTCACTGATTTCTTTTAATTGTTCTTTTTCTGGGGAAGAATGATTGTACAACATGCATCTTGAATAGAATAAAAAAAACAAGAATTTGGTGCACAAGTTTTAATTCATTTTGGGTTTTCTGAAATCAACACAGGGTCAAAATTATACATGCAGTGTCAAAAATATAGCACACAAGATTCAGCTTTCACCTTGAACAGACACTTTTGGTAGCCACCACCAAGCTTCTAGCAGAATTTTGGTTGGAGATTTGACCACTCTTCTTGGCAGAATTGGAAGTTCAAATAAATTTATGTGTTTCCTGGCATGGACTCAACTTTTAAGCAGAGCCCACATATTTTTGATAGGGTTGATGTCAGGACTTTGGGAAGGCCATTTCAATCCATTCCACAACCAGATGGATTCTTGCTGTGTTTGGGGTTGTTGTCCTGTTGGAACACCCAATTCTGTCCAAGTTTCAAGCTGATGGTTTGAACTTATGCTGAAGAATTCTGAGGTTGTCCTCCATTATTCCATCCACTTTGTTGAACCATGATTAACAGTTGGTATTGTGTTGTTGGGTTTGAATGCCTCACCTTTATTCTTCCAAACATACTCGTGGTCATTGTGGCCAAACAACTCAATCTTTGTCTTATCTGACCATAAAACATGTGGTCAGCTGCAAACTTTAGTCAAACTTGAAGCTGTTGATTTTGGAGCAGGGACTTCTTTCTTGGACAGCAGCCTCTCAGTCCATGGTGATGTAAAACTACTTGACTATAGACAGTGACAGTGGTGTTCCAGCCATTTCCAGTTCATGACAGGCCTGTGCCTTGGTGGTTCCTGACCATCCTAACCAAGTTCCTGAGGATTACAGTTTGGGTCTTCTTCTAGACCTTAGCAAAGTGGCTATGCCTCCCAATAACTTGTACTTGTGAAACAAACCCCTTTTATGTTGGCCCAGAAAAGTTACCAGTTGTAATCAATCATGATTACTAACAGGAAGATAAGAGGCCTTAACAAAGTTAAGACATTTTGGAACTTTCAGCACCACTGAATTAATAATCTAAGTGGGTGAATGGATATTTTTGACCCTGTATTGATTTCAGAAAACCCCAAATAAATTAAAACTTTAATCTATTAGCATTTTTCTATTAAATATGTATGTTGTAGAATCATTCTTCCCCAGAAAAATAACAGTTCAAAAAATAATTGAAAGCCCAATATTGCCATGATATTCCTGTATATAATGAGTGTACAACCGCAATTCCAAAAAAGTTGGGACGCTGTGTAAAATGGAAATAAAAGCAGAATGCTTTGTACAGTCATCGCAAATCATGTATGGCCTACATTCAATTGAATATACTACAAAAACAAGATATTTAATGTTCAAAATGATTTGTGAATATACACTCATTCTGAATTTGAGGCCTGTGACACATTCCAAAAAACTTTGGGACAGGGGCATGTTTACCACTGTGTTACCTCACCTTTTCTTTTAACAATACTCAATAAGCATTTGGGAACTGACACTAATTGTAGAACTTTTGAAAGTGAAATTTTTTCCCATTCTTGCTTGATATATGACTTCGGTTGCTCAACAGTCCATTGTTATATTTTGCACTTCATAATGTGCTACATATTTTCAATGGGAGGCAGGCAGGCCAGCCGGTTTAGCACCTGCACTCTTTTATTACGAAGCCGCACTGTTGTAACACAAGCAGAATATGGCTTGGCATTGTCTTGCTGGAATAAACAGGAATGTCCCTGAAAAAGACATCTTCTGGATGGCAGCATATGTGGCTCTAAAACCTGTATGTACCTTTCACCATTAATGGTGCCTTCACAGATATACAAGTTTCCCATCCCATGGGCACTAACACACCCCCATACCATCACAGATACAGGCTTTTCAGCTTTGTGCTGGTAACAATCTGGATGGTCCTTTTCCTTTTTAGCCTAAAGGACACAACGTCCATGATTTCAAAAACAGTTTGAAATGTGGATTCATCAGACCAGAGCACACTTTTCCACTTTGTGTCAGTCCATCTCAGTTGAGCTCGGGCCCAGAAAATTTGACAGCGTTTCTGGATGTTGCTGAGATATGGCTTTCGTTTTGCATGGGAGATGCAGTGACAAACTGTAATGCAACTGACAATGGTAATGCAATACCGCCTGAGTGATCAAAGGTCATGGGTGTTCAGTGTTTGGTTTTTGGCCTCACTCTTTACATGCAGATATTCCTCTGGATTCTCTGAATCTTTTGATGATGATATGGATTGTTGATGGTGAAATCCCTAAATTCCTTGCAATTTTACATTGAGGAACATTGTTATTAAACTGTTGGACTATTTGCCCACGCAGTTTTTTACAAAGTCGTGAACCTTGCCCCATCCTTCCTTGAGAACGACTGAGCCTTTCCGATTACCAACTAACCTGATGCTCCAAACAGGTGTTTCAGCATTCCACAACTTACCCAGTCTTTTCTTGACCCTGTCCTAACTTTTTTGGAACATGTTGCAGGCATCAGAATGAGTGTATATTTACAAAAAAAAAAAACAAGTGTTGCCAGGCAAAACAAAGCTCGCCCAGTAGCACTTATGATGAATATGAAGGAAGATATCACACACACAAAAAAAAGGTACCCTATGGGTACATGTGGCTACTGCTTATAAATAAAATTGTTTTCTGATACCATGTCCTTACAGTAAACATATTTACTCTATGAGGCAGTAGCCACAAAAATGAAGTGTAATCTAAAAAATGAACAATTTAAAAATCACAGAAGTAAAATATACCAAGTGTCTGTACTTTATATTATCCTACTCTTACAGTTTTCGAAACTGAAACCTCCGAACCGAGGCTGACATACACACACTGTCGCCATGACCCAAACTCTTAT
>JAOEHJ010000023.1:11260187-11275000 GCA_025447855.1 Potamarius usumacintae | reverse complement strand
GTGAGGAAGACACACCAATTATGAAAGAAAATGCGGTTCCTAAAAGCACTAAAGACGCTACGAAGTTTGATCTACAACTATTCCAAGGTAAGGTGGAATTGTGATTTATTTTATCTATTTCAAAGCAAAGTATTTTATGTGAGTTGGCGTAGATAAGTGATACAAGTCTGCGCCGCGCCGTTATTACATTTGCATACCGCTTTTGAAGATTGAAATTATTTTTTTTAATACGATATGATATTTAAATTTTTTTTTTAAATAATCACCTGTGTATTTATACTAAAACAATTATTTGTCTCAGGCTCAGTGAATATCGGTGAATAATAACCTCGACTTTGTCTCAGTTATTATTCACTTCAAGTGACAGGTCAGTGTGCTGGTTCGGGAATCCTTTAATCCACTCCTCTTTCTGAATTGTTTGAGCTGATACCCATCTCCATAGCTGGTATGCATCATCTTGTTTCAGTACATTTTATTTCCTAATGCTGGGCATCCTAACCACATGTTAGTCTGTTTACAAACCGTTCGCTTGGCAGCCAGTTCGGAAAAGTCACGTGAGGTCATGCGCAGGTCAGAGGTCGCAACCGTGGTGCCGCAGCGAACATGGCGGATCACCCAGATCGAACGAAGGCTTCTAAATCGAGACAAAAAACAACTATTTTAAGGAAGTAGCTATCTGGCATTGTCAGAGGCAAAACGCGCCAGAAAAGAGAGGGGAAAAAAATACTCCAAATTTAAACGC
Source organism: Potamarius usumacintae (assembly GCA_025447855.1). Lineage (NCBI taxonomy): Eukaryota > Metazoa > Chordata > Actinopteri > Siluriformes > Ariidae > Potamarius > Potamarius usumacintae. Next base: position 11,274,258 of record JAOEHJ010000023.1, on the reverse strand, counting down.
AACTCTGTGAGCTTGAAGGCTCTCGAGTGCTCGCTTCTGTGCCGGAGGCCGCCGGTTCCGCCATGTTTGTTGCGACCTCGCTCATTATAATATTATAATGAGGATAAACTTCGGCCGTTTCCGTACCTAAGTGTAAACATTAGCGCGCGGTGTTTTTCCAGCTTGTTCTCCTTCACAGGCATGAGGCAGCGGGAAATACAACGTCAAGTGCCTAGGGGTTATTCCAGCTCCACAGGGTACTATTCATCTTTTTAATACATCGACCTGTGTCACTTTCACCTTTGGCGAATAACTGTTCATTATTATTGCGAGGTAGTTTCACTCTCGGTTAGTACTCAATGCACCAGCTATAATATGAAGCTTTGATGAAGTTGCATCACTAGGTGAATTGCAGACATTTTGTTCAGCAAATATGGAAATGATAGTTTCTCCTGATTCACTGATTACTGCTACTTGTTTAAGGACATTTAGAAACAAATTCGAGCATTTTCTGCCATTGTCTAGACACGTCCTAAGCCTCTGTTTGAGATCGTTCGGATTTAACGTCCAAGTTCAAAGGCACTCTGGGTCCTGGAAAGCGCTGCCCATGCTGAAGATGTGCGTTTGTGAAGGGCCTGCGGTTGATGTAATCCTGGGAGGAATCTGAGAGGCTGTCAAATGCAGCAGCTCAGTGGGCAGAAAATAATAGGGTTTGTGGCGCAAAGGCACGCTTATTAAGAATGCCTTAGCGTGGGAATCGGGGGGGCTGACGCGGCCAGATCCATGTGCACGACACAATCTGGAAGAAGCCTCCACCCTACGCTTTTGATTGGGATGTCCTTCTCATCTCAGACGTCTCAGCTTAATCACAGAGATTTGGTCTTCAGCTCTATGGACGCCAAGCAAACAGACGTCTGTGGAAATCAGGAAATGGAATTTACCTGTAGTTGCCTTTCTTGCGGAGCTGCTCTTTGAAATGGCCGAGAGTGAGGCTGTGGGTCTTCATGAGTCTGCGGTAAGGGATCTCTTCGCCGCAGAAAAAGTAGGTGACCACCAGCTCCGAGCCAGAGTGGGCGCTGGAATGTCCGGCACTCAGCCGCCGCTGCTCCTTCCACCTTTGGGGAAGAAAGACAGATGGGTTAAGGCTGCGAAGGTGGCACGGATTTCCACAATTATGCCAAACTACTACAGCAATATTAAACAACAGGAAAAACACATTACATTATATTTAGCAGATGCTGTTATCCAGATCGACGTACGGTACAACAAACCCAGCGCAGCCTGGGGAGCAGTAGGGGGTTAGGTGCCTTGCTCAAGAAGGGTGCTTCAGCCATTCCTGCTGGTCCAGAGAATCAAACCAGCGACCTTGTGGTCCCAAAGCTGCTTCTCTAACCATTAGGCCATGGCATATTTTTATATTTTTCTGTAGATAATACTGGACGATATTGGTGAATTGGTTTTTCTCTCATGAAAGTGTGTCCTTGAAGAGGAACGCCAAGCCAGCGGAGGCTGAGAGGAGCCTTTTCTCGAGCGTAACATGTGATTAGGTTGGGTCTGAAGGCAGCGGGAGATGTTGTGCAGCGTGAGACGGCTCTGCGAGGGCCCTCCCGAGTTTGATGGATGATGGGCCTTTGTGTCAACGTCTGGGCTTTTCACTAACCTGACCTCTTGCTAAGAGACCCCGACAGGCTTTCGATTCTGCCTTCCCCCCCAATCCTAACGCAACGGTCCAGCTCAACCTGTGCACAGTGGTGCGGTGGCAGGCTCAGAGGGCTGGCCTGGACCAACATGTGTTGCAGGGGTGGCCAAAGGGCAAGCCCCCAAAAGAGCTGTGAAGCTTTTCATTCACTTCCAGGGCTTTGTTAGTGCCGCTTCAGATGGCGATGGTTCGCCCCGAGACAGCTGGCTGGCTAAAGGTCAGCCAATTAAAGCTCAGAAGAGGGTGTGTGTGTGCTGGCTGTCAGGTGGCTGTGGCTGGACATCAAACATTGCCACAGAACACTGAGACGAGTGACAAAAATATTTCAAGGATTGTTAAACCTAAAAAAAACTTTGTGTGGGTTTAGAAACACCCAGATCCCTCTTAATTCCTTGTCTTTTAGGCCAGCGTGCTCAAATAAAAACAAAATCAAATGAATAAACGTACTCGTCCATCTGCAAGGCAGGGTTGATGAGAGGCAAGCTGCTGTTGGAGAAAAGAGACGGATGCACTCTCTCTCTCTGCAGGCTGGAGGCTGAGTGTCTGTGGGTTTAAGAGATGGAGTAACGCTTTAGGCGAGAACACAGAACTCAGCTTCAAATAACACTGAACCAGACTTTTTCACTCAACTGCAACTATTCTGACTTTTTTTTTTTTCCACTTTCTGGACCCTAGATGAATTGCAAGAAAGTCTTGATGTTCCGTTGGTTCGGCTGCATTTCACATAGTCAAAATTGTGAAGTGTTTTGGTCTGGAACCAAATACGGAGTATTTTTCTGATGTATCCCACTATGCGCATCCCTAAAACCACTTCCTGAGTTTTATCTTTCATGTGAAAGGAATCTTCTTTAAGATCCACTTTAATATTGAATATCTTTATGGCTATCTATAAAACCTCTACCTTTGTTTATTGGCCTTGGAGGCTTCTTCCAGTCTTCGGCGGGCTTCTTCGAGCTGGGTGAGGGTATTTGGTGGGGATAGAGGTGGCATAGTGGGATCCTGGACGAACGGGTGACCCGGATGGTGTGCTCGAACATGACCACCTACTCCTCCGCCACCCCATAAGGGCATCTTTGAGGACGGGTCACTTGGGTGCGTCTTCTTCAGGCCTTGAGAACTGAAGAGAAGATTTGTTTGTTGATTTTTGCATATTGGATTCAATTCTTTGGCCAACATCTGTGTTTTATTTGTATTCTGTCCTTTTACTAGGTGTCGTACGGAAGTGTGAAAATCCATGCACTGTTGTTGTCTGTTAGCAATATTCTGACTCATTCGTTGCCTGTTATTGATTTCCTCGATAACACTGCTATAAAGTGTGCTCATGCGTCTCACCTGTGAGGTTTGTGCCTGTTCTGCCTCTCGCTTTCCAGGATCCACTGCCACACGTTGTGAGATCGGACCATGCCATCTCTGGGGAGCAGAGGGGAGTTGCTTTCCTCTTCGCTTGACTTGCAACCACTCATTCCATCACTGATATTACTGGGACGCTTAGACAATGTGCTGGTATGCCTAGACGAGAGCAAGAGCGAAAGGCCTAAGAGATCCCCAGTAGGCATCGCTGAATTTGGTTCTGTTTGATGTATTAAACCTCCACAACTCACCCTTGTTGAAGATCAGCTGAGTTGTGGCACCTCTGGTAGCAGTAATCTGACCCGGATGAGCCTAGACACTGCGCCACTCGGTGCGCCGCCTCGACCTCCATCTCCTCCCTGCTCTTGGGCGAAGCAGAATGGTGGTGGTGGATGTAGTGGTGATGAATATGCTTGGTGGAGGGCTGGGGAGCCATCACGGCCGTCTTGGATGGTACAGAACAGTGCATGGTAGGTAAGAGATTGGGGGCGGAGCTTGGCTGATGGTGATGGTCTGGCGAACGGGAGCGAGGCGAGTATCCTGGTATGCCAGGGGACTGGCACCCTGGGGTCTTTAGGACCCTGGAGAGGTGCTCGTCCAGGATGGCCTGAGGGTCTTCGTCACATAATCCAGAGGAGAGGAGGTTGAGAGGGGCGGCAGGCTGCTGGGGGACAACTACAGGTAATTCACCATCATCCCGTTCTTCTTCCTACACACACAGTGTGTGAGTTAGCTGACATTTTTGCTGGTTGTTAGAAATGAAAACGATAAACTATCCATCCAGCCTGTGCACAAAAGAGGTCAGACAAGTCTCACTATTTTAAAGGATTAAAAAAAAAAAGAACTTATTTTTGAAATCATGACACTCAGTCTCAAGAGACTGAGAGTTCCTGAACAGTTTTTGCCTTTACAGAAAGGAAAAGTCCTGCATTTTTCAAACTGATCTATTATTTATTGCGTTCCGAGCTTAGAAAATTGACAGTCCTGAGATGTGTGTATTATAAATGATTCCCGAGTAAACACGCTTTTCATTCCTTTCTCCGTAAATAGAAATATGACAAAATTCTTGCTTGTGGTATTTCACAAGGAAGAAAAAAAAAAAAAAGCATTCCTTTAATGACTTAGCAGACTTGCAGTGTCAGTCAGAGACAATCAGGCAAGAAGTCGGATCTTTGAAAAATATAAAGCGCACACTTTTGGTGTGTACCACAGGCACAGCTAATAAGGCCAATATGGTGCCAAAGGGCCACACAGTTCAGAAGGTCACACGGTTGAAGAGGTTGAAAGGGTTAGGCACTTAGGAGAAGAGCTGCCCTGAGGTCCTGCCTCAAAGGAGGCTTTTCATCTCGCAATAACTGAGTGTGATGAGGTGCGGGTGTGTGTTCTGGACGAAGGAACGCACGGGCAAGGAGCGATTTATCGAGGTGTCGTGTTGGGACTGTTTGCTTTTCCAACCTAACTACGCGTTCGTTAGTCGTACTACCAAATCGTGGTTGTTACTAACCTCCTGGATCTGCTGCAATCTTTCCTCCAGAGAGCTGAGCGTATCTTGCTCGCGTTTCAGTTTCTCCAGACGGGCGATGAGCTCTGCTGCAAACGCGGACGGCTTCACCGGAGCCATCTCTCTCGGCAGACGCTGCGTCCTCTATAAGCGAGACGAGAAACAGCGGGTTAGATTTGAGCTGCTCGCTATCACCGTGTAATGTGAATTCGAAGGGACTGAGAATCAACTTTTTACGTCTGGTTTTATTTAATTAATCTTTGTGACCAGCTGTACACGTCTTCCTTCAAGACCTCTGGCGATGGTTTACCTTTTGACGCAAGAGAAGGATTACTCTCTACTGAATGGTCTTAAAATTAAGCAAGAGGGCGTGTCAGGTGTGTTACATCGCTGTACAGTAGAGCAGACTGTGAGTTCCATCTCAAGTTATTGACCTGACCCTGAATCCTCAAATACCCTTCATCTCTCACTTCTCTTCTTCTTCTTCTTCTTCCTTTAATGCCAACTGCCAGAAGTACTGCCAGCCTTGGGCAAGAGAGCTGGACCAACACACACACACACACACACACAAGTACACGCATATGCTCGTGTTCGCACACGCGCGTGCACGCACACACACACACACACACACACACACACACACCCATGCCATCAGCATGGAGGCTCTGAAGTCAGCCAGCTTCAAAGAACCCTTGTCAAACATCAAACACACGCAAGGAGTGGGGGCGAAGGGGTGTGGGGGGCGACACAGGCTTTTAAATCCCAGAATAAAAGCCAGATAGACAGAAAAAAAAGAGCAGGGGGACAAAATTAAAAGAAGAGGAGAAAAAAGGGAGGAAGAGGGCCGAGAGAGAGATGGAGTGAGGGATGAGGATGGAGAGTGGGGGGCTGTAGGAGATCAGAGAGAGAAGAACTAATCTATTTCCTGACCGTGAATGAGCCACGTCAGGACAGTTGTCCCAGACTCGGAGGGGATTTTTAAATAGTTTTGCCCCATTTCCTGTTTTTTTTTAAGTGCGAAGAAGAAAGAGCGCAGAAGTTTCCAGAGTGCCTCCTACGCGGGGGTGCGGCGCATCACTGTCTCAAATCACGGAAATTTTTTTTTAAAGAGTTGTCACTGTAACCTCCGACCTTGGTGAACACTCAACCCCGAACTCGAGTCTCTGAAACACCCCCCTCAAACACCTCCTGCTTCCAAACACACCCTGCTGAGCCCTACACCATGGGGAGATCAGAGAGAGGAGAGGGTGGTGGAGGGGTGGAAAGAGGGGGAAGGTTTACTGCGACAAAAACACACGGAGTACACGGAGTAGAAGAGGGGTGGGGTGGTGGTTTGGGGTTTGGTTCTCAGCTGGAGGTTGTCACCAAAGCAGCCACACAAGCCGCCTGCCTGCATTCAGCCTCTGATCAAAGGGTGCTGAGAATCGACTCCTGCTCTCACTTCCAGATCCTGACCACTTGACCCCTGCGCCCCGCCCTTCCTCCTCTTCCCGTCCTTCGCTCGCGTCATATCTTCTTCGAACTGGAATCCGAATCTAACATCCGAACGGAACCTTTATCTTTATCTTCAAACGGCAGCAGGGATGCGAGAGAGCGTTATTTCTATGGAGATACTCGAGGGGGGCTGAAAGAGGGGAGAAGGAGGGGGATGCATATGCTAATGCAGGCTTTCATTTGTAGCCTTTTATATGAAAATGAGCGGAAGAATATAATATTCTGTCAAAACACGAGCTTGGAGAAATAAAAACAGGGCTCCCACTTGGGAGAGGGGACCCAGCTGGCATTGGTGCGAGTCACTGATCTCAGAGGAAAGAGGGATCGAGAGAAAGAATCTTACGGGAAAGTGGGGGAGTGAAACTTGTCCGTTGATCTTGACGCTCCGGTGCATCTCCCGCTGGAGCTGTTTCTTCGTGCCCAGCTTGTATGGCGGGATCCCGTCCCTGTTCCAAAAAAGAAAAAAAAACAATAAGACCACAATCTTCAGACTAAACACTGTATTAGTTTTCAATTCTACGGAGTCCAAAAGAAAGGCTCGTTTGGTTTGGAAGTGACCCGTGCGACCCGTGATGTTTTATTATTGGAGAATTTCTTGCTTCATACCACAGCCTTCTCCTTTGACAGGACATCGAGTAACCCTTGCTTTTACAGCACTCCCCCCCATTTCAGTTTCGACAACATAAAGGACATTAGCAACACAACACACCTCTCCTTAATGATTGTAGATGGGACCCCAGGGGCCACCGTTTACTGCCTAACGTCAACATGAGCTCGCTCTCCCCTACCGAGGGCATGAGAGAGCCATCAAAGGCTGGAGCAAACACAGAGGCGCCCAGCGGGGGGATCGCTTTCTGATTGCTAATCCAAAAAACACGCAGAGAGACTTAATAACGACGCATTCGGAAGTGAAGGTCTACTCTGCACGGACGGATCCTTTTAACCATGTGGACGCTGATAAGACGTGAACGACGTTAAACATTTAAGAGCAGCGAGTGAGCGAAAGCCTGACGTTTTCCTGTATTCGAGTTGAAATGTGCTAATCGACACTTTTCCGTCGCGATTTGTTCGTGTCCGAGAGCATTTTTGTCAACCGTATTTACATCTGAACTCGATAGAGCATGACCTATCCTGAACACTACTACTCTCTCTCTCTCTCTTTGAAATCTCACACTCATGCGCATATGCGCTCCCTGCCATCTTCATTTGGCAACAGCATCTCGCGGCTCCTCTGATCTCAGCAACATCAAAAGCTCAGTTTGTAAGATAAGGTAATGTTTGAAGTTGGCACTGCCACATTCCCTAGAGTCCAAGTAAATCCATAAATAAGATATAAGCGAAGGAAAAAAGAACAGGGCTGAAATCACCTCTAACCCTGGCTTTATGTCTTTATCTCAAACGGCGATTCGTATTTGTACTATGCCTTTTAAACTGTCGTAGATATTGCATTGTTCATGCGGTACATAAAAAAAAATAAAAGTCAGGCTTATTTCATGAAACGGCCAGAGAGATTGCGAAACTCCCAACCGTCTGTGAAGAACTCGGCAGTAGCCTTTAGCTTCAACACCTTGTAATACTACTTCAGCGAATGAAATCCATGACTGATTGGAAAGTTCTGAAAGAAAACGTTTCGGGCTTCAACCTAGCAGGATTGGGAACGATAAACGAAAGCGAGCCAGCTAACCGCGATCGTCCTACCTGATACATGTGTGCATCAGGTTAGCATTTCTGCGAGAATTGCTTCATTTCTCAAGGATGACGCTAACCAGTCGCTAACGATTAGCATGATCCAAGCGACATCATGCTAATCAGTGGTTACTAGCGCTCAGCTGGAGTTGGACGTGTTAACAGTTTGAATTTTTTTTTTAACGTTTGCAAACCAACACAAAGCGATACAGATAGCCTAGTCCTCTTGGTGAGCTGAAGTTCTTTTTAAAAGAAAAAAATCACAGTAATGTTCGAGTGAATGAAAGTAGCCTTCTCTTTTTCTCTCTTCAGGGGGAAGCCGTACATGCCCCCACCAACAATTCAGTCGTGCAACTAATTTTCAAAGCAGTCTGAGTTGCTCTCACAATCCAAACCCCCCACCCCTTCTCCCTCCTGAAGCTCTGGGAGCCAAACAATAGGCCAAGAGCGCCATTCAGCTCGGCCTTTCATCCTCTCCGAAACCACGTAAGGCTCCTTTGAAAAAAGGAGGGGGGCTGGATTGTGTGTCTGTGTGTGTGTGTGTGTGTGGTGAGATGAAGGGGTTAGGGGGTCACGATGAGGGAGTGCGATTTTAATCCCAGCATTGGGAACCCCAGGTGAGTCGTCTGCGGGTCCAGGAATGAGGTCTGTGCGCTCGTCTACGCCTGCCGACCAAACGCGCTCTGACACTTGATCTCGTCGCGCTAAGGCTGCTGGGAAACCACAGCGGTGCTGAGCCTCGCTTTCAAGCTATGCCAAGCCCCCTCCCTCCTTCTCCTACTCTCGCTGAGACAGACTTAAGGGCTAACGGCTAATTTTACTGTGCAGATTTGAGAAAGGAAAACGGTGAGATAATGATGAGAAAAACAAAACTGCTCCGAGGAGAACAAAAGTAAAACGGATGGTATGAAATGAAGGAAAAAAAAAAAGAAAAACATTTGGTGAAGTTTGGGGAAAACCGCATACGGTTCTGTCATTTGAGCGACACGCGGAAATCTAAATTGAAGCTCTTTCTCTTTTCACCTTCTTCTGTGTGGCCATCCAAATCCGATCTGCACCAAACAACAGCAGGAAGTCCAGCAGCCCTAAACGTTCCCTGGTGCTGTGAGGGTTTCCAAAGATTTCCAATTTCAAAAGGATTGACCGTTTTCCCAGATTCTTCTGTGGTTTCATTAGTTTGCGCTATAATAACCTAAGAGTTACCATATGCCGAGTCAGCATTACTCATAATATGGCCACACCCGTAATGTTCTAAACTGTTGTTCCGTAGTCGTTTGACATGAAAACAGAGGTGTTGCAGGAGATATTTTTAACCCTCATACATCAGTTTTTTTTGTTTTTTTTTTTACACTGATTCATAGCCACCAGACCTGGAAGTTCTCAATCAAATTCCACACTTCCATAAGAGCCGTGTTGGACATCAATAACTCCTCCAAAGTCTTTCCAGTTCCTGTTTCTCGCCAATCTTTCCCTAATCATACACAGTACAGCTGTTACACTGTCATAACAGCTGTCGTAAGTGCTTCTGCACTTCTTCTTTCTTCCTGCAAATGGATGCCTGTTGAAATCTTCTTTAAATCGAGCGAAGAACTGATGAAAAGGTGAAGCAGGGGGAATCTGCCAAGGGGGAATGAAGCAAGGGTGTGTTTGATGCATGGACTGTCGCACTTACACGCTGCTGTCAGTCATGGACATGGAGTCGTCAGTGGTGGCGTCGCTGGACACCTCGCTGTCGTTAGCGCTGCTGGCTGGAGCCACGACGTGACCCGAGTTCACGAAATACGGACTGGCCGGGTCTCCGCGTTTCTGAGCCCTGAAAACACAACCGGTAGTCAGGATACACGCAGGATATTCAATTTGGTGTCAAGAGCAAAACTTAGCATTTAGTTTTACCAGAAAGCGTCCAATACCAACACATTTATTCAAAATGGCTTTGGGATGCATGTACTGAGTAAACTTTTGGTAGGTAAGGTTCAGGGGTGGTGATGTGTTGATATATGAGATGATATATTGAATTGAATTCCCAAGTCTGATTGGTTGGGATCAATTTTGTTGTCCTGGCTGCAAGCAAAATCACAATGTGCTCAGAATTGGGGCAACCATGGCCTGAAGGTTAGAGAAGCAACTTTGGTCATCAAAGGGTCATCGGTTTAATTCCTGGGACCGGCAGGAAAAATGTGAGGGGAGTTGAGTGAATGAACAGCACTTTCGCCTCCTTCTGTATCATGGCTGAAGTGCCCTTGAGCAAGGCACCTAACCCCCAACTGCTGCCCACTGCTCTGGGTATGTGCATGTGTTCACTGCGTCAGAGGAGGACTTTCACTGTGCTTGTGTATATGTGACAAATATAAGCTGCTTCTTCTTCTTAATTCATTATTGTTTCGATAGTAACAGCTCCTTCACTGGGACTTGTATCGTGGACACAACGCTAAAAACAGCATCTCTATTTAACAACGAGAAGTGTATAACCGTTGATAGAATGATGCTTCCTGTAAAGAGGACGGTTTAATATTTATTTAAGAGTTATGGAGTGAGTCTCCAGTGTTGGTGCTTTTCAACGGTTACCATTTCCTCAGGACTTCCTGGTTTCTCTGAATCATAACAAGCTGCGTTTTTTTTTTTTTCTCATTACCCTAAGAGAAAGACGAGATACAAGAGTCATCAGGAGATGACGTATCTCCCCTGCCCAAACATGAAACCCCATTCCAAATTTCCCTAAGTTGACCTGGTTGCCATGGAAATACGGAAAAAATAAAAATCACACAAATCCCAAAATGTCAAAAGGCACGACTTCTCTAGCTACTTCGCTGAGGTTTTGTGAAAAAAAAAAAAAATCCTAATAGTTTTTGAGTTATGCTCCGGAAACTAAAAGGTTTACAGATGGACAGAGCGATAGCTATAAAAGGATGCTGGAAAAAGGAACAACCGTTTATAGCTGCTATAACATAAGCGATGAAATTAATTATTTTACTATTAAAGTAAATATGCAAGTATGATATGTTGTTTATTAATAAGTTAAAAGTAGTCCTCATTGGCAAGTTGTGGTGGTATAAGAGGAATAAAGGCCACCTCAAACAACCCCACAGTTGCTTATTTTCCTATAACGGCACACCCCGTGATGTGTTATTCCTTCCATGCTTGTAGACCGGTGTCGGTTACAGTAACAACCCGATTCGATGTTTGGATTTGAAGTTTGGACAAACTCCTCGCTTTTTCCTGTCACTTCAATCATCGCAACGCGTCCTGCTTGTCGCATCACTTCCTTAACTGCCGACGTGTGACGAAAGTGTGCACACGACCCTCATCCGGATGGCTTGATCATGCTTTATCTTCTTCACGAGTACCTCTCTCGTTATATCTCACTCTTTCAGTATGTCAACAAGCAACAACCACTTCCCCTTACTTCTGCTGTCTACACCCCCACCTCACTGTTTGGTTTGGATCAAAAAGTTTCCCGCACTCTTCTACTCCGACACTTTGCTTTCTCTTTCTCTCCCTCCTCTTTCCACCCCTCCCTCGTTCTTTTTCTCAAGCTCTACTTTTTTGTCTTTCTCTCCTCTCCTGCTGTGCCGCTGCATTCCTGCTTCCCTGGCAGAAAGAGGGGAGGGAGAGAGAGAGAGAGAGAGAGAGAGAGAGACGGAGTTTATGAGAAATGCCTACTAGACAGGGTCATGTGTGAAAAGAGGAGATAGAGAGAGAGGGAGAAGAAAGAAGAGAAAGAGAGAGGCACAGCATGACTAAAGCCGTAAGCCCAAGCTTGACCTCCTACTCTACTGTGCACACACTCAGCTGGGCCTTCCCTCCCTCTCTCTCTCTCTCTCTCTCTGGCTTAGTCTCTATCAGAGAGATTTTTCAGAAGGAGATAAAAGGCAGAAGTAGGACCAGCCAAAAAAGCAGCGAGATACAGGATTCTAAGGGAGAAGGAGCCTCTTTAGAACGGGGGTGTCTGAAATTAGTTCCACATGTGTCAGATAAAAACTCCATCACACACAGAGTTGGCGCAGGCCGTGGGGAAAGAGGAGGGATGTGCCCCCCCGTCTCTCTCTCTCTCTCTCTCTCTCTCTCAGTGAAAACACCAGCAGGAAGAAGCAGAGATGCCCTTATGTCAGCGACACCCCCATCCTCCTCATAACAGCAGTGGAAGGACACTTTGTCTCCACACACACACATACACTTTGTCTATGTGCTGGCAGCCACATGCGCGCGCACACACACACACACACAGCGTTTGGAACCATTTGGTCATGCTTCTTGCTTAAGTTCTTTTCATCTGCCCACTTTTTAAAATCCAGAAAAAGAGCGGCCGCGTTCTGTTTACTCCAGTGATCTGTCTTTAAGACACAACAAAGGACCGGGGGAAAAAACTTCAAGTGCATTGCGATGTAATTGTTTCCAGATGTCTCTCGCTTTATTGTGTGGATGTACTAAGACCAGCTCGGTCAGTGCTATTAAAACCAGGCTTTGATTGAAAATCATGCAAGAAACCCATGGTTCTTTATTTTTTATTTTATTTTATTTATTTATTTATTTATTTTTTAACACGGAGCTCGGTGTCAGTGCCGGCGCAGCTGCGTTTGGAAACGTCTGTGGAACAGAACACAAAGGCTTCCTTGAAAACTTCTTATCTTTCATCTTGGACCAAAACTAAAATATCTTCCTTCTGCAGCTCAAGTGTGAGTGTGTGAGTGTGTGTGAGGAGATGTGAAGGACAAAGAGAGAGAAAACCAGACACATTCAGACACACAAACACACCAATTTAAAGCACTTCAACAGCATAACTAATGAGTGTGGAGTGATCGTCTGTCCCTAAACATTAGTGTACATACATACACACCGCACCACACTAAAAGAGCGCTGAGTATTGGGTTTGGGCTCAAAACCACAAAGTTTGACTTCAAAAAGCGCAAAGCAGACCACCAGATGGCTGCATTCAAGAGCGCCATACTTTCACATCCATAAAAGTTTTTAAGTCATCCGGGGCAGATCAGCGAATAAGTCAAAGCAGATGGACTTGTGCTTTAATCGTAATGATGTTTCGACACACGTTCTCTGATCGTTCTTTTAAATTCAGAACCACGATGGGTTTTATTTTTTGCTGTTGTTGTTGTTGATTTATCCAGGACAGGTCACTGTCATGGTAAAGTGGAAGCAGATGGACTTGTGTTTTAATATTAGACGTTTCGCCACTCGTTTTCTCATACGAGTCGGACCACTTTGACTTCTGGTGACTTGGTTTATAAAAGCCTAGTAACCTCCTGAAGCAAATCAAAGCAAACGGGGATGGATTTTGGATGCTGCCTTTGATTTCATACAAACAAAGGTATCAGAAATGATTTCAACCCCTTCCTCTATCATTCATTTCATCGCCCTTTAAAAAAAACAAAAAAAAATGACGAAACAGACCACCAGATGGCTGCAGCTATTACGCAGGAATTAACTTGTCTTGCAGGAGTCCGTTCTAGAAGATAAGCTCGTAATAAAGCCGTTTCCCAGTCCACTTGCTGTGCGATCAGTCAGTATCATCGTTTCATCCAGCCGCTTTCAAAACTCTCTCTGTACTGTCTTGCATGACCTGCGAGCGAATCAGATCTTTGTGTTATTCAACCTTTCGCAGACCTTTTTAGTGCTTCTTCTTCCCCTGAGGAACAACTGATGAAGCCTCAACGAAATCATCTCACACACAGCCCTTGCTCATCTTCCTCATTCATATTTATTCATCCAAGCCCACCAGCCGCTGAACTCTTTATTAGTGAGAAGTTAGATGTTTTAGGATGTGATAAAAAAAAAAAAAAAACGCTTCCATCACGAGCGCTTCCATCCGCCGCTTATCCTGTTCTAGGGCAAGCTGGAACCTATCCCAGCTGACTATGGGCGAGAGGTGGGGTACACCCTGGACAGGTCATCGCAAACAACCATCATAGTTCGAATTACGGACTATACCCCCCAATGAAGACCCAGTACCCCCCAAAGAGACAAAAATAAGTTTGGGGGGGGGTCTGATATTTTTTCTGTGATTGTGAAAAGGAATATATAATTCAAACCAAGTCCCATTCGGCATTCTTAGTGTCGGAACATTTTAACGTAAATCGATTTCAGACAGACACCCCTATTGTGGACCGTACCATTTGTAGTCACCGCAGCGCTAGAACGCGCCGTGTTCGGTTGATTCATCAGATGCAGTCCATGGGTTTGCAGCAGAAGACGCGCATTGGTAATACTGCTGTTTTTCTTCTGTATGGTTTGTCATGCTTCTTAATGACATTAAAACTTCTTCTTCAGAGTTATTGTGTTGCACTTGATATGATAGTGGACCATGATGGTACCCCCCCCCCCCCAGTTATGGTGGGGTAATTCGCACTCTG
>JAOEHJ010000023.1:10241408-10254874 GCA_025447855.1 Potamarius usumacintae | reverse complement strand
TCTATTGTGAATACAATATCAGTTTTTGAGATTTGTAAATTATTGCATTCTGTTTTTATTTACAATTTGTACTTTGTCCCAACTTTTTTGGAATCGGGGTTATAGATGGATGGATGGAATAGAATTAAGAAAATCCAATGGAAAATGTTGCAAATGAAACATCTTGCTGTACCTATACACTGTAAAACATTTCAAATTGGTTTAACTTGGAAATACAAGTTCACCTGCTGCCTTGAAGTTAACTCATTTTGATGATTATCTTTGTTTCAACTAGAAAAAGTCTCAATTAGTCAAGACAACTAAGTAATTCAAGTCTAACCTTTGAAAACTTGCACAGATTAGCTCAAATTCAAACACCTTTCAGTGCTCATTAAGTTAAAGAGGAAAAGTAAGTGGCTAAACAAGGCTGAAATGTTTTACAGTGTAGGAAATATTTTATCCAAAGTGCATATCCTATTATCATACATACCATGAACTCAGGTAGACTGGAACTCTTCTTCTTCTTCTTTTTTACAATGCAGGTTCTCAACCCTGGTTCTGGAGTAACCCCTGTCCTGCAAATTTTAATGTTTTCCCTGCTCTAACACTTCTATCCAGGAATGGCTGTTCATTAACTGATGAGTTGAATCAAGTGTATTAGAGCAAGGAAAATGCAAATACTGTACGTGTAGGACACAGGTTTGGGAACATTAAGGATTTTCTGAAATTCCCAAGTGTCTAATCATATATGAAGAAAAAAATTAATATCAGTCTCACAGGAAATATAATCAACTATATTATTATTATTATTATTGTCAAACCATTTTCTTGCACGTATGTGGCAATCTGGGACACTCATTTAAGATTCATCAATCAGACTAAATGATGCAGGCCAAGATTTTCTACCCAAAAATATTTTCTTGTGCAAAAACCACATTCTGCATTCTTCATAGATTGTACATATAGGTTTTAAATTCCAGCATTAACTTTGGAACATTCCAGACACTCCCTCATCCTAGTGACTTTCCCTCTGTGCATTCAGACATTTATATATCATCATCCTTTTCCTCATCACAGTGATTTAGTTTCCTGCCTCTTTCTTTCTTCTCCTTCGCAAACTGTCCAGGTTGAATTGTCACAGCTGTACTCATACAACTGTACTCAATACATTTCTGTAAGTTAATAATCAATAATTAATGAGATTTGTTATCATCATGCATGCATGCAAGTACAAAAGGACAGTGCATATTTCATCCATTTGAAGAGCTTACAGAACTGTCATCATAAACCATACCTTTGACAAATGAATTAAAATAATTCAGTTTTCCTTATCTTATTCTTTTGTACAAGTACATCATGAGCACTGTTTCATGTTACAAACACTGTTTTAGTTCTGACAAATTGAAGTTGTGAAAACCTTACGCAATTCATTTTACTCTGCTCTTGGACTGGGAATGTCTTGTTTGTTGATCATGCAGTGTCCATGCAAAGCCTTAAGTTGTGTCTCAAATCACATACCTGCTCCTAATTTAGTACACAGAACATAAGTAGGTCCTTGTACTGTATGTGAATGTTTTGTTACATTTAAAATACCAAGGTTTTTTTTACCTAATGATGGTAAAATACAGGTGATGCAATGTACATTATGTTAATAAAGGTGATGTTTCAAACTACTCATACTAAACCCCATTCAAATGCAGCATCTAGAAAACATAACATGTGAATAGAAGGAATATCTCCATTCAGCCAAGTACCGGTATATTTGAACGACATAGTACTTGGGCCACATTTTTAAGTATACTGAGCCCCATATTGTAATGCAGACACAGCATTTTCAAAATAAAAGCCAAATACTATTGTCCTTATGTACATTGTTTTCTTTAAATTTGACTTTTTGTGTTTAGTTGTGAGTTTACTTTTATGTATGTATTTCTATAAATGAAATTGCATGGATTGCATTTAATATTGTTCTTCAACTGAGATTTAGAAAGTTTTTTTTATGTTTAAATGGCCAGTTTTTGCCAAATATTATACTCTATACAGAACAGAAATGTATTGATGTAGCTTGTTTCTGTCATTAATGAATTACATTGGCGTTCTATTGTCAAATTAAGGCTAAACAAAAAATCCTTGACTATCGTGAACCCTTTCTTCTGTGGCTCATTGTGTACATTTTGGGTTTATTCACTGAATGTTAGCACATTTTGTACATGTCACAGTACATGTCTTTTTCACATACCTCAGCCTAATATTCGCTCATAAGCAAATGTGATTGACAGGTGATATGACTTAGTTTAAACATATATGACATATCAAATTATATTGCTGCACAATAAACAGTATGTATACACACATCCTATACCGGCTAGTGGCCTAGTGGTTAGCGTGTCCACCTCTCGATCGGGAGATCGCGAGTTCTACTCACGGTCGGGTCATGCCAAAGACCATCATAAAAATGGTACCTACTGCCGTCTGGCAAGGCACGCTGCAATACAGATGTGAGTGGGGAGTTAAACTCTCATGGTTACCAGAGGACCAGCCCCCCCACTGTAACCCTAGCTATATAATAGGTGAGAGGCCAAGGGCTATGGAAACGGAGATCGGCGCCACCCTATGTGCCATATGGCACAGGAAAGGACTTTAGACTTAAGTATATGATCATCATCAATTTCCCTTTGTGGAGTTAAAGTCCTCCTTAAGGTGTTTCCTACCAAACAGTTGCATGAAGCCTGACTTGTCCATCATCATACGCCGCATCTTTTTTGTGCATCTAGATCCAGTAATCTTTCAAATTTTGTCCGCTTCTTATTATATAACATTACAGGCATTTAGGAGACGCTCTTATCCAGAGTGATGTCCACCATGCATCAAGCAGTTGGGGGTTGGGTACCTTGCTCAAGGGCACTTCAACCATTCCTGCTGGCCCAGAGAATCGAACTGGCAACCTTTTGGTCCCAAAGCTGCTTCTCTAACTATTAAGCCATGGCTTCCCACTTAGGAGAGCTTGTGTCAAACAGCAGTTGTTTCGGGAGTTCATCGTTGCCCATACGGCAGATGTGTGCAGTGTATCTTCGTTGCTGTTCATCGCAGAATAGCTTAACGTGAAGATTCTTTGTTTTCTCATGTAGGCCAGTGTTTGATATTTTTAAGCTCCAGTCTAGCTCTCCCTCAGCATCTCTTGCATCTTGGTTGTTCCTATCGGGTGCATTTTTGTGCTTGAATCCACCTTTTACCATTTTACGAGGAAAGCCCTGCTTTTACTTTGATTTTACTCATTTATTGTGCCATGCTTGTACACTGTACAGCAGTCTGGGTCAAACACATGCTGCGAGAAACTTTAGTTGATAGATGGATGCGGTGGTCGGTGAGGATCTGTTTTATCTCGTTCCGTTTCTGAAACACAGCTTCAATCCTGGTACCCAGGAATGCAGAATTGCCATCAGAGTTCATGACTGTGTACCCAAGTATTTAAAGTTGCGGATGTTTTACTAGCTCAGCTGGTTGTCCTATAACTTTCTTAATATACAGGATGAGAACAAACTATGAACGAGTTACATGATGATTCACCCAATTCACGATTTTATTCAATTCATGATACTGGGTTCATGATTCAAATTTCACCTGCTATTTTTGAAAAAATATTAAATGAAGAAAATTTTATGACAAATATTCCTTTTGTTAAATAATAATAAATTTTTTTTCATTTTCTTAATAACCAACAGTAATTATTTACCCACATTTGTAAAGGTTGGGGTAAAATATTCCTTTTATTTAAAAAAAGGCCTTTTCATAAACTTTTATTTCCTCTTTTTATTATTTTTTCCCCCCTCTTCTCTATCTTTAGATTTCATCAGTTTGTAAAAAGACAGCTCTGGTTTCTTAATAAATATAGTTGTACAGTGAATCGCACAACAGTTATTTCCCATTTTAGATCAGTTTTTTGTGTTTTTGTGGCATTAGAGCTGTGTTACTTCCGCCTAGGGTGATTAAAGTCTGCCTGGTGTCTAAACAATGCAATTACAGCAAGGAATATCCAAGAGGCTGATGATGATCACAAT
Organism: Potamarius usumacintae; assembly: GCA_025447855.1. Lineage (NCBI taxonomy): Eukaryota > Metazoa > Chordata > Actinopteri > Siluriformes > Ariidae > Potamarius > Potamarius usumacintae. Next base: position 10,250,837 of record JAOEHJ010000023.1, on the reverse strand, counting down.
ACATTTTTTTATTTCATCGATTCAAATCATCACACAATTGTATCATCGTACGATACATCATTAACATGAACAGGCTCTTGTGAAGAAGAGAGAAGGGTTTAAGGGGAAACCTGACATAATGCCTGGGAGAAAAGCTAACATGCAAATCATCATCATCAGGACTTCAAATCAAAAGAGTCAACTTTAAATAAAAAGAGTGAAATCAAGAGAGGCAGCTTTAAAAAAAAATCTGTCAACTTCACATAAAAACAGAAACAACTGGAAATAAAGATAACCTATTTGAAAAGAGTCAGCTTTAAATAAAAGGGATTACCTTTAAAAAGAATCAACTTTAACTCTAAAGAAACAGCATTAAAGTAAAAGAAACAACTGTAAATCAAGAGTCAATTAAAAAGTCATTTTTAAATAAGTGATTTACCTTGAAAAAGGGTCGACTTTAAATAAAAGGGATTACCGTTAAAAAAGTCAACTTAAACTCAAAAGGCAGCTTTAAATAAAGAGTCGACTGTCAGAGAGTCAGCATTAAATCAAGGGTCAATCAAAAAGAGTCAACTTTAAATAAAGGGGATTGCCTTTTAAAAAAGTCAACTTTAACTCAAAAGGCAGCTTTAAATAAAAAGAGTCAACTGTCAATGAAAAGAGTCGGCATTAAATCAAAAAGAAAGAATGCACAACTTTATTCATCACACACTTGTGAAATTTCCTCTCTGCATTTAACCCATCTGAAGCAGTGAACATGCACACACACGTAAGCAAATACTTCCTTTGTTTTCTGAGTTTGTATTTAAAGTTTTGGATGAAAAACACATCGATATGGCGAGAAAATTAAGTTGAGATTGAAACAGGAGCTGGTGTTAGATGTTGTAACTAACCGATTAGCTCCCTGTCCATCTTCTCTTTACCTCCACTTGCTAGGGACGGAATGGCTCTGCAGCAGAGAGATGACTGCTGTCAGGGAGCACATCAAAGAGCAAAACCTGGGAGACTTCCTGCTTTACTTTCTGAACACTAGAAAAGAATTGAAAGGAGAGACTGTCCTCTGCAGACTCGACCCAGACAGATCTCAGGCTGCACCGCATCCTCAACACACGCCTTCATCATCCTCACGCAATCCTATTGCACCACACAAAGAACCAATATATGTTCTCTTCTTAAAGTGGCTCGTAGTGCAATCTTATTTAAATTTGCCCAGATGACAGAAACAATTACTGATGTTGACCATACAGAGATGATCCACTAAATCCACAGCTAGGTTTAGCACAGCATGAGGTAAAGCTTTCGAAAGCTCCATGTCTATAATTTTCCTGTAGAATTAATAATATGCAAATGAAACTATTTGTCCATGGCAGGCCAATAAAATACACACAAATATTATTGGCTCACTGAGCAAGTGCAAACTGCAAAGCCCTTCTCTTTTCTAAAGGATGTAACTGGCTGCGTTCTCATTAAAAGAGAATGATGATACAGTAAGGTCCCCATTTCCCCCGTCGCTAAGCGACACACAAGCCAATCGGTTGGCCATATGGTCGCAGACCAGAGTCAAGCACTTAACATTATCCTCGTTGGAAGTACTGAGGGGGGGAAAAAAAAAAAAATCGGCAAAATCCCTTTACACAGTGCGGTTTACTAATATGGAGCATTGTTTGATATTAGTGTCATTAGGAAGCTGTTGCTGTTTCCTTTCCAGATAAAATATGAAATACGACCCACGTTAATTATACTTCACACTTCCCCAGATCATTTTGGATGCGTATCAAGCTGGAGGTCTCTAATATGACTATGAGTTTATCTGAAGTGGACTGTTAAGCCCAGATGGGACTCCCTCATATCCAACTCATTCTTTACACACGCGCACACACCTCATGCCTCATCACTTTCAGCTCTCTTTTGCTCTCATTCTGTCTTTCTCTGTTTCCACACAGAGCTGACTTACCTAATCTCAAACAAGCCTTCTTTACCGAGCTCATTTGAAAACAGCTCAACAAAAGCCATTGTTACACTTTGAGGCCATTCACCCAGGCGTAACCTCGCTTGTTTCTATAATCCTGAGCTTTGCACTTATTTGTTGCCATTATTCTGTTACAAATCATTTTCTCCTCTTTATAAACCACTGACTCATGTGGCAATTATATGTTGGTGCACCTCACAGGAAAACAGTAATGCTTAGCATCTGCAGCCATGGGATTTCTGATAATAATCTTCTCAATTTTAATTGAAAGGAGGCAGAGTCATTGCTAATCTTTTTTAATCATCTAGCAAATTTGGTGCGAGAAAGTAGCTGAAGTGGACAAGTGTGCACGAAACAGTTTATTAACATGGTCCATTATCAGGTTAAGCAGGAGAGAGAGACGTAATGATATGAGCTGGCGATTTGCTGGCATAGTAATCTCTCATTCTGCTGCAGTCAGAGCAGCCCAGACTCCCAGGCTTACAATAAAGGGACATGATGGCTCAGGCTCGCCAATTAAACAGATAATTATGCAAATGTAGCATTTACTGAGTCAGCGAGTGGGCAGTGGGGAAGCAGAGGGGTGGTGGCTTGCGCCTCCTCGCACTGCGCCGACACACCCACCAACCACCTTTAATTTAATTACTCAATGCCACAAATCGAATGTCAGTGGGCAGCATTAGGAAAAGATCCACCCACCATGACAATGGCCATAATAAGCATTTAAATGTCACGGAACATGCAGGCCCTGCCCACTCCGTCAGCTCTGAGGAGAAGAAGAAGAAGAAGAAGAAGAAGAAGCAGTGATCATACATCAGCAGCTGCCACAGCCATTTTCACAGAAAAAAGGGGGATGGAACTTACACAACATTTTGTTGTTGTTATTGTGTCTTGCCTTGACACAGCTGTTAAACAGACACAACAGAACGGGCAAATACCCTATTTGTCCAACATATCGTTCCCTTTGGTGTTTTCTGTAAACTGTCACTCGAAAAATCGCTTGCCTCTTGACAACACCAGTTTAATTGATCCTGGATGAAACACGACTCATTAGTATTGAGCAGAAGAGAAAAAGACAGTTGTTTTCGTTGAAAAGCCGCGCTGCTCTGAGCACTCTCATCAGAGCAATTTGGGATCTCAACCCGGAGTCCACTCTGTAATGCTAATTTTCCAGATTTTCCAGAGAGAGAAAAAGGCTCTGGCATCATTTCAATGCCGCAATGTTTAGCAGCAGTAAGAAGATAGGATATTTGACGGGGCTGGATTCTGCTTTCCTCTCTCACACAAAGGATTTGGGTACAGCAAGAGAACAGCAAAGGGTTCAGTATACATCTGATCATGTCAGTACGGGATAAGAGACACCACTGCACAGGCAGTCAATGGAATGGAATAACAAAACTACCAAGCAGTGGACATAATAATGATCAGTTCAGCATTATTTCCTCATTATTATACAGCACAAGCTACTTCCGGTAAAATCGTGCGCTCTGATTGGTTCCTTGGCGGGCACTATTTTCCTGTAATGCTCGTGGGCAATTAAAGGACTTTCTTTCCAAGGCGCAGGCTTTCAATGTTGCAAAAAAAAAAGACAAAAAAAGATTAACTGGAAATCAAAACAGAATCAAAAACGGCTGAAACACAAAAGACAAACAAGAGTCTCCGAGTTATTCAAGAAACGAGCAACAAAGAGCATTCAGAAACCGCTAACCGCCAACAGAAATTCAGTTTTGAAACCGCTAGCTGTTTATTCCGCATGGTGACTCAACTATGTTACAAATATGATGTGACCGAAAGCAGCGTTATGCCTCATTATAATGACCGTCTATTTTAACCTTATAAATAAAAAAGACATATAATAAACTCCTTATTAACCTCACTTGCTCTGTCTTTACAGGAAAATATCAGACCTCGGTCTTTACGGACCGAGCCGTAGCAGTTTCCCGTAAAGACCTCGCGCTCAGTTAATAAGTAGTTATTGACTAACCATGAACAAATGAAACAATTAAACAGATTAAAATGAGTACGTTCAGCATTAAAGGTAGACCGCCTTTCAGATTTTTCAAATTCAGGTCATAAAAAGAATTTCTCCTGACACCCAATTATTTTTGTTTAGTGGACCGAAAGCTACTGAATTTGACTCACAGACTTCCAATTTTATTAGTTTTTAAAAAAAATAAAATAGAACAATTAATGAATTTAGGGCCATGTGGCCCTAAATTCTCTGCTATTTTTTTCCTGCTTCACCAGGACCCAATTCAAGATACTGCGTCATGCATGACATGGTGGGCTTTCCCTGTTCACACAAGGAATTGTGGGATACAAATATGAAACAGGAGAGAAAAATGGAGGACGTGAGTGTGCGAATGAAACGTGAAAGACCGACTACAGTAACGGAAAGAAAAGCGAGAAGAAAAGACGTTATGTTATATACGAAGGAAAGGAATCGCAGGAAATATCAAACTGATAAATATCGGTGGTCAGCGAGCACCTCGGTGTGATCAGCTGTTCGTTTAGCGACAGAATGATGGAACGGTCAGTGCACGGTCAAGGTAAACCTGTAGATGGCAGTAATGCGACACTGGATGCCGGCTGCCGTAAAACCCAAAAGATGAAGAAGCAGCTGAAGGTAAGAGTGTGCATGCGCACATGGGCTTCCTCTGTCTGCTTGACTGCACGAAGCGAGCGATTAAGAATCGTCTCGAATTAAAACACTTCCCAGCCACAGAATGGCCTTGTTTAAGATATTACAGAAATAAATATCACAATAACCAAATTTCAGAGGGAACTAAATTTCACCGATTTTATGAAATCGAAAGGCCGTCTAGTTTTAAGGTTAAGGGATGAAATGATATTCAAATATTCGCAATGTGATGCCCTTAAAAGGACATTAAATGTGATCTAATGCTACAGCAGGGGTGCCAATACTTATGCTCCCCCCCCCCCCCCCTTTTTTTCTGCTTGTTTCAAAAATGCAACCCTATTTCCCAAAATATCTGACGAATCCTGCACCTTCCTATTCATCCCTGTATTTGAATCCATTAAGAGCACGTTATCAGTTCATTAGAGATTATGTCTTCGGATCCAGCCCTAATGTGTGCAATAAGAAAATTTATGTTGTGTGTTAAGTCATCAAGTTGCTATCCCCCCCACCCACCGTGTAATTGCTGGGGGATCGATTCCCTGATTCCAAGGCATGAAAAACAGTCAAACACACAGGTTTGAAGTCGACTTGACACGCTGGAAATGATTCGCTTTGCATGCAAACAAAATTAATTGAGCGTTTGAGGATTTCAGTGAGTAAGACAGCCAGCGGACATTGGCCTTTATTCCATTCACTGGATATGAGAAATCACGCACTCTGATTGATTGGCTACTCTACTACCCGGCTATCAGCTCATATTTCCTGGAATAACTTGTTTATTTTGAATTTGACTGGACAGAACTGAACGAATCAGGACGTCACATGCAAGACCCTCTATGAAAAGAGTGAGACCACTGACGCATACAGAAAAATGGGCAAAAACATTATTTTAGGTGTGTAATTTCAGACAAAAAAAAGTGGTTGACATGAGCACTTGTTAATATTCTCATGCCATAACAAACTCTCATAAATATACTGTATTGAAATCAATGACCTAATATTTAATTATCCTAAATAAGAGTGTTGTATAATACTGACTGACGAAATTCTGGAAATAAACGCCGTTTTCTGTTTTTTTTTTTTTTTCTATAAAAGAATCCAACTAATTGATCACTTGAACTATTCTGAAGCAAAAGTCATTAAAATCAACAGCAAGCTACCATCACACTTTCAACGTGTCAACTTTCTTCATTTTCACGTCTTGCTGTAATCTCGCAGGTGTTCTAACAAAAGATCAACACCAGCGTCAACCTTCAGGCTGGTGCCAGTTTAACCTCAGCTCTCACCTCGGTGCCTTCCTCCTGAAAGAACTTGGTGTTGATCTTCTTGCTGATGATCTGAGTCCGGATGTAGTCTTTAACGGCTATGCACAGCCTCATCTGCTCCAAGATGAACTCCACCTTCTCCTTCTTCTCCATGGAGCCATACGTTTCCACCTGCAGGATAAGGGGGAAAAAAAAAAAAAAAAAAAAGTGTTGAATGTAACGGAGATTCCATTCAAGAGGAACTCCACTCCTTGTTCGTTACTTTATCTGACCACTCCGGATCCTCGCGAAAACAAAGAAAATATCTCGCAAATAAACAAAAATGGAGCTAAAAGTCGGTCTGTCCTTTATATAAAGAAAAAAAGCTGCATGTTGAATTTGTTCTTAACAATATAACTACTAAAGTGATGAAAAGAGACAGGACTGTTTTTTGTCATGAAGGCCACAGCGGAAACATGCTATACTAGTGCCAACGGGACAAAGTATTCTGGAGACAGATTTAAGTGCAGAAGATATTTATTATAAAGAAAAGTGCAAACAGGTAGACAGTCCAAATCAGCAGGCGTACATCGTGAACGGTAAAACAGGCAAAAAGTCGAGTGAGGCACAAACAGAACATCGTAGACAGAAACCAAGTAATCAAATCAGGAAACAAGGCTCGGTAACATGTCACAGCACACAATACTTTGCAAAGTCAGTCTGCATTCCGAGTCCTTATTTAGGTGCGCTGACTGCGCCTTAATCCCATACAGGTGTGTGTCATTCGCGATGCGCGCTGTCCAGAGCGCACCTGAGAGTCCTTCTGTTGCGACAACTAGACTATACATTATAATATTATGGTCGAGCGTGACTTCTTGGTCAATTAGTTCGCATTTCCCCGCAAAAATTATGGCAATGCAGTATTAGACAAGATCAGCTGTGCTCACTTCCGTATCCCTCCCTCTCTCGCTTATAACAGAATGCAAGCAATCGAAGGAATAGGACACTTATTACGAATGTTAACTTCAACAAATAATGAACCCTGAAACAAGAGCAGTGTCTCTCCCCAGGGATTTCAAATCGCATCCTGGGAAACTGTCATTTTGAAATAGCATTTCGCTTCTTGAAATAGCGTCAAAATCCGCCCTATATGTTTTGTAAATACATTCAGTCGGTAAACAGGAAGTCGATATGGGACAGACCTGAAAACGGTATACACGGTACAGAACCCCAAGCTGAAGCTCGGTACCAAATCTCAAGCAGGTGTGATTTGTAGTTGCTGAGAAAAGTGTTAGGAAAATTTTGTAAATCCACACTATATGTTTTGTAAATACATTCAATCGGTAAACAGGAAGTCGGCGTGCAAGAGACCTGAAAAAAATGGTACAGAACCTCAAGCTGAAGTTTGGTACCAAGTAGCTATGATTTGTGGTTGCTGAGAAAAAGGGCGTTTCGGATGGACAGACAGAGGTAAACCAGTGTAGCCCGCCCTCCTTCGGAGCGGGGGTATAAAAAGGAATCAAAATAAAGTAGTGGCTAGTTTATTGCCTGTTTATTTTATAAATAAATACCTGCTTATCTTCCATCCGTTTGATACGTGACACGGTATGCTGTCGTGTGGAATCCTGTGTCATGCAGCGCCACCCTCGTTTTTGTCTCCTAATACATCCATGTACCTCGCTAATCCAGTATGGCCGCGCCCGGGGAAACGGCCCAACGGACTGATGTTACAACTTTAACGTGTTTTTCAAGCTAAAGTCTGCTTTATTTTTTTTTTCGCCTAGAATATCTTGTATTAATGTATAACGATGACATTTCAGAACCCCGTAATTTCAAAATTTCCTGGTTAAATCGCTTTAAGGTGGTGTCTAAATCAATCAGAAACACTGAAAACAATGCTTAATTAATTAATGATTATATCGCGTCAACACATATTGGCAAAATATTACTTTCCAGTCAACAGGAACAACTTTTATAATACAAGTGTGCATCATCTGCTACGAATAGAACTCAGTATAAAAGATACCAATAATCAGCCCTGTCCAAGACACAAGGTTTAATATCTGGCCATCTCCATGTTATCAAGTAAACGATATAGATGTTCCGTTATTGCGACATTTATCATGCTACATGATATCATCCTTCTACTGTAGTGTACCAGATTGCTTAAAAAAAAATTATACATAAAAAACTGAGTCAAGGGTTCCTGCTGGCGCTCGTCATTGATGAACATAATCCATCAGTGACGAAGAGAAAATTACTAGCAGTCGTCACAATGACGAATGCATGGGTCATCATTATCCTAAGTCATCTTTTATAGAAATCCCTCCGTTTACTGAAATCCAACCCCAGTGAAGAGACGCCGGGAAGCCAGAGTGTAAACAATGAGCGCGTGCTTGTGACCAATAAAAATCGACTACACAATGACCAAATGAGCGCCAAGCTTTTGGCCAATTGCAGTGAGAATTAATCAGCCTGGTGTGGGGGTGTAATTATCTCTGCATGAACTGAACAGTGGCGCAGTTTTTTTTTTTTTTTTTTGAGCGAACTTCTTCAAGCACTGAAGATGATTTAAGGGCTGAAACAGCCACGGGGGAGGCACACTCCGAGCCCCGACTGTCCCTGAGCACATCGGACAGGGTCAGTAATACAGGGGTTTATTTAAAAAAAAAAAAAAAAAAAAAAAGTGAAAGTGCTGTCAGCTGGCAAGCAACTGAAGGGAGCTGTTTTGGTGGGCGTGGCATGTTGAGTTCATGTGGCGAACATATGATGTAAAACGCCATGTTATTCTGTGTTCAGTTCTTAAATCGATGGGAAATTCGGATTCCTTCGCTGTTGGTCGTTCCAAGACTCGTCTCGACTCTGTTCAATTGTAAATCAAGATTCGTGTTGAAGGGAATCCTAATACCTCTTGTGAATAATTCCCTGCTAAAATAACCTCAAACTAAAGAGGTTTATTTTTAGCTTGATGGTGCACAGGGCACCCAAAATCAAGCCTTTTTTTTATTTATTTGAATCTGGAGTGGAGCCTAAATTTTATGTAATGGAGAGAGCTGTATCTGTACAAATATTTGAATTGTGCCAGTTTGGTTGGTATAAACCTGTATTAAGTCCACTTTGAATAAATTGGTAACTAAGAAAAAAATACAGACTAAGTGAAGGAAAGAATAAGCAAAAGTGAAGAATACTTCTTTGACCTGATTTTTCAAGGAGAAAAGTGGAGAATGTTTTTCAGAACCCAGTGGGAACCCTGCTTTCCTATTCATGTAATATAAAAATTCAACTGTGCGATGTTCTGTGGGCATTCGTGAGTCATACGTGGCTACTGGCGCTGTTCTGTGAACATTTTGAGCTCGATGGTTGCAACGGAATGCTACAGTAAGTCTCCTGTATGCCTTTAGGATGCTGACTGATGCCTTCACGGTTGCGATGGAGGAATTCATTGTGCTTGACCCATGGTAATTTTCAATGCGATGAAATTTTCTAGGGATGGAAGCCACGCCCTCCTGGTTGTCAAGGTACACTATATTGCCAAAAGTATTCGCTCACCTGCCTTGACTCACATATGAGCTTAAGTGACATCCCATTCCTAATCC
>JAOEHJ010000023.1:9963750-9974840 GCA_025447855.1 Potamarius usumacintae | reverse complement strand
GTCAGCTGGGATAGGCTCCAGCTTGCCTGCGACCCTGTAGAACAGGATAAAGCGGCTAGAGATAATGAGATGAGACACTCAAGCACAGTGAAATTTGTCCTCTGCATTTAACCTATCTGAAGCAGTGAACACACACAAGTGAGCAATGAGCACACACACATACACAGAGCAGTGGGCAGCTGTGCTACAGCATCCAGGGAGTAGGGGTAAGATTCCTTGCTCAAGGGCACTTCATGTTAAGGTATGGTCTTCACAGCCCATGTTGACCTAACCTCATGTCTTTGAACTGTGGGAGCAACCCCATGTAGACACAGGGAGAACATGCAAACTCCACACAGAAAGGCCCCTGGCAGCCACTGGGCTCGAACCCAGAACCTTCTTGCTGTGAGGCAACAGTGCTAACCACTACACCACCATGCTGCCCAATCTTAAGCTTTTTCATAACTGCTTTATCCTGGTATAATGGATCCAGAGCCTATTCTGGGAACACTGGTCTCAAGGCAGGGGATACACACAGGATGGGATGACAGTCCATCACAACCACCATGTGCACACTGATTCACAGACTCATGCCCAATCAATGATAGCGAATCCATCTTAAAACCCTGGAGCTGTGAGGTGGCAATGCTACATGCTCCAAACATATTATATTTGAAAATGAAAACTGCACACACATTTTCATGGTGGTATGTGAAAAGAGGAATAATGCAATAACAATAAAATTTATATGGAAGTAATTTTTTTTTCTTTGTCTTGTAAATGCCATTCTAAAATTTAATTCCTTTATTGGTTTACAGAAATCTCTGGAAATACATAGAGGGTAAGCCCTTATTTATAATGGTGCCAAGTTTATAATAACAACACCAAGTTTTATTTATTTAAAATGGCATGGTGTAATAAACGCGACGTATTTATTGTATACGATTCCACAAATTTATCCTTTTTTTCACATCTTCTGCCAATGCCTCCTTCCACTCATACACCCCATTATAGAGTACTGAGCTCAGATCGTCTCTGATAAGTCCTCAAGCGTGCATTCAGAGAGCTGAATTACATTGCTCTGCCAATGGCTTCCTGTTCTGCGATAAAGAATCTCAACCCAGGCCTTTTAATGCAGAACGCAGCACATCTGCTGCCTAATTGTGTGCTGCGGGTCCAGCCGGAGTCAAGAGGAGAAGGCGTGGAGCTATCAGCGAATGCAAAGAACGTGTGTGATGTAGCTGGACGGGAGTTCATTAGGTCCGGGAGAGAAAGGAGACACGGTCATTCACCCGGGCCAATTTATTAACACGGCACTGGCGTCAGAGCACTCCTGACTTTCAGCCTTGGTTGAATGTAATTACTGAATTATATTTATTAGATGAAATGGCACCTCGCTCCATTTCCAGCCACCTATTTCATCTAGGAGGATCCATTCACATGAGGATTACATTTGGTGAAAAATGTGGGAGCAAGTGGAGCCCCTATCACAATGATCTACAGAGCACTGTTGTTCTGATGGTGCTATTAACATTCATGAACAGAGAATATAAAAGGAGTTTACGGCGGAAAGGATGGGATACAATTCAATAAACAGTGTCGTAGTCGTACTATAAAGTGCAGGAAAGAAAGAAGAAAAAGACAGTGAAAGAGAAATGATCGAGAAGGTGGAACACCCCCCACATAGACATATACACACACACACCGCTGTCCCCATCAGTGACTTGCCTGAACGGTTTTATGTTTGCTGCAGGAGAATTAAAGCTAGTTACATTCCCCCCATTTGATTGTGTAGCTGCTTGTGTCAGGCTTCTATTGGCTGAAAGGCAGTCTAATCTAAATGCTTTTGTCAGGGGAGTTTTTGTAGATTGCAGCCGCCCCTGCTACAAATTGGTTGTGTCATCGTATAATGAACTATTTGAGCATTGCGCTTCTCTGGCCAGCAGCCTCATGTAGACTGTACGCTGCTTTCACCATTAGCTTGTTCTGTACCTGCTGTATCATTTAATAAGCAGCAGGAGGCTTGGGGTGGCTGTCTCAGCAGGCTTCACTTCTGCATCCGTATTGTGAATTTTACCTTTTGAAGGTGATTGTCTTCTCTTAGAAATTGGTGTGTGTGTTATGGAGTTCGGCAGAGGCCTAGCACTCATTGCACGTGCTCAGCACACTTGCGAGTTGACCTGTGACCCTCGCTGGGAGATTGTTCCTATCTCCACACTTCCACAAAACAACTCTGTCAGCAGCCGACAGGGGGTGAGACTCCTTGACAGAGTGAGTCGCACTTCTCTGTGTGGAAGGAGAGAGAGAGAGAGAGAGAGAGAGACGAATTCAAACAACTCTGCTAAGTCAACAAGATGAGTGGTGGAACAGAAGCTGAAGTCCCGGGCAGTATCTCAAAGTGCACACATCACCAAGCCTTTTCCTGCTCTTTTGAAGATGGCTCCTTGAAGAAATCCCTCTTGGCCTTAATTACACCTGTGTTTTTTTTTTTTTCTCTCTCTCTCTCCTAGCCTCACCTTGCCTCTCCTCTCCTCTCCGAGAGATCACTGGCCTGTACAGCCCATTTTGCTCTTCACTTCTAATTAGCCTGACTGTCTTCCCTGATGCCAGGGGGGGCTATTGAAATGTATTTGATCTGACTTTTGAATATATAATAAGTGCATCAATTGGTAATGACTCTTACTCTTTTTTTTTTTTTCTCTTGTGATTATGGGGAAAAAAAAAAAGAAATGAGTGAATTGTTTGTGGTTTTTATTTTCCGTATATGTGTGCATGTGCAAAAAGGGAAACAGAGAGAGAGAGAGAGAGAGAGAGAATCAATAAAGTAGAAAGCAGGGGGATTGTGCTGTCTTAAAACTCCCAGCTCCATTTTAATTAATGCAGCCAAACAATCAAATTTCACTCTCATACAGGCAGATTTTTTTTTTTTTTTTCTCAAGAAGCACAACCTGCCTTCCATCCAGAGTTCATGCTTTATTTTCTGGCCATCACTGTGTTCTGCTGCTGGCTATTCAAATTATTTTGAGAACGGCCTCTCTCCTGAAACGAGCCCTCACAGTACACAGAGTGCTGGCCTTTTGCCAAGGTTAGTGTGACTAATTGCATAATTGGCTGTTTATTTGTACCTAGGAAACACAGGAAGTGCTTAAGGCAAACAAGCCTCCCATCCCCTCTCTATTTTAGACTGACTTGTTCAGGCTAGCAGCCATGACTTTGTTTCGCATGCCATGTTTGTTTTGTGACATCGGAAGACGTGAGGTAAGGGACGATGATCCGTCTGAGCCAACTGTCAGACTGTAGGACAACAGCATGGATTATTATGGATCAGAGGAAATAGCTAATCTGAATATAGATTGGTCCCATCTGGTTTGGGTTGGCAGTGTTCGTCAGTGAGCAATGGAGCATCTGGGTGCTCTAATGGAACAAAAGGCCCGGGTGCAAGGACAGGCATAACTGAGGGAGAGAGAGAGACAGAGAGAGAGGAGTGCTGATGTGCGCTAGGATTTTCAGTGGTGTGAATAAGTGCTCAGATGGAACCTCAGCTGGTGCCTCTTGCATCTGCACCACTGGAGCCTTATAGACCTGAAAACATCCGGATGAAGCTAATAAGCTGTTAAAACGACTTCAAATTAATTAATCAAGGATGTCACCGAGCAGGTTATTTAGCTCTATTTACACTATACGGCCAAAGGTTTGTGGACACCTGACCATCAAACCCATATGGGCTTGTTGAACATCCCATTCCAGATGTAGTCGCGCTTTGTTGTTAGAATAACCTCCATTCTCCTGAGAAGGCTTTCCACTAGATTACATGAGATTTGCTCATTCAGCTACACGAGCATTAGTGAGGTCAGACACTGATGTCAGCTAATGAGGCCTGGCTCGTAGCGGGCTTTAAAGTTCATCCCAAAGGTATTCAGTGAGTTGAGGTCAGGGCTTCTTAGTTCCAGTGAAAGGAAATTGGAATGCTACAGCAGTGGCGCCTGGTGGTCTGTGAAATCGGGGAAGCTCAGTTTTAGGTCTACATAATAACATTTTTCAATTATTTGTTATTTGTCACGAGTCAATTATTTGTCAATTTGTTGTTATTTATATGTGAATTCTGCCGTGTTCTACTCTGACTCTGCCAAGTAAACTTAAGTGTGCACATGAACTTAATTGCTCCTTGCTTTGCCCATCTCCAAAACCCAGTTTTGACCAAATAATACACCCCTGGGGTGGTCTCATTAAGAGACAAGGCCAACAGTACATTCTCTTGGTCAAAGCACTCCCAGTTAACCAGTTTAGTTTGTCATACCAAGACAGCTAAAATGAGCTATTGTGTCTCCCTGACTTTTGAATTAAATCAATCTTGGGCATTGATCTGCCCTGTTGCTTAATTTTGAGCCTCCCCTTATAAGGAAGAGTATCAGATGTCTTCTCCAAAATCAGCTCGACGACATTAGCAACGTTTGCCATTTTGCACAATTAACAACTAGCTGGCTAGATTCCCCTTTATTGCCTAGCTTAAAATAAACAGCCTTTACCGAACCGAACCGAACCGAAAGCAGGTAACAAACTCGCAAACTCGATAATTACAATTCTATTTACAGTATATACAAATGGAAATAGGAACTGTACTATATTGGTAGGAAAAAAAAACGAGAATGAGCAACAGCTAGTCTCATGACTTCACTTGCCAACACACTGCATGGACTGAGCTTGAATCCCTCTGATGTGACGTATAATTTTAAAACGCTGTCAGACATTCAAAGGAGATTCGGGAGTTCCTCCGATCATCATACAGAAGCCCAGCGTCCAGTCCCGCCTTACTGTCAGCGACTGTCCATAGACCCCCGGTGAAGCCGGGTGTCCGGAAATTACGCTTTAAAAGCATATTGTCCAATAAATGTCTCACTCTGCTGCACTAAGATCAAAACATATCCCGTTGTAGCATTAAACTACAGAGACACTGGGCATCAATGGGTTTTCAATGGGTCGTGCTTCCACAGGCTTCTATGGGGAAAAATCATGTTATCAGATTATGACGACAAGCAAGAAATAACTGCTGAATGAACTGGCCGTAAAGCTGAGCACTTTCTAGCACAAAATATAAATTTGGAATAAGAGTGTTAAGTAGTGTAAATACATATTTAACAGACAAACTTTTTCCCTTGTAGTCTTAGAGCAGTCGCCTCTGTTGCACTTCTCCCCTAAAACAAATCCATCCATTACCGCTTATCCTGTGCAGGGTACACTCTGGACAAGTTGCCAGGTCATCACAGGGCTGACACATAGAGACAAACAACCATTTGCACTCACAGTCAATTTAGAGCCACCAATTAACCTAACCTGCATGCCTTTGGAGGAAACCCACGCAGACAACATGCAAACTCCACACAGGAAGGCCCCTGTCAGCCACTAGGCTCAAACCCAGGACCTTCTTGCTGTGAGGCGACAGTGCTAACCACTACACCACCGTGCCGCCCCTTAAAAGAAATGCTTTGGAAAATTAGCCAAGGTTTGTGTATTGCAGGAATCACTAGTTTTGTACATATTTGGATTTCTGCTTTGCTGGTGTGTATACGAAAGCGGTGCTTCGTAACAAATTAGAGGTGTGAAGAGGTCTGAGAAAACTTTTCACATGGGGAAATGTTCTACTGTCCAAAGTTCAGAAATCTACAAGCTTTCATTTAATAAAATTATGTTTCTCTTTGCACACATTTTTAAAAATCACATTAAAGCTCTCATTCCAACTCCACTGAGAGACACTAACACACTGATTGTCTAAAAGCAAATGCTATATACTGATTTAATTTTCTTTGGCAATAACATGTCATAAAAGAGGAAAGAAATATGGTCATGAGTACTAAGTGTTATTATTGATACATCACTCACAGCAATTTTTGCAACTGCACTTGTTAATCTGGATCCTTATCTACTGAAACTGCTCTTGGCCAAGAGCTGATCTAGACAAATTTAAAAATGAATTAAAAAAAAAAAAAAAGAGTTCTGTGTTGTTTTGGGGAGATATGTTTATGCTTTCTTAAGGTTTGGTTGTCAGAGTGTGTTAAAGGCAAAAGGATTTTAGTCAAACTTTGTATCTGGCTACACAACATGATAGCACAGCAATTAAAAAAAATTATTTAATATAATTTTTTATTTTTTGTGCCTCGAAGCTCTGGGGTCTGAGGTTTGATCCTGAAGTCTATTTACTGTCTGAGCAGAGTTTCACATGTTCTCTCAGTGTCAGTGTGGGTTTCTGTATGGTACTGTGGTTACATCCCTCCTCCCAAATACATCAAAAGGTGAATCCTTTGTTTGCAATCACGTGACTTTTTCCTCCTGGTTCACTTCCGGTTTCCAAGTGACAGGCAACAATCAAAGATGGCGTCCAAGCCAAGTACGCATCCGTCGTCATCGTGTGGAAAACATTCTACATCTGACTATGTTAACAGACTAGAATCAAAAGCAAAATTGAGATATCAAGAAAAAATATATGTATGCGATGGACTGGACCCCTACAGCTTAAAAAAGACAGGCTTTTGAATTTCAACAACTTTCCAAGCATACAGTTTCCGGATATTTCCAGTGATCTGGTAGTTCAAACATCATTTTACACGAAGAATCAAATGAACGCTTTCAAAAGTCTTGAAGCGTGCAACTTTTTCGTTTGTGGCTGGATTCTTGACGTCAGAATAAGACTTCTAAAGGACAATAATCATCTTATTTTTTGCGAGGGTAAGTAATGTAGGCTGAAGTGTAGTATGTGGTTCAAGTCGGAGCTGCTGTAGGCATTTTTGCAATGATAACTTACATTTTATTTCATGGCATTTCAAACATAGCTCAGACTTATGACTCAACATCTTTCTTTCAAATAAGGTCAACCAGTCACGACGATCGACAGGTCACTCCTTTGAGGATTTGGGTGATTCTTAAAGATGATGGCGAAGTGATAATGGGTCACTGCAACTATATGGCTGGGTAAGCTAATAAAAATACATGAGTCTTTCTTTTTGTGCCTCGTTCTTTCACCCTTGTGCACGACTTCTTTTGGTATCCTATAATACCTTTTGTCATTTTCTCAATTGGATAGATTTGAAAATCCAAATACAGAGCAATAATCTGGCATATTTGGAGGTGAAACACAAGAAACTACTACAAAGCGACTGTAAACAAATACGACACCTGCCCATCAGCTGGAAATCAGAGGTGGATCACGACTGGAAGTGACATCTATTGCAAACAAGCTATTGGTGACACTAAAGTGCCTCTAGGTGTGAAGGAGTCAGTAGCCCCTTTTAAACAGAGATCCTGCTATATCGCCATCAACACTCTCAGGTCGCCGACCCCGCCACAGGGGACTTTTAGGATTGTTAGTAAACACACATCTAAAGCTCCGCGAGTTTTTGTGCTAGAAACATTTAAGTAACACCACTAGAAACCTTGAATCTTCTAGTTTTCGAATATATCTTTAAAACAAACTTTATCTTTAACACTTTGTAAAGAGAATAGAAACAAATCATACGAATTTCAGTACTTCAGCCAGCTGCAGCCTCTTAACGACGCACCCATCAGCTATTCACATGTTAAGCGCATGGAACATCAGTGTCGTCATTCGCTTTTTGTGTAGCAAGGGGAGGTGAGAACACGCCCCATTTCACCAGTATAAACAAGTGCACATATGTTCACTTGTTTCCATACCAACTGAGAAACTTTGAGGCCCCAAAGGCTCCTCTGAAGAAAGTTGGCAAGGCTCACAAGCCAGTTTGTAGGATTGAGCTGAACACAAATGTGATGGTCGCAGAGCCTGTGTGTACTGCAGCTTGCAGGGAAGGAAAACAAAAACCCTGTGGAAGTGCAAAACGTGTGATGTTTTCCTTTGCCTTCAACCTGAAGGAACGGTTGTGATGCTTGGCATCCAGACAAGGACTGACAGCAGAGAGCCACGATCCAGGGATGATCATTAGCTATTGAACATTTTATTGAGTATCTTACAGTTGAAGAGGGCATATTTATGATAAGATTTAGAAGAAGCCAGAATATTTAATCTGTGACTGTGATAGCTTTGGCTTTTAGGGTTTCTTTTCTTTGCAGTAACTTTCCAAGGAAAGAGGTGTGGGGGCAGGGAGGTACAGTGGCCAGGGTCTTTGTCTTTGACAAACGGACTATTGAGAGTGACGGGGGGGATTACAGGTGAATTACACCTACGTCATCAATATTCATTTGAAATGGCTTTGGAGAAAACATAGGTAGTCTGAAGTTTCTACAGTTAGTATTAAAACTACATAACATTTCTGAATGCTGTTCTTACTTTTATGTAGCCAACACCTATCTGAACAAGGTTCAGACTTCAAAATCTTGTGCAGATATATTTATAGTGTGTGGTTTGTTTGTTTTTTTACAAGGTTTGAAGACTCCGAAAATATTTTTTTGTAAGGTTGTGTTTGCACTTAATTTAAATAAAAACAAATTTCAATACATTCACTTTACTCTCATATTATTATTGCTGAGGGTGTCCAGAATATAACCATGTGCGTCACTTTTGCATGGATGTTTTTAGTTAAATGAAATACTTAAAAACGTCAAGGTTTATCAGACTGCCACAGTGTGTCTGACAGGCCGAGGACCTCAGAGTGTTTAATATCCATGAGTAATCCGGTTGGAAACCGATCAGAAGAGAAAGAGAGAGCCTGACCGTGACTCAAAAAGCACCGGCAGTTTCCCAATGTCACGCGAGCCGAGTGTGTACTCTGTTGTACCAACTTCAACCTGCCGTTATTCCCAAAGTATTGAACAGATCTTAACGAGATAAATTTATTTGGAAAGCAGAGAAGAGATTATAAGCTTTTAAATGATAATATTCACGAGTTAAGCAATGACAGATATGGAGACTTTGATGAGCATCTGCATGCACAATTTTCACAGCACGGCCAGCGAGCGTCTGATACGCCTATTGTTATGCAGCTAGGAACTTTTAGTCAAACATAAAAGTTACGCATTTTTCACTTGGACTGAACAGTTTGGCTGTTAAAGTCACACAGTGCATGGTGTAGTAACTGCTGATTTATTACTTTTGTTTCAGCCCTACTTTGCTGCTCACCCATCTCTCCTCATCCTGCGAGTAAGCTCATCACAGCGTTTCTTTGTCTCGACAAAAATGATGGTCTTATTCTCCTTCTCTGCCATGATTTCCTCCATCAGCTGAATTAGCCTGTGAAGAAAGAGATAAGCTATTTTATATGTCGCACCAAGGGATTTTTGTACCAGATGCACTGTTTTACAGAATGCATACAAACAGCGTTGAAAAACACGCAATGTTTTTGCACCGTTTTCACTGACTGATCTAGTAACTATCAACAAATAATCATCTCAATAGCACCCCTAGGGGATACGTTTACCACTTTTAACATCCACAACTGTGTTGGACTGAGGCTGGTTCTAGAGGACTTGGGACAGGGACTCGTTTTAAATGACTACCGTGGAGTTGCGGTCCAGAACCGGAAACGATTGTATGTGTCCTGACTGATTCTGAGTCTCCGTGTTTTCAGCACTGCATGTTCAGAGGTTAGAAAGAATAAAAACATTTTATGACTGACTATCTTGTATCAACAACAGTTCTAGCTGTCTTGGTAACATTTTGTACAGGTTAAAGTTGGTCCCCGTTTAGAAACAGTATCAGCAACTAATATTCTGACATCACTGGCACAGTGCTAAAAATGAATTTGGCATGGTGCCAACCAATCACTGAGGCATCAAATTAAATTACCTATAGCTGTTTTGCAAATCCATAGTAAAAGTAGACTAAAAATACACTTCAGACCTAGCTGAAACATGTACATCATGGACATTTTGAAGGCTTTCTGCCTGGAAAATGGACCATTTTGGGCTGCGTGTACATGATTTCATGTCAGATTTACAGTAACTTCTCTTGGTCCAATTTCACTTTGGTTTGTATTTCTTGCATACAGAGTCTTGCTAGTGTAATGCAGCAGGCATAACTCAAAATCCATAATTTGAGCATCTGGTATGAAAATCTGGTGGACTATATATATAAAAACCTGCTAGGAACTCGCTTATTTCATGTCAATTCATAGCCATTCGGTTCGAAAGGAGGTTTTCTCAAATTAACACTTAAGACACATCTCACTTATTATCCTTTTCGTTCTCCATGCAAACGTCTACAATCTGTAGGATATTGTGGTTGGCACTGAGCTCCAGGGCCCCGATGTTGATTTGAATGTAGTCATGAAGGAAGTCCTCTGCCAGCTGGCGCACCTCTTTCGGCCAGGTAGCGCTCCACATCAGTGTTTGTCTGTCTGGCTGTAAAAGGCAGTCAGAGACAGAGGGGGAAAAAAAATAATAATAATAATTGGATAGGGGCCAGACAAAAGCACATCTATCTGCAACCAAAATCCTGATTCATTAGAAATATAGTCTTCCTTTTTAAATTTTCTAGGAATATGTAGATTATACAGTATGTATGAAGGCTACTTAGAAATTATCATTATGGAGGTTTGCAATTTTCAGAATTTATTTTAAAAAAAAGAGCCACAATACAATGGTATTAACAACTTAAAACCACAACAGTGGTGAAAAGGAAATGTATTCCTAAATAACCACACTGATATTAAGTTAACACGACAGTGTTGTTTCAGTCGGTTAGTTGTGTTCCACGCCCACAGCATTTACAACAAGAGCACATTTAATGTGGAGGGTGTGGGACTCTGGAATATACAGTAAAGTCCTTGCAAAGTTTGCTTATTTTGTGTTTTAAATTTTTCTGTAATTGTAGTTTAATAGAATGTGCTGTACCTAATTGTTTATCTAATTTTACTCTGATGATAATCATCTAAGAAAGCATGATTGTGTTCTTGTCATTTTAAAGCTAGACTGCCTTTCAGATTTTTCAAGTTTAGGTCATAAAAAGAATTTTCCCCGACACCCAATTATTCTTCTTTAGTGGACCAAAAGCTACTGAATTCAAATCACAGACTTCCAATTTTATTAGTTTTTTTTTTTTTTTTTAACCCCTTCGGACACAAGGAAAAATGCTATGGAACTTCATATGTACAATTGTACACAATATTTGAAGGGGTTAAACAGAACAATTAATAAATTTAGGCCCATGT
>JAOEHJ010000023.1:9558639-9570781 GCA_025447855.1 Potamarius usumacintae | reverse complement strand
CGTAACTCCGTTTTTACATGCTAACTAACAGTGTCCAAGTTAACTAGCTATGTGTTAACGTTAGCTGTGGACAAGGCTACAGCAACTTGGTGGGCAAATCCATAGAAAGTCATTTGACTAACCAGACTGCATAACTATTGTAGCATTATCGCTAGCTCTAAAAGCACAGACCACTTCATTACAAGCTTTCTCTTGGAATAAAATGTTTACAGACCTCAATCTGCTTCCGCAGGTTGGACGGCGAGTTTTTGTAGGCTGTGATGTGGTTCGTTTTCGGCAAACATTTAAAACGAAATGAATCTTTAATCCTTTCAGAAAGCTAAAACATGGGTTCTAGGTATGGTCATGGGTGCGTGCATTCTCCAGAAGAACCGCCTCCTTCCATTCTGCTATCAGCTGAGCAATCGTGTTCAAATAATGCTGCAGAGAAATCACTGAACTTGATTTTATACAGTCTGTGGACGTGACGTGACCCTAGTGATTACTGATCAGCTGTCTCAGTGTCACCTGCGAAAAAAACCAATCATGTTTTAGAGAAGAGAAGGAAAAACATCCACTTTCAAAGCTGCTTCATAGTAACGAGGACCTTGATAGAAATGTAGTGGAATGAAAAGTATGATATTTGTCTTTCAAATGTAGTGAAGTCATAAGTTTCCAACAAAAATAATACTCAAGTAAAATACAGATAATCAAAAAGCGTACTTAAGTAAATGTACTTCGTTACTGTCCACCTCTGACAACTACAAACACACATTTCTGCCAGATCCTTGTAGACTGGCTCATCCAGAATAGTACCACAGCGGAATGTTTCCATGCCCTGCAGTGTCACCTCCCAGTCACCAGAGGGTGTTTATAATGAATAGAACTACTATTTCAGGTCGCACTCAAGCCCTTGGCATTATGTCATTTAAGACACCTGATTCCACTTCTCGGCTCATTCCCGAGGCCTTCAATGAGTTCAATATGGAGGGCTAGAAGAGTAAGGAGTCTGTAGCTAAACAGGAACCAATAGCAAGCCCTGTTTGGCGTCCTTAATGGTGAGATGTGCAAGTTTACTCTCATAAAATAAAACCTGCTAGTTAATAAGTACTGATGAGTCTGGATGAATACCAAGGAATTGCTGGAGGCACTTCCTGTTTTGGTGAGTAACAGCCATCCCTGGGTACACAAGGGTGGAGTTCAAATCAGATTTTCTCATCCGACTGTGTAAATTCTCATCCAGACACAATTTTTTTTGGCTCTGTATATATGGGCACTCCAGTTTCTACTGCAACGTGCAGGGGAGCAAAATGTTCATCACTTTCTAATCATCATTGCCACTAAAATTATGTGCTAAATTTGATACTTCATTTTAAACTTCCTTATTATTTTTTTTGCTTTTAGTTGAATAAGTGCCATTTCTAATTCTTTTCAGCTACAATTTATGCGTCTCTGATTAAATATAGTTAACTGATTTAACTATATGCTTGTCTCATGTTAGCTAATTCAAACATACTTTTCTGCTTTTACTGCTTTTATGCCTATTCATACTTGTAACGAGTCGGGCCCATTAAAAAGATCCCTAATTATTTTGGCTCATCTATTCTATTATAATCTAATAACCTACTTTTAACATATTAATGGGATGCAACATCACTCCCTGTTACAGAAAGGAGTCCAGGAATTAAATAAATGCAATAAAAACCAAACTGTTTAATTGTAGGCATTGTAATTAAAAGTGTATGGATGTGCCAGAAGCCAACATGAAACCATGCATGCAGGGCATTCTCAGTCAAAAGGGATTAATGATCCAAAAGCGGAGTCTGGTCAATTAACACAAGAACTTACTGTCATGTTTGCGTACAGCAAGCAAGTTATTAAAACCAAGAAGTACACTCAAAGAAGTGGATATAGAATGGGATTAGATCCTTACATGCTAGCAAAGAAGGATTTTTCCTATGAAAGAGAAATTTGAGCTAAACTTGACATTAGTAGAATACACTTTGATCCTATTGTCACCATAACTAAATACAAAGACAATAGTTATGCATACTATTAACTTAATGTGAAAATAATTAACAGAATCAACAGATTTAAGTTTTTTTTTTTAAAGATTATGTATATTTTTATCCTTTTGTATTCATACATGCATGACCCCATCAGCTCTGCTGATCAACTTGTGTTTTAAAGAAAGTCATTCATTCATTGAGTTGAAAAATTATCCATCCGTCGAGTTCCCCGATATCTCAGATTACCTGGTGCTGCAGACGTCGTTCTACACGGACACACAGACGAAAACCTGGAGGAGAACAACTTTTTATATGTGGCTGGGTTAAAGATCTGGGGCTCAGGACACAAGATAAAGCCTGTATTGTTTTTGTCCGGGTAAATAGAAGTTTCTGGGCGCCTTTGAGAAGGTTGCCAAGACGCTACACATTTTAGTCTTGGGTGTAAACAAAGACCACAGCCACTCGATTCTCAATCCTTCCTGCTCTTCTCTTCCAGCAGGGATCACAGATCCATACAATTTACCCACAAGTGTATTTATTTATTCTGCCTGCTGTGCTCTCATGCTCGATCTCCGTGTGTGCATGCGTGGGTTAAATGTGACCAAAATAAAGGCTTCTTGTTCTTAATTTACCCACAAATGTATTTATTCCACTTAAAGTATACGGCAAACCAGCTACTGGATTCGGGACCCTATATCCTGAACTATTTTTTAGTTTTTGGCTTCAAACTTGAAAAAATTTCATGGCCCACTAGATGGTGCTTTGCGGCCCAGCCTAGTGGTTGAGAAACACTTTTGCTAGGAGTACACTCAAGTTAAAGCTTGGCATGTTGAAAGGGTTACATCTCCATCAAGAGCTTCTGGAAGTTTACTAGCAAGCTCTCTATCATTAGGCAAACTCGTATCTTAGAAGTAGAATAGAATAGAGAATGCCTTTATTGTCACCGCACAAACGTACAAAGAAATTTAGTTCATCACAGGAGAGCAAAACCGATGCATACGTACGCGCCACCACTTTTGGGCACTTCAGCCCAAGGCCGTCCTATGTTAGCCTAACTGCATGTCTTTGAAGGGCACGCAGACAACGCTGACCTCTACCAATGACAGTCAACTCTATGATGTCTGCAACTGTGTGTGTATTTTGCATAAATATATAAAAAATACATTTCCAAAATTATTAGATTTACATGTGTATCCCAGAGGATTACTGGTACCCATGAATGTGGATTGTGATGAGTGGTCATATTTCTACATTGGATGTTTGTCATTATTGAACTTTACTGCCATCTACTGGATTTTTAGATGTATGGCATTCTTCAGCACAGATGTCTGCCACATTAGCAAAAAGGGGAAATAAAAGGTAGCCAAGATCACCATCAAGCTAAATTAATTAAATAAATCCAGAAGGGGATGTTTGTTGTGTTTAATTACAGGGCCAAGTAGCAGGTGGCCAAACATTAGGTTAAATATAAATATTTATATCATGTAGTTGATGATAGCTGGGGGGGGGGATAAGGAAAGGCAACTTCTTGGCAAATTTAACAAAAGATGCGTCCTTAGTGACCCCAGGGTAGTGGTCTGTCTGCAAAACCAGGGCGTGAGGATAAGTTCTTAGCGTCAACGATCTCGTCAACCATTCAGCTATTAAGGTAGTTGAGAGCCAAATACCGAGTGCGTAGATGCGTCCTTGGTGGGTGGTGACTCCCAGTGCGCTGCGCCGGTGTCTCATTGACGAGATGAAGGTCCAGCTGTCCATCTCCACATCGTTGCGCTCCACTGTGTTCAGCTGATTGGTGCCATCATAGCCGCCCATTACATAGATGTGGTTACTCAATGCGCACACACCTGAGGAAACTGATTACAGTGAATGACTTGACAAGACAAAAAAAAAAAAAAATTACCCAATACACAGGGTGCTGGGGGAGGAGAAGCTTATGGTCAAATGAACTTCCTTGTTTTTTCTGACCTCCAATGATTTGATTTTTATCTCGAATTAAAAGGTTGTTACTGTGATTGAGTAACTAGAACCTTGTTGCAGACGAATCATGACCATGCAGAAATATGTAGTTAATGACTGAACCAAGAGTTATGGTTTTTTAAATTAAAATAAAAGGAAGGTTTGGAAGTTCCTGCTTATTGTAAACAAGCAGAACTCGTGTTCATGGTCATGGTATTCAACCAACTGAATAAACATGAATTGAATAAATCCAAGTCAATAAGTTAGGAATAAAACCTTGACAGGGTGTGCTATTACAGGAAAATGATCAGTGACCCCAAAGCATACCACAGTGCATCTCGCTGCCCCACCCAGCTGTTCCTAAACCAATAACTGCTGGACGAGTAAGAAGTCGTCCAACAATCCAGCGAGGACTCACCTGCTCCGCTGCGGACAGTGTTCATGGGTGCCGTGCTCCTCCATTCGTCTTTCTCAGGGTTGTAACACTCCACTGAGCTCAGACGATGCGTTCCATCAAACCCACCCACAGCGTAGAGGAGGCGGTTAATGACAGCCACGCCCACCCCTATTCGCCGGGTCAGCATGGGGGCCACCAGCTGCCATGAGTCTCTGTCTGGGTCATATCTGCATGGAAGGCGCACACAATCAGTGGAGCTCAAACACAGAGCCTTACATAAGTATTCACTCCCTTGAACTTTTTCACAGGTTGTCGTCTTACGACCTGGGGTTGAAGTTAACTCAATAGGGACTGCACGTCGTGATTTCTACACATGTATTGAAGAATACTTCCATGTTGAACATTGCACATCAAATCCATGATGCAAAAAAAATGGAAAGAATATGGCAAAGCCTGCCTAGAGAAAGGCATCCACCAAAAACCAGTGACGAGGTGAAGATGGGATTAGTCAAAGAATCAATCAATCAAGACCCCAAAGGTAATTCTGAACACTACAAAATGTGGGAAAGTTCAAGGAGGTGAATATTTATGCATGTCAATTTATTTCCATACTCTTTGCCACTGGAATGACTACACTTCCTGTTTAGCCAGTATGAATGTGCATCACTGTGATTCTCAAAACGGTGGAAAGTTTTCTTCATAAAGGTGAGATGTAGGAGAGTAACAAAACACAAACAGCAATTGCTTTTACGTTCTGTTACATTATTAGATATTGGGCTGGGAAACAGATTTTAGGCTCTATGCTGTAATAACAGACAAATGCTTTAATAGTATTAGTGAGAGTGCTTTTGCCTATTGGGGCCGACACGCTTTCATTTCATGCTGACGCTTTAAATTTGCCAACTTTTTTTTTTTTTTTTCCCCCTCCAACACTTGCTGAAAAAAAAAAATCACGTCAGATTTCCACCTTGCAATGTCTGTTTGGGGCATATTTTGCAGGAAAATCAGTGTTTTGGGCTGGTTTACTGCCATGATGCACTCAGGCAGACCAGAAATACCCCTGGGAAATCCCTAATCACAACAAACACCCTTGGTTACTTTGCTGCTGCACTGGTACCATGACGCTTCGGTGCGTGGGCGAGCATCCTTGCACTGTCGTCACATTTACCTTACCAACTATCACTACCCTATGCCTGGGGGACAAACGAACTTTGTTCACATATTGAAGCCAAGCGAAGGTGTCCAGTGTCTGTTGCTGTTGCCTGAAGAGAACTACAGCTAAAAAAGCTCTACTACCGGATTACTTGGATAATCTTAGTCAGAAAGAAGCAAAGGATAGATATACGCAGACGTTTAGAGCTTATTAGCGGTTATGACCCCTACAAAATTCCTCGAAACGACTGGAGTGACGGTGCAGATATGTGGCCTAATGTTAGCATTAGCTACATGTTGGAATATACCTTCTTTTTCCCCGAAGAGTCCTGACAGGGAAGGACAGTTTAATTAAAAAAAAAAAAAAATGCAAGGAAACCTTCTTTGCGTAAAGACTTTTCCCCCTGATATCAGTTTTTGGGAACAGAATGTTGCGAAAGCCAGAGTATTTACTCTCAAAGGGCTCTGACCTGAACTGTTGGCTAGATGGTATTCCTGGCTTTGTGTCTCAACAACCCCAAGGACGTCTAGTTACAGAGCTATTTGCATGCTATCATTTATACAGTGATGCTTATTATTGTTAAAACGATATCCGAAGTGGTGGGGTTTTTTTTTTTTGGCTAAGATTTTTATCTAATAGTGGATGGTACCATAATTACAATATGTATTATAGTAGCAGTATTATTGCTCAACCATATTTATTCTAAGGTGCTTTTGGTGTTTGACATTCAGTAGGCCAAAGTATAAAGGGCATTTGTGCAGTAATGAGCGGGGTGGGTTGCGTGGGTTTTTTTTTTTAAAATAAACTGCAGCAGAACTCATTTAAACGTTTGGTTCGTGGTGTTCTGGCAGTGGTTCAGGTAATAAAACAGCATTATTATATAATGCACTCTTGTCACATGATGACTTTATTTATTGCTCAGGTGAACCCCATGTTGCAAACCACAGTATCACAGACCTCCACTTGTTGCAGCAACTTTTTCAACCATGTGAACAGTAAAGACCATGTCGGTACCACCAGAAAATGCTCCTAAAAGTCACCAGATGCCACCAAAACAGTCCCCCAGACATCCCCAAAGAGAGGGGGGGAAACCCCTCCCCTGCATGCCTACGTACTCTCCACCCTATGGGCTGCGCAGGGTGGCCGATGGGCCCCCCAAAAGTTAGGGCTTTATTTTAATCATGGAGAGAACACCTGATATTGTATTACATTACAGGCATTTAGCAGACGGTCTTATCCAGAGTGATGTACCCAGAGTGATGTACCCAGAGCAGCTGGGAGTTAGGTGCCTTGCTCAAGGGCACTTCAGCCATTCCTGCTTATCCAGGGAATTGAACCAATACCCTCCTGGTCCCAAAGCTGCTTCTCTAACCATTAGGCCACGGCTTCCCCTGACAAATTGATGTAGAGCAAATTCGTAATAATGCCTAGTTTCTCTTCCTTATTCTTTTAAATTGGTTATTTCTTTGAGGCCCATCATTGGACTTGCACACATGCCACTTCCTTCTCATGTGGGTGAATCATAGCGGGGGGGAAGAAACAAACAAAGGGAGCAAACGAGCAAGATAAAAAGAAAGTAGAAGGGGGGGGAAGAGAGAAACAAAGGGAGTAAATGAGTGAGAGAAAAAGGAGAGGGTGAGAGAGGAGGAAGAAACAAGGGGAGCAAATGAGCAAGAGAGAGAGGAGGGAGAAAGGCAACAAACAAGTGAGAAAGAAAGGAGGAGAGCGAACAAGAAAGGGGAGAGGGAGAGAGACGGTGAGAAAGAAAGGGGAGAGAGAGCGAGAGAGAGCCAGTGAAAAAGAAAGGGAGAGAAAGAGCATGTGAGAGAGAGGAGGGAGAGAACGAGAAAGAAAGGGGGAGAGTGCATGAGAAAGGGGGGAGAGAGAGAGTGTGCAAGAGAGCGTGCGGGGGGGGAGAGAGAGAGAGTGAGAAAGAAAGGGGGGAGAGTGCGCAAGTGAGAAAGAAAGGGGGGAGAGAGAGGGTGCGTGCAAGAGAGAGAAAGTGAGAAAGAAAGGGGGGAGAGCATGAGCAAAAAAGGAGAAAAGGGCGAAAGGGATGGCAAGCGAGAGAGCAAAAGGGAGAGAGAGCAAGAGAGAAAGGGAGAAGTGGGAGAAAGGACAAGCAAGAGAAAGGGAGAAGAGAGAAGCGGGAGAAAAGGCGAGAGAGAAAGGGGAAAAGTGAGAGGGAAAGGGAGAAGAGGGAGAGAGAGAAAGGGGAAAAAGAGCGAGGGAGAGAGAGAAAGGGGAAAGTGAGCGAGAGGGAAAGGGAGAAGAGGGAGAGATGGTGAGGGAGAAAGGGGAAAAAGAGCGAGGGAGAGAAAGGGGGAAAGTGAGCGAAAGGGAAAGGGAGAAGCGGGAGAGAGAAAGGGGAAAAAGAGCGAGGGAGAGAAAGGGAGAAGAGAGACAGAGGGAGAGATGGTGAGAGGGGGAGAAAAATCTAGCAAGACAGAAGGGGAAGAGAGATAGCAAGAGAGAAAGAAGAGTGATAGTGAGAGAAGGGGGGGAGGGAGAGAGAGAGAAGAGCGCGAGCAACAAGAGAGACAGCAAGAGAAAGGGAGAAAAGAGTGAGAGAGAGAGAGAGAGATGGGAACAGGGCAAGAGAGAAGGAGCAAGCGAAAGATTAAAGAAACAGTAAGGGAGAAAGAGCAAGAAAGGGAGAAGAGAGATAATGAGAGAAAGGGAGAAAAGAGAAGGAGCGAGCAAGAGAGAAAAGGAACCAAGCAGGCGAGAAAGAAGGAGGGGGGGAGAGGGAGCACGCGCGACATTTCAGAAATCTGTTTTGTACGAGGGCAGTATGACGCAGTAGGGCTGACTTTGTGATGTATTTGGGACTGAGTTTGTCCCTCAAATCCTTTGTAGCCTCAGAGTACAGAAACGTACTGAAAGACACCTGAACAGAAACGGCAGTATTTTTCAAATTTAATCGGGTGAGCGGATGCTTACGGTAAATCTTTCACTCCAAATAAAGTGCTCTTGTATAGAATAACTTAAAAATAACTGCCTTGTTGTACGACTCTTTAAGAAGTCCAGTTGAAGGTCCACTTCTGTACATCAACGTCACCTTGTCCATCAGCGAAAGGAGTCCGTCGCAGACCCGCCACCGAACAGGGATTATTTTGGTGATGACTCATTTTCAGCAGCAGTGACGTTTTTACTGAAATATTCGAGTATAGCACTGATACAAGAGCAGATGTTCTGGCATCGCTAAAAAGAACATCCTAGCAGGCACAGAGTAAAAAATGAAGGTGCACCAAGAAACAATGAGTCAGATGTGACTCCTGATTAATAATAAGCAGCTCCTTTTTTTTTTTTTTAAAACCAACTAAGAGAGACACCGGTCCCACCCACTTGCTTTGAATCAGCTGACTAGACCGAGACTTGTAAATTCACAGGTCAAGGTTCAGGTAAATCAGGTCAGCGTGAAACGAAAGCAACTTCACAAAAGCTATCGAAAGCAAATGTGTGGCTCCCACATCCTTTCCCTTTGAGTGAAATCGCCTGCTCGGACTGAAAAAGCAGAAAAAAACAGAAGCACCTTGTTTTTCCTGCTGGATTGAAAAACAGTCGAATAAACCATCCTCTATGCTTTTGATCAGAAACTGACAGTGATGAACATTTTTAAAATCTAAATCTGTGCAATTTCCTCACAGTAATTCCTCACTCCTAAGATGGTTCTCAGATGATCATCTTTCACAGTACAGAGTTGTTCTCTTTCCTCACCTCTCTACGCTGTTATGATGGATGCATCCGTGCGAGCCCCCGACGGCGTAGATCATACCATCAATTACTCCGACGCCAATTCGGTTCCGGGGGACGCTCATTGGGGCGCACGGGAGCCAGCAGTTGTTCATCGGGTTGTAGCAGTCCAGTGTGTTGGAGTCCATGTTGCCATCAGGCGCGTTGTTCCTTCCTCCAACAGCGTAGAAGAGCCCGCTGATCACGCACGCTGCCAGGCCACTGCGGGGCACCTGCAGATCCGCCAGACGCAGCCAGGCGCCAGTTCCCGGGTTAAATGCCTCGAGGTAGCACAGCGACTGGCGGAAATAGCCGCCTGCTGTGTAGATGAGCTGCGGTACCTTCGGTGTGCGGCATGCCACTGCCTTGGTGGGCTTGTGCAGGGTCAGGTCCTGAAAGATCTGTGCTAGATAGTCCTTGCTCTGTGCATCCCACTCGAAGTGCTCGAGCTGGCGCTGCAGGAAGTGCGGTGGAAGCGAGTGGCATCGCACAGCTTGGAGCAGCGCCTGCACGTAGGGTCGCCGCTCGTCACGCTCGTACTGCACCCACGCCACGCATGCATGGTACACCTCGGACTCGCAGCGTACGTTCAGCTCGTCACGGCTGATCAGTGTTACCAGCTGGCAAGGAGAGAGGTTAAAGAACTCCTCCTGCGTCGCCACCTGGTGGAGCACAGGAAACAAAGGGGGAAGGAGTAGTAATTGTTTTGGACCATTTGAATTCAAGTTCTGCAAACCGATGTCGCCAGTCAGCCTGTGCTGTCCAAACTTCTTTAATTTATGACCTATCGTGACGGATTCCAAGTGATTGACTGACTGACTTGTGCTCCTCCAGTATTTTAGGTGTGCGAATCTTACTTTCACCCCCCATTGTGCAAATACTACATATTGCTTCGTTAAGACTCCACAGCTTGCCTCAACTGAGTCTTACCCTGTGTCCGAAATTGCTCCCTACATAGAGTACTATATAGTGAGGACGCCATTTTGTAGCGCTGTCCGAAACCTTAGCGAGGATTATGTATCCCATAATGCATCACGAAAAGTAGTGTACAACCAAATGGTCACTAACCCAAGCAATATATCCCATCATGCATTGCGGTCGCGCTGAAAGAAATCAAATTAAGTCTCAAATTTGATTTAATAAAAGGCAGTGGCAAAGAAGAAAGTATTCAGCCTTGATTTAAAAAAGTTGAAAGATGCAAGTATTTTGTATTGAATAATGTAGGAAATACGTTCAGTATAATATGTATTTATCACAAAAATACATGCATGTATTTATTATTTTGAAAACCTACCAGCCGGCTGATATGACACATTTTAATTGTGCAACAGTAATGATGTAAATACCAGCGTGACGAACTAGTGTCCAAAAGCGTTTTTTCATTTTACCAATGAGCTTACAATATAGTCCTCCTATATAGTAATTCCATATATAGGGAGTAGTGAACGAGTGAGCAAGTTCGGACACAGGGATAGTAACGTCATGATAATCACTTTCACTCTTTTGCAGTGGGAATGCCCACTCTAAACAGGATAAAATCTGTCTGACATAGATCAGGCTATTTGGAGGTAAAACTTGTTGTGAGATGGCATGCAGATTTTATGCACTTCGGATGATTCAGGACAGCGATTCAGTTTATGATTCAGGACAGTGATTCAGTTCAATCTTGAAAACTGTGACACTGATGATGAACAGTGCAGGTTTTTTTTTTTTTTTTTTTAAACTTCGACTCGATCCAGCCAAAAATCAGCTTGAGTAAGTGTAAATATTTCTTCTATTTCTTATGAGCAGATTGGTTGATAATGTGTTATCTTAGACTGGTGTTTGCAACACAGGGTCAATGACCAGTCCACTGCAGCCCAGACAATCGGACAAACCAACAATTGTGCGTCACTACCGGTGCTGGAACAGCCCATGAAGGAGGCAACATGTCGCTGACCATGCCTGACTGTTGGAGCAGTGACTTAAAACTCACGCGTACTTGACAAGAGCTTATGACGAACGTTACATGACAAAACCACTGGTATCATACGTGATCTTTTGAAATAGCTAGTAATTAAAATTCACTACAGGCACACTTTAATGTATTTCAAATGGTAGTGTGTT
Source organism: Potamarius usumacintae (assembly GCA_025447855.1). Taxonomy (NCBI): domain Eukaryota; kingdom Metazoa; phylum Chordata; class Actinopteri; order Siluriformes; family Ariidae; genus Potamarius; species Potamarius usumacintae. The sequence goes on along the minus strand of JAOEHJ010000023.1, from coordinate 9,559,446 downwards.
AACTTGCAGGAGTTCATGATCACCAAAAGTGGGAGCCAATATGTACTTTTTCAGTTATTTACACTGCTTGGTGAATTGTAGCTGAATATAACTTAACATTCCTTGAGCCAGCAAAGATGTCGGCCTCTGAAGATGTCAGGCCTCTGAGCTTGGATAAAGAGGGCAAGCATCCCAAATTATTCCAGGCACTCCATAATGTAAACAGAACATCAAAACTCTGGCTCACTCACACAAGAGTGGATTTATGCTGCATTCAATTATGAAAGCTTGAAGCTCATATCTCATTACTCCCAAACTCTGATTAGGAAAAATCAAATAGGCCATTCAAGTTAGAATTTCTATTCTCAATTCCAAGTTTAGTAAATGACACATCAAAACAACAGTTGCTTACACAATCAAGAGGAAATAATGTATCACATGTCTACTCGTCTATATTTCTCTGAGGTTATATTAGTATTTGTTTTCAGTCAATGAACATACAGATAGAGTACATAAGATGGTTAAATCTATAATGTTGAAAATACAGACCAATACATCCTGAATGTTAATATAAATCAATCATATCACTAATGCCAGATGGCTAAGTTGTTGCTAATCCATGAGTTTTTGATGCTCAAACAGAGCAAACAGCTTTTAAGGAGCCATCCATTTTGTTCCACTTTGAAGCTCAAGATGGATGGATGGATGTGTCGAAGGGTGGGTAGATGAATGCATGGATGGATGGGTAGGTGGAAGGGTGGGTGGATGAATGCATGGATGGAAGGGTGGGTGGATGCATGGATGGAAGGGTGGGTGGATGCATGGATG
>JAOEHJ010000023.1:9052922-9064482 GCA_025447855.1 Potamarius usumacintae | reverse complement strand
AATCCCCTCAAATTAAATAACTTCCCAGCCACAGAATGGCCTGATATTTTGTGAGATATTACACAAATAAACATATAATCACAATGACCACATTTCAGAGGGAACTAAATTTCACTTATTTTATGAAATTGAAAGGCTTTAAATATGATTCGGCCAAATTTAAAAATAAATAAATATTTTTTTAAAAAACAAAAACCACAGTATGATTTCTGAATTGTACATGTTAAAACAATTTTATTAAAACAACATACAAGCATTTTCCATATCATTGTCACTAAAAAATGCTGTGTATATTAAAAAAGAGACTATCCACAAAGAGACGAGTCCTAGATCAACTAGCAAATGTGTGTAAAGTACAGTTTATGATTTTATCTCCCTAAGCTTCAAGTGTGAAATAGGGAGGTTTAGCACCTCTGTGACAAAAAAAAAAAAAAAAAAAATGGCATTCAGCATTCAAGAGAACATAAACTCAACAAAACAACAATAACTTAAGACTAAATAAAATGAATGACGTGTTTATGGTTTGCCTACTAATGTGCCATTTCTTGATCTATGCAGATAAAGCAAAATAGCTCTACGATGAAACACTACATCTGCTAATGTGGCATTTTACAGTCCCTGTGACAGTACACAGTTGTCATGTCGATCACACCACAGAGATCATGTACATCGTGATGAACCCATGCTATTCTTAGACTACTACCTAAATGAGTGGTCACTGTGGTTGCGGTTACCTCTGATACAAAACCAGAAACACTCTAGTGGTTTCAGTGAAAACATACAGCAAAGCAAAAGCTGGAGCTGTCGAGGGTAAAAGCCAAAACAGCCCTTTATTTTTCTCCCTTCACCTCTTTGCAAAGCAGGGGAAGTAGCGAGACCCGTTCAAATACTGCAAAGCTGATTTCTGTTCCAACTAAATCTGGATTAGCTTTGAGTCCTTGTAGAAGCAGCTTCTCTCCGAGTCCGTTTAGAAATGGACAGGGCCGTAGTATGCGTTGTAAGCTGCCACGATCCCGTCGGTGTCAGACATGTGTTCACAGGCCAAGTTGGACTCGCACACCTCTCTCAGACTGTTAGAAAAATAATGAAAATGTTTCAGTTTAGATGACAGAAAATATTGTTATATAAATATTGTTAACATTCACATTATAGAGCATATTACTGTAGTTGGACATTTGCACTTTAAAGTATGCAGTTGTTGAATTAGCAGGTTTTTAAAAACCTATGCATATATTTCTTAATAAAGTTAACACGTAGATAACTAAGGAGTGTTCCTTAAAAGGTGACACTAGCAAGAGTGGAATGTGTTTCAGTAGAATAGAATAAAATGGAGTACGAATTGAGACCTACACACAGACAACTGGCTGAAATTACAGCTATTCCTAGAATAGAATAGAATAGAATAAGGTTTTCAGGAATATAATAGAATAGAATCTGATACAGTCTTTATAAGAGAAAAGAAAATGTTTCTTAGGAATATTCATTCTAGAATAGTGTAATACAGTCTTAGGAGAATAGAATCGAGTAATTTTCTCAGGATTATAGTAGAATAGAATCTGATAGAGTCTTCAAAGAAAAGAAAAGGATTCTCAGTAATGTGTGTGTGTGTATATATATGATCCCTTTGGGCGGGTTCGCTCAGGGAAATTAAAATTCCAGTAGTATCATTACAGGATAAACAGAGAATAGAAAGAGAAAAACTTCTAGATAAATTAAATTAGGCATTTACATATACAAATATAAAAAAAGAATAAGATATGGGGAAGAGGAAGAAAAAAAAAAAAAAGGTGTCCAACAGAAGAGATATTGCACATTGCATATACATCGTAGAATAGTGTGATACAGTCTTCGGAGAATAGAATAGAATAATTTTCTCAGGATTATAGAAGAATAGAATCTGATACAGTCTTCAAAGAAAAGAAAAAGATTCTCAGGAATACATGTCGTAGAATCATGTCTGAAAAGGTCTTCGTAGAATAGAACTGAATAAGGTTTTCAGGAATATAATAGAATAGAATATGATACAGTCTTTATATAAGAGAAAAGAAAATGATTCTTCGGAATATACGTAATAGACTAGTGTGATACAGTCTTCGGAGAATAGAATAGCGTAGTATAGCACAGAATAGAATAATTTTCTCAGGATTATAGTAGAATAGAATCTGATACAGTCTTCAAAGAAAAAAGAAAAGATTCTCAGGAATATATGTTGCAGAATCGTGTCTGATACAGTCTTCATAGAATAGAATAGAATAAGGTTTTCAGGAATATAGTAGAATAGAATCTGATGCATTCTTTATAGAATTGAAAAGAAAATGTTTCTTAGGAATATGCGTAATAAATAGAAGAGTATGATACAGTCTTCAGAGAATAGAACAGAATACATTTCTCAGGAATATAATAGAATAGAATCTGATTCAGTCTTCATAAAATAGAATAGAAAAGGATTCTCAGGAATATATGTAGTAGAATAGTGTCTGATACAGTCTTCTTAGAATAGAATTGAACAGAATAAGATTCTCAGGAACATAGGAAAATAGAATCTGATACAGTCTTCATAGAATATAATAGAAAAAGATTCTCTTAAGAATATACAGAGTTGAATAGTGTCTTATACAGTCTTCAGGGACTAGAATAGAATCTAAGAAAGCATGAGTATAGCATGGAGCAGGAAGTGTACCTCTCCAGCTGAACTGGGGTCAGGTCAGCTGCTGCCGTTCCTGCTCTTCTGTGTCTTCTCAGCAGAGCCGTGGCGAGAGATCTCTTCACCATCACGTGGTCAGGTGCACCTGTGGCTGAAGGATGGAAAACACCAGCGTCACACACACATTAAACACTCAAAGCCAGTCCTGTCCAAACAACCCTTTAGTGTAATGTAGTGGCACGTGTCTCACCTTCAACACTGTTAGAGTTGGACTCAGATGAGGAAGAATCAGAGGCAGAATCGGACTCTGATGCAGAGTCAGATGCAGAGTCAGATGCAGAGTCTGATTCAGAGGAAGAGTCTGATTCAGAGGAAGAGTCTGAGGCTGCGGCGGCATCAACTGCAGGATCAGCTGCGTAATCAACTGCATAATCAGCTGCAGGATCAGCTGCAGAATCGGCTGTGAGATCAGCTTCAGGAGCAGAGTCAGGTTCAGCAGCGATATCCACTACTGCACACAGGACAAACATGAACGCAGAACGTAAAGACATGTACAGCCCTAGTGATGTTCTTTAAACTGCAATTTAAAAATGTAAAGAGAAAATTTCTTGATTTGTCCATCTTACCTCCTGTGGATATGCAGGCAGACAGCACAGAAAAGAGGATGAGGAGGGTGAAAGTCTTCATCTTTTTGTCTTTTGTAGCTTGTCTCTTCTTCAGAGCTTCACTTTGTGTCTTGCTCGTCTTCGGTTCTTCTTCCTCTGCTTTCTGTCGTTTCCCTGAGCACCTTTATACTGTTCTAACCCCTTCACAGGAACTGCTTTCGAAGTTTGTGATTGGTTTGAGAATCAAGTGACACCAAGCCTCTTTCTGCATTTCAACACACACCCTCACACCCTCAAACACACACTTGCACCCCAAACACCACTTTCTAAAACAGTCATACATGTCCCGAGACACTATACATTTTAACCACAAACGATTTTGACTTGACTTTCTTGGAAGATGTTTCATAAAGATTGGCTTTAAAATTGAAAGTAATTGAAAGGTTGATATAGATCTGCGGGAAACATATTTAAAAATGTATATATCTGTTTTTCTCCAAAATGTTTCTATAAAAAAAATAAACAAAAAACAACGATATGTGACCCCATTCAACTTTGCACACATCTGTCCACATCATCTTAATTCAAAAACAATAATTCCGAACAGCAGAATTATAAAAGGACCTGTAGTACCTTGTGTTAAAGTGTTGTGTGTTCATTCATTAACTCATTCTTCAGAGCACTGCTCGAAATCTACAGGTCACACATTGATCTGAAAACACAATTATTTGGATATTCACCAAAAAGTATAAAGACAACCGCAATTCCATTCATTCACAAATGCAGATGGCAGACGCGAGTTCCCTGATCACTCCGCTTTAAGAGAAATGGAATCCGACTGAGGTAAATTTGACTTGAGGTCAATTCAAATGGAGGAGATGGTCAAACTGACGTAAAGTCAAACTGGAGTGAAACTGAGCTGAGGTAAATTCAAACTGAGCTAGTAGTCAAATGGAGGTAAATGAAAACTGAATTACATTCAAACTGATAAAGTGGTCAAATTGAGGTAAAGGCAACTTGAGGTAAACGTGAATTAAAGGTGATTGAAAAACTGGGGGAAAAAAAAAACAAAAAAAACTTTATTCATCCCTTGGTGGGGAAATTTACAAAAAGTCCCAAAATAAGTAAAAAGTAGCCTCACCAAAAGCACATCCATACTAGCATGTGAACGAGTAAGATTAAATACTAAGGAGGGTACGACTAAAGACAATAAAAAGAAACAAAAAATGGTAAGAAAAGGAAGAGCTACTGAAACTGGCTGCCACTCATGCGGCGCCAGAAGAGCACAACCTGAGGTAAAATCTGAAGCTGAGGTAAATTCAACCAGTAGTAAAGTCAAACTGAGGTAAAATCTGAAGCGGAGGTAAATTCAAACTGAAGAAACATCAAACCGAGCTCATTTTCAATCTGAGGCAAATTCAAATTGAGCAAATGAGGAAAAGTCGAACCAAGGAAATTGCCAAATTGAAGTAAAGTCAAACTGGGGTAAATAGGAACTGAAAGAAATGGTCAAACTGAAGAAAAGCTGTGCTGAGGTACATTCAAAAAGAAGTAAATTAAACTGAGGTAAAGTCAGAGGTAAAGCCAAATTGAATTAAAGTTGAACGGATACAAATTCAAACTGAGGTAAAGTTGTCAAGTCAAAGTCCTTCCCGCGCCATGTGGCGCATAGGGCAGCGCCGATCTCCGTTTCCATAGCCCTCAGCCTCTCGCCTATTACATAGCTAGGGTTACAGTGGGGTGCTAGTCCTCTGGTAACCACGAGAGTTTAACTCCACACTTGCATCTGTATTGCAGCATGCCTTGCCAGATGGTAGTTGGTACCATTTTTATGATGGTCTTTGGTATGACCCAACCGTGAATAGAACTCACGATCTCGAGGCGGACACGCTAACCACTAGGCCACTAGCCGGTATGCTAGTCATCAAACCTAGTAGTTAAAGTCAACTAGCTAGCTAATAATGAATAAGTTTGCCTACTTAACTCTACTTAGCTAATTAGCTACTAAGTTATCTTAAAGAGAGTGTGTAGTGTGTAGAATTATATCTTAATGATGTTAGTTAGTTAGCTAACTAGACCTTATATCTAGTACTTTAAGTCATTGAGCTATTAATGGATAGGTTAGCTATTGCTTAATGCTGCTTAGCTAATGTTATCTTAAAGGTTATTAGTTAGTTAGCTAGCTAACTAGTTCTTAAATCTAGCAAAGTTAGCTAGGTAAATAATAATGAATGTTAGCTAGTACTTAGGTAATGTTATATGAATTGTTCATCATCATCATCATGGCAGCATAGTGGGGTAGCGGTTAGCACTGTCGCCTCACAGCAAGAAGGTTCTAGGTTTGAACTCCACACCCAACGGGAGCCTTTCTGTGTGGAGTTTGCATATTCTCTCCGTGTCTATGTTGGTGTGCTCTGGTTTTCCCCACAGTTCAAAGACATGCAGATGAGGTAGGGCATACAGCGTAAAAATCTATGCCAACGGGGTTGAAAATCAATTGGGGCTGTCTCCTGTATTCTTTCCTTGTCTCTATGTGACAAATTAAGTTGAAATCATCCTTCAGCCTCAGCCAAGATTCCTCTTACAACATCGCGCCACACCTTCCTGTCAGTCATGGACACATGGAGATCTTATACCCCAATCCCAGTGTCCCTAGAAATTATGTCAGGGAAGGTGAGTTTTTGAGATTTCCTTAGGCAGTGGCTTGGGCTCCAGCGGAGAAGTTGGGCTATAGCTTCTCCTTCAGTTCAGAAACAGTGCCCAGTGAACATCACTCTCGTCTGTCTACGTCTTACAGAGATGGATGGTAAGTCCTTGTAGATCTCCTCCAGGCTGTCATGAGCGGACCAGTGGATATTTTGCACATGTCGTAGAAGGTTGGTGTAAGTCCCAGCTAGTCTTTGTTGTTGTTTGAGTGTTAGGGTCCATGTCTCAGCACCATAAAGGAGGATGGGTTCCATGGCAGATCTGAAAAGATCTATCTTCAGTTTGTTTTCCAGGTTAGAGCACCATATTTTGTCAAGAGCATTACAAGTTTTCCAGGCCAGTGCCTTTCGGATCTTGAAGTCCTTATAAGAGTTCATTATAAAGGAGCCAAAGTACTTGAAGTCATCAATTCGCTTGATGTTCTTTCCAGATGGAGATGTCAAGGCTGAGGGATCTGAGGATGTAGAGATGTACCCCTTCTTGACATTATTGGGCTCTACTGCAAGTTGATTGGCTGTCTGGTTGAAGACCTTGGAAGAGAAGATTGATGCTGATTTGCTGAAAATTAATTGTTTGTTGGGAAGAAGAATAATTGATTGCACTCTATTCAATGGTTTTGAAAATGTGTCAGGTCTTTCCAAGTCAAAGGTCTTGAATCCAAGTGTTACAGTCGAGCCCAACAAGGGAGGCTAATATTTCAAGGGCATGGAGGAGGAATTCTGCATCTCTGACACAATTGCTAGATCATCAGCATGGTCAAGGACCGTCAGGTATTGTACAGAGTACCTCCAATTTCTTCTAGGAAGTATCTGGAGTCCTTTCTCATTGTGCATATCAAGAGATAATCTCAATATAATCTACACTCACCGGCCACTTTAATAGGAACTTGTTCTTGATTGTAAGATTCCTGTTCTTGGCTGCAGGAGTGGAACCCAATGTGGTCTTCTGTTTGCTGTTGCATGCTGAGATGCTTTTCTGCTCACCACATTTGTAAAGAGTGATTATATGAGTTACCATATCCTTCCTGGCAAAAAAGCTCAAACTAATTTTCCATTTTCTTCTGACCTCTCTTATCAACAAGGCGTTTGTTTCCACCCACAGAATTGTCACTCACTCACTTGAAGTTTTTTGTTTTTCGCACCATTCTGTGTTGAGACTGTTGTGTGTGAAAACCCTGGGAGATCAGCAGTTTCTGAAATACTCAAATCAACTCAAACCATCTGGCTCAAACCAACACCCATACCACAGTGAAAGAAAGCCACACTTTGAGATCACAATTTTTCCTGTTCTGATATTTCAACATCGTGAACATTAACTGAAGCTCTTGATTTGTATCTGCATGATTTGATGCATCGTACTACTGTCGAGGGATCGGCTGATTAGAGAACTGCATCAAACAGCAGGTGGATGGGTGTTCCTAATGAAGTGGCTGGTGAGTGTATGATGACTAATGATGACTGAGGCTTTGGTTAACATTAGTATTAACTGTTAATGTTAGAAAATAATCCTTTAACTACTATATTTAAGTCTGCTAGCTAGCTAATAATGAATAGGTTAAGTAGTAATGCTATTTAACAGTTATTCCATGAAATCAAGTCGTACATGAGCTGATAGCCGACGAGGCGCGTAGCACTGAGTTGGATATCAGCCATGTATGATGAGATTGAGTGAAATAACTGTTTTATTCTATCCACATTCACTAGATTTTGAGAAACAGAGCATTTTTATTTTTTGCAAATTCGATAAATAAAAACTTTATGCAAAACGTCCGACAAAAAAATTCCCACTTAGAATGTAAACAAACCGGCGAAATGACAGGAGCAATTTATGAAAAATGTGATAATAATTCTTGAAAAATCAAATACTTTTATTCCATATTTTATTGCACTTTTTTTTTGTATTTTTCAGGGGTTTTCTTCTTCTTCTTTGTTTTTTTTTGTTGTTGGTTGGCAAACCAACTTAAAGGTGCATTACCGCCACCAACTGGGCTGGAGTGTGGAACAGGAGATATTGGGGGGGGGGGGACTATATTATTTTAGTTATTTCTGTTTCTTTTAAATACTTGCTAACAAAGTGATATATCTGACTTGATGCGCGCCACCATTTTGTTTTTCTCTACTCACGGTATATAAGCCAATAGCCTAGTAGTAGAGTAGCCAATCAGAGTGTGCGGTTGCTCATATCCAGTGAATGTGGACAGTATAATTTCTAAGCTAAAAAATATACACAGAAGCCTGAAATGCAGAAACTATCAGACTTCTTGCATGTTTATATTGTAAATAATATTGCATTTTTAGTAGTTATATTAAATAATTAATTAGCAATAATATGTATCATTCTAACATTTGTTCATGTAGTTATAGCCCCCTACCCCACCCCTTTTTTTAAGAAAACAATTATTTTCATGAGTGGGAAAAAAACAGAAACGAAGAGAGAACTGGATCATAAAACTATATTTATCCCTTTCATTAACTTGTTTTTTTTTTTCGTTGGTTTTTTTGTTGTTTTTTTGCTCGCTACTTGCTTCATTTAAAATGAGATTCCTACTTTTATAATGAATTTTCTTTCTATTTTACTTGATATCATTTTGGATAATTACTTTTACTTCAGCTAGCATAATAAAATACACTGTTTATTTTCATTCTTCATCACTTCCTGGCTTTATTATCTATGTGTGAGCTCTCAGAGTTGTTCTTTCCCAAATTTATACATGAACTGTAGTCTTAGTGGAGCTGTACACCAATGCAGCAAGATGTGATGTAAAGTGTGCATGTGGCGTTTCAATGAGGCGGAAATCCAACCTGTGTTTCCTGGCTGTGTCTCAGTGTTGCAGGAGGTGGTTTTTAGGGAAGACTCGGAGAAGGGCGGCTTGGGCGTCGCTCAGCGGAGTTGTTTTGGGGTACAGGGAAGCTGTTTCCTCTCTTCTCTATCTGAAGGTACCCGAATGCCTTCGTGGTTTTTTTTTTTTTTTTAAACCCGTTTGAGTGTTGTCTGTCTTGTTTTGTCGTAGTGTGATGTCTTTTGTGTCTATGGGTGTTTGTACGTTGTCGCTGTAGCACTAGTTTCTGTCTGAAGTGCATCTGTGTCACTTGATAGCATTTGGCTCATTATTGCATAGTCACTGCTTATAGTAGGCTGTGCATGCATGCAAGGCATTGTGGGATTTGACACCTTTCAATTTGTCAAGGTAAAAGCGAGAACTGATGTGATCAGCATGCTTTAAAACCACTTCCCTGAGCTCATATGTCAGTGCACATTCCCAAATCTTGAAACCAGGCAAATCGAGCTTTACTTAAAAGCTGAGGAAGTGGATACTGCGGTTTCAGCCACGTTATGTCGTGCTCACTGAAGAGTGATAGAGCAGTGTGTATATTGCCGCAGGAGCTCTGGATGGATTGATGTGCAGTGTGGAGGTGTAGATGTATATTGTTCTCCATGCTCAATCTGGCTGCCAGTCCAGCTCTCCCTCACATTGAGGAAACTTTGCCAAAGCTCAAGCTCCTTCCTACAGCTTAATTGTTTGGTTATGGAGGTGTGGGGAGGGGATGTGTGTGAACTCACTGACTCCATGTAGTGCTGCCAACTTACTGACTTCGTTGCTAGATTTGGTGACTTTCTGGACCCTTTGAGCAACTTTATTTCACAAAAGAGCCTAGAGACAGTGTTGTAGTCGAGTCACTAAACCTCAAGTCCAGTCTCGAGTCCTCAGTGTTCAAGTCCGAGTTAAGTCCAAGTCATTAAAGAAAATTTCGAGTTGAGTCCACTATTGATCCAAGAGCCAGACTCCAACCGCACCATTTGACGGTGGCTGTTTTAGCCCCATTAACATTAGTTTGTTCCTGAGCATGACGTATGAACAGATGAATGTGCATTCTCTTTGTCAGGAAGTGTGAAGTATTCTGTCAGAGATGGTTGGGAGACAGATGTAAGTGCAGAAGGTGTGTTTATTAATATAAGTGAAGACAGGTAAACGGCAGGCAAAATCGTAAAACGGTGAAACAGGCAAGGCACAAACAGGCTATCGTAGACTCGGCAGAATCAAAAACGAGAAACAGGAAATCAAGGCTCAGGAAACCAAACAAGGAAATAAGGCTCGGTAATGTGTCAGCAACGTAACTCAATACTTCACAAAGTAAATGCGTTTTCAAAGTTTTTATATCGGCGCGCTGATTGCGCCTTAATCCTGTACAGGTGCAAGTTGTTTACGGCGTGCGTGAGAGTTCGCTTGGTGCGCGCGCTGTCCGGAGCGTGCCCGAGAGTCTATCTGATGCACGCGTCAAGGCGCACAGTTGTGACACTCTTGCATGAAATTAGTATAAAAATTAATGTAGATATAAATATCTTATGCTAAATTATTATGGCATGCTACAAAAAATTTTAAAAAAATCCAAGTCTTCATCTCCAATTTACGAGTCCAAGTCCAAGTCATCAGTGCTCAAGTCCAAGTTGAGTCACAAGTCCTTAAAATTAGGGCACGAGTCAGACTCGAGTACTACAAGCTTGACTAGAGTTTAAAAAAAAGTGGAGACAGCAGGTTCATCACAGTGCACACTCAGCCTTTTCAGCGTATCGGGCTGATACGCAATGTTTCCTTACCGCTACGCCCACAATATTGCCAACATGCCTGTAAAAGTTGCCACTACACTAATAAAAAGACTTGTCCATCTTGAAAATGTGGTCATTTGTTTAATTTTCTCTCGTTATCCTGACGCAACGGCGACGACACTCTGCCATGCGAATGTTCTACGTTGGGACATACTCCACTCCCTGTCCACATAAGCGCCCAGTACACAGCTGCCCGAGTAGTTCCGTGTGGAGATTGTCACCGATCATGCTAGTCCAGTTTACCTCCTTCCTTACGCCGTGTTCATGGTAATGTGCCATCCGTGTTAAGAGGCACTTACACGCCATGCACGTAACACGTACCGGTCCCCGAATTAGATCTGGATAGTCCTGTATTGTAATTGAATGGCTGAAGCTCAAAATAAAGCTGACACTTGGTGAACATCAACTGGTTGTTTTATTCTTATTCCAGAAATTTGTCACCAGTATAGTTGAATATTAATTATAATAAGTTTTCAGTGAAAAACAAATCACAGCAACATTTGGCAAAAACCCAAACCTTTCATTAATGTTACCAAAAAAGAGTGGCTTTCAGGGAGGCCTATAAGTGCCAGGAAGTGCACGAGAATGCATCTCCGACCTGTGAGCTTCAACCCCCAGCCGTTATGCCTGGTGCCACTAGTCTAGTTAGAACCCTGCAGTGTGTAAAACCCAGTGAACAATCACTGATCATTATTGTTTCCCAATGACCAATCCCATTTCCCAATCACTGCTCACCATTGTTTGTCCCACCCGCATGCTGTTGTACTTGATCCTTTGTTTTAAACTCTCTTCTTGGCAAATCGTACAAATTTTCCTTCTTCATGGAACACATTTGTCAGAAATAGGGGTACAGTAGGAGTCTGTTTCTGTTCCCAGGGTGCAGTCTACACTAATGGACCTCCTCTAGTGGACCTCAAGGTAGCTACACTATATTGCCAAAAGTATTTGCTCACCCATCCAAATTATCGGAATCAGGTGTTCCAATCACTTCCATGGCCAC
>JAOEHJ010000023.1:8578612-8590142 GCA_025447855.1 Potamarius usumacintae | reverse complement strand
CCCACAACTTTGGCCACGTTTTCAACACCGGAACCTTTACAGGAACTCAAAGCTTTTCAATTATCCCTTTATTCAATTTCCCCTCAGGGTTATTGAACTGATTCTAGCCCAGGAACCTTTTCAACTATTCCATCACTTGGAGAACATGTTCACTGCAGGAACATGGATAGGAAGTGAGGAAACATTTCTATCCCAGGAACCTTTCCAGTTCATCAGCACTTTGGGGACATTTTCACCACAGGAATCTTTATAGGAATTTCAAAAACTTTGGCCACATTTTCAACACAAGAACCCCTACAGGAACTTGAAGCTTTTCAATTTCCCCTTTACTCAACTTCCCCTCAGGGTTATTGAACTGGTTCTGATTCTAGCCCAGGAACCTTTTCAGCGAGTCCATCACTTTGGGAACATGTTCACTGCAGAAACATGGACAGGAACTTGGGAAGCATTTTGTATCCCAAGAACCTTTCTGGTTCATCAGCACTTTGAGAACATTTTCACTACAGCAATTTTTAAAGGAATTTCAGAAACTTCAGCCACATTTTCACCAGAACTGAAATGTTGGGAACATTTACCACAGGAATCCTTTCACAGATGCAGGAACTTTGGACTTTTCCACCCAACCAATTTTAGTATGGGGCCCATAGTTCCAGGAACCTTTTTATAGCTGGTCAAAAAGTGAGTTTCATAGCATGACCAAGACCTAACTGGTTTTAGCTAAGGAAGGCTTGATACAAAGTGCTACTGTTGCCACTCAAATTGACTACTTTCTGATAACAGCATGTCCTGAAGCGTTTTATTCCCCTCATACCACAGCAATTTCCCAATGCGAACAATTTTGTATTGATTCTTCAAGAAAGTCAACACAATCCATTTACAGATCGATTTGAAGTGGAACGTTTGTGAAAGAGGTTAGCTCCTGTTATCACTCAACACATCTAAACAGTTTGTTCTTTCGTCCATTTTTGAAGTCAAGACAATAAAATGCAACTTGTGTTCAAGGAACTCCAAGCCTTCCAAAGTAAAACCAGTCTTGCGTCAGAAAACTTTGATTACATGTTTACAAGTGTGCTTATATGGAAGAAGTCTGGTTGTAAAAGTCATGAAAGAAATAACAGGTTAGAACCTTCTTTAAACAAATTCTGACCAATCAGTGGGAAGGTGGTGTGGTTACGACATGCAGTGCATAAAACCGTGGCGTCAGACAGACTTCTGGGTACAATACAGAACACCACAACTTCAGTCTCAACGTCTTTTACATTGTGTGTTGCTGTATTTTTGTCAGAAGCTAAATTTGCAGTTTCCTACTCCAACACCACATTCCAAACAGGAAACATCAAGGCTTTCCTCCCATCCCCTGACTCCTGAACTGAGATTTGTATTTCTGATTTAACCACTGATGACTGGAAGTTTATGTAACACTGGCCAAGACTTCCTGCAGCGCAGTTCATACTTAGCTTCTCTCTCAGCATATCGTATAGCCAGATCAAAACCTGATTTTGCTGAGTGACTAGCGTCCCTGTGTCAACAAGAGTGGATTTTAAATTAATTTTAACTTTAATATATCTATAGGACAGGAAATTGCCCGAGCCACCAAGTACTGTAAGGCTCCTTGAAAGCTGATCAGTTACTTTCATGGAAGTGTTGAATGTCAAAATGCTGGAGGCCATATAAAAGTTCTAACATCTTAGGAAAAGAAAAGACCTAAATAGGCGGTCATTAGCATTTTCTCAACTTACACACAGAGATATGGTCAAGACGACAAACCATTTTACTGTCTAGTGAAACCTGCGAATCAAGCAACAAGCTTAATTGGAGTACGTTACTGATGCAAAACCAGGATGCAGGTTTGCTAGCAAGCTAGCTAATGTTATGCTAACTATTCCACTGTGCAATTAATTTTGCTGGCAAGCATGACAAAAAGATAGTCATTAGCTTAATTTAAACCAATAGCTACTTTTGCTGGCTGTCTAGCTTTAGGATAGCTATTGATTGTGGAATGAAAAGCAATTGCTTTTCTTTTTTTTTCCCCCCAAGCAAACTAGCTCATTTTATGCCAACTTACTGTGTAATGAAACTTCAAATAGTAAATTTTGTTGCCAAGCTAGTGAAGGTCATCTATTATACAAAATGTTTGAAGAACTATTATACGAGTGCCCTCAGTATCCACTAGCAAGCTAGTCAACAGAAAGTAAACCATTATGACAACGTAATCTGATCAATTTTGCGATAGGTTTTGACCCGTTTTAACCCAGGCAGGCAGCAAAAATTCAGACGTTCTCATGAGGAAATCAAGTGAAGGAAGTCCGCAGGGGTGGCTTCGTTCTTCGTGAATGAAACGCAGCCCAGAAGCGTAAAAGAATTTTGCACTTTACTGTTCACCGATGACTCACTTGGCCGACATATCACCAAGTGAGCGCACTTCCAGCTGTGCGTATGCATCTGTAATGCATGTTAGGATCCAGATTTCTGGTTGTAAACACAGCACTGCTGCATTGCAGATGTGACAGGGCACAGCAGAGCTTTGTCCTGAACGCAGCAGCTTAGAGGGCGACGCTATTAAAAGTGCTTCCTCTTAATCCTCATTCTGTTCTGGCTCAACACTCGGAGTAAGTGCACACTTAGGGGAATGAGAAACCGCGTCAGCAGCGCAGAGCAAAGATGACAGCTGAACACTGGCATCCAGAGCATCCTAGTCTAGATTTGGGTCAGTTATGGAGAGAACAGGTTTGTAAAAACACCCTAATCTCTCCCTCATCTGAGTCACTCAAGCGCATTTCACAACATTTACAGATTCAAGTGGAATGAACTTGATCAGACTGCAGATTTCAAACAAATTGTCCCCTCTGTAGGGTTTCAGTGTACACAGTTTAAGTAAAAACTATTCAAAAATACAGCTTGATTTGAGTCATTTGAACAATGAGTTACAAAATGTATGCAAGGCATGACATTTAGCACCAACGTTACCATTACCGTAGCTAAAATTATTCAAACTTTCTTTACAGGACCCACTTTTGGTAGCTGCCACATTTAACTAGCAAAACGCACCTGCACAGGATACATGAGAAAAGCCATTTGAATTTCAAAGCGTACATAACGATTTCTTCAACAAATGATCCGGCCCTTTCAGTCAAATTGAAGTTTTTCATTCAGGTATGCAAACGTAGCCACATTGTTTTGAACGGTGTTCACATTGCAGGCAGGATGGCATATCACCATGGAAACAGCCCAGCCTGATGCAGCAGGGCAGAGCTTGGCATGCCCAGTTGAGTGTGATGCCCATCAAACCTTCACACACAGAGGAGGGTACAAACCCTACACATAAGCAACTTGTGTGGGAAAAGAAAGATCCCATGGTCATAAAGCCAAGGTTATTTCTAGTAGTCAGGGAGAGCTCAAAAGCCAGCAAGGAAGAGGAATGCAGGAGGGGAATATACATGTGTATAGGATGCAGCAAGAACGTTTGATGGAAAGGATGCTGTGTAGGACAAGAAATATGGCTGGAACCATGGATATTTCGTTAAAAGCAAACAAAAATGCAAAGAAAAAAAAATGCATGCTTTCTTTGCTTCTCTTCCTCCCTTCATTTGGCACTCGAGTGCTTTTGCTGCAGTGTGGAGCTCGACCCCTCTCCCTCTTTCTCTCACACACAGGATGTAGACGCCCCATGTTGAGGACTTTGTGACCTCATTTGAATGCTGGGATTTTGCTGCTCCCCCCCTCCTTCCCATCCCTGCTGGTTTACTTCCCTGCTTTTACACTCCCATAATGACACCACACATTGCAACTTGAGATAAGATATGATAAATAATTTGGGCATGTTTAGATAGCTGCGCTCCCATCGATGACTTATACTTGCGAATTTTGCTACCAGCAGCTCAGTTCCATCAAAAGTGACTTCGATATTTCCTACGAAAACTGCCGCCTCATAAGTTTTGTTTTTAGTGGAAAAAGGTTCCTGTTGAACATGTTGCCATGAAGAATGCCTTCGCAAAGAACATGCATATTTTCTTTATTTTAATTGGGCTCCCAACTTTTCCATCGCCTGCGGCACCTGATGTAGAATTTATCACTGGCCTTTTAAATGCATCCATTCCCCATCAAATTTAAAGATCATGCTAATTTGGAGTGGGACTTGTAAAGGTTCCGATCTCATTCCCATTCCAGACTGTCCTGATTTGTCAGGATTGTGTAAATCGCAATACTTTTTTGTAAAAGTTCCCATTAGGTTTCCATAGCCTGACAAATGCTGTAGTAGGTGCGCCAGTATAACCAGTAACTTCAATTTCTGTGGTCTACATGGCCAAACATTTCATGCCAAATCTGCTTTATGACACAGACAAGCTGGGAGAGAAGGCTAGAGAGGGATGAAGGACTATTCTCTTTTCCTCTGTGGCCTACTCTTCAACTGAAATGGTCTCCTGCTGTGCTGAAGCATCCATAATGTATTTGGTTCTACTCAGGTAGGGGAACAGAGACCTACTCTTGCCTTCTCTACTTCTACCAACCCTTTACTCCCTGCTCCATTCCCCTTTTCTCTTGTATTCTGCATGTATGACCAATACAGTCACCAATATCTGAGCCACTTTTCTTTCTCCATACTGAACTGAACTCTGAGGGCACTTCATGCCATTGGTCAAAAGTGCAAAAGTACATCACCACACTGGCTTCAGCAATCAGCGCAGAATCTGGACCGAAAGTGCTGCATTAACTAAACCCAATGGTTCACATATTCAGAAAGTGATTCAGACCAAATTTAGAACCCTTTTCCTCTTTTGTTCATACAGAAAATGCTCCATTGACTGCCGCATTTGGCCAAGTGCGGATTTTAGGAAGGAGGAGTCAAAATAATAAATCCGTGTGGTTTTCATTTTTCAAAACTGCAAGCAAAAATGAGTGCGTCAAGAACCATGAAGGTCAATCACAAACATACACATTCTTTTTATCTCTCACATAAAAGGGTCAGCGCATAATAAACATCACAAATGGAGTGATCCGATACAGTCTCTTGATAGACTCTGCATATCCACTGAGCAAACAGAAACCAAAAAAAGAAAAATCACTTATGTTCATCCATTGCCATGGCTGGTCCCACCCTTCTCTGCCAGGGACTGGATGATGGTAATTAACCTTTGGGGTTTGATCCAATAAGTAAGAAAAGGGGGGAAAGGATGTAGGCAGAGTTTGGTTCCCTTCCTCCCCTGATAACTTCCAAATGGACCTTATTTTCCTTTATTATTCAGATGAACTACATCTAAACCCCACCCGTCTCCCTTTTACCCCGCACTCATATTGGGATGCTTGACATAAGGGTTCTCCAGAAGGTAGCGATAGTTCTCATAATTGTCCAACATGTACTTCGGGGCATACATGTGCTCTTTAGGGTCCGTGGGAGGGTATTCCTGCACAGAGCCATCAAACCAACCCCCAGTCCGGATCAGCTCACGAATGTAGTTAAGGTCCCGCTTATCCTCATAGTCGCCCCAACGGGGAAAGTCACCATTCTGGGCAGATATGAGTTTGAAGTGGATGCCCTCAGGCGTGAAGCACCAGGAGCAGTGCCATCCGGCAAAGTGGAACGGACTTCCAATTGACCACTGCACCAGGATGTGTCCTGTGTCATTCTCATATTTGCGGAAATTAGGCATGGTATAGTACTCGCGCCGGCGCAAGCGGATGCCATCATTTTCGTAGACCTCCTTCAGCATCCCCACTGTGCATCCTGAAACCACTTCAAGAGAGCCAAGCTGCTTCCAGAAAAAGCCATAGAGTGACTTGCGCATGTGGATGGCAAATGGCTCAGTCCAGCCATCAAACAGCTTGAGGAAAAGAATGCCCTCATGGGCTGGGATCTCATCAGCGTCATTGATGAGGAAAACATCGTCAGGCCGTGCACCCCGCACTCGACCCATGCCGTTCCGTGTAAGGAAAGTGCGCAGATAGTCGTCAGCAATCCAGCCATCCTGCCGACCACCTTCAGGAAAGTGGTCCAGAAATACATAAAGGATCTTATGACGCATGTAGTCATAAGTGCCATTGAGCAAGAGTTGCAGGAAACTCAACGGACGCCTCTCTCCGTACGCTGTGAAGTTGGACTCGCATACAAGAAAGAGATCAACAGCATCAACCAGCTCATGGAAGCGGGCATGGAGCAGATCAAACTCATGGTTAATGTTAATAGCATTAATTACACGTCGTGGCTTCTCACGAGGGGTCAGTCTCTCTTTAGTTGGCAGGTTTGAGTGGTACACCATTGTAGGCACTCCACAGTAGGGACCATGCCAACCAGAACGGCATACGCACTTTACAAGACGCTTGCCACGTTTGGGCTTCACTCGGCTGGGACTAGAGTCTTCTGACAGTTTTGATCGAGCATTGGAGTCCTCTGCAATTTGTAAGATGTTCCTATGAAGGACCCCAGCCAGTGTAGGCTTACCTTTGCCAGTCCCAGAATCATCTCTTGCTGGCACTATCTCTGTCCCTTGCCGGAAACACAGAGCACCAGCTTTGGTGCGGACAAAGTAGGGTGTGCTGTCCTCTTGTAGGGTAAAGTGGCGCTTGTGTAAGTCACCCAGAAACATGATGGGGTCTGGAGTGGATGCATGCTGGGGTTCCTGCTTCTTCACTACCACGCTGGGAGAATTTGATCTCACAACATCCACTCCCTGGTGCACTGCGTTACTGGGGTGCCACATGATCAATTTCATGTCTTCCTTCTGCTCTCGTTCAACAGGCAATTTAAAAAAAAAAAAAAAAGTCAAAGTTTGAAACATGGCTACAAGTTACACTATATGGCCACCTGATCATCTTACCCATATTTGGGGATTCCCCAAACTCTTGCCACAGTGTTGGAGGCACAATTTCTTGGAATGTCTAAGCTGTAGAACTGTGATTTCCCTTCACCATAACGAAGGGAATTGGCTCAATCCAGCATGACAATGCACCTGTGCACAAAGCAAGGTCCATAAATGCATGGTATACCAAAGTTGGTGTTTTAACTTGACTGGCCTACACATAGCCCTGACCTCAACTCTACTGAACATCTTTG
Source organism: Potamarius usumacintae (assembly GCA_025447855.1). Lineage (NCBI taxonomy): Eukaryota > Metazoa > Chordata > Actinopteri > Siluriformes > Ariidae > Potamarius > Potamarius usumacintae. The sequence continues at coordinate 8,583,094 of JAOEHJ010000023.1, read as the reverse complement.
GGATAAAGTGGAACAAAACTGCTCCCCAGGTGTTCTCGTCCCATCACCCACTAACGCTTCTGTGGCCAAAACCCTATAGCTACATTTCAAAGTCTAGTGGAAGGCTTTGCCAGGAGATTGGAGGCTGCAAAAGCAGCAAAAGGCAGTCCAATTCCATATTAATGCCCATGGTTTGGAATGGAATGTTCAAGAAGCACATATGGGTGTGATGGTCAGGTGTCCATTTACACTTTTAGCCATACAGTGTATATACGCATGTATTTCACATACATAAAGCCTTCTGGACATCATAGTAAAATACAAAAGCAACCGTTTTCTTTACCTCAGGGTCTGAATCCTCGTGTTGCGGCTCCTCTGGTCTCACCCAAGGCTGTGGTGCTCTGGGTTCTTCAGCCACGTTCAACACTCCTGCACCCATGCCCTTGGTTTCTTCATGTACTTGATGCCTGGTCTCCAAGGTTCTAAGGACTGGTGGGGGTCCCTCTTCTGGAGAGGCACTGGACAGTGGGGTGGCCTTCTCTTTCCAGAAGAATCCAGTCACCATTATAAAAGACTTGATGTTTGGGTAGGGTGCTGTAAGTTCCCGTAGCAGAGACACGTAGTGCAGGGCCTTGTAATAGTGCAGGAAAGAAATTACACACAGCCCCACGGTGCAAAGCAAAAACACTCTGTGACGTCGCATTTTCATCCTATATAGAAACAGGAAGGGAGGGTAGGGGGGTGGGGTTGAGAAAAAGAGAAAACTTCATTAGAAATAGAGATTTTAAAGTCATTCCTTTTTTGAGGCTCCAAAACAAGCCTTCCTCACACGCTAAATCAGGTCCACTTATTTAATTCAGATTCGGCTATGCAAAGGAAACTAAGCATTGATAGACCACAGTGTCTGTCTTGTAGTGAAGGTCAGGTTAGTTTAACACAGGATCCCCCCCTCCCATCATTTAAGGTTCTCACTTGCTCTCAGCCTCTCATTCATCTTTTTGTTCTGTATTGATTGCAGTCCACCTTAAGCAGAAAATCCAGACAGAAGCAGACACCCCCAATCTAGCTGAAATAGCATCTGATACACAGGCTGAATGTCAAATTGCTCTGGCCTAGAGCCCATGGCCCTCCATTTTGCAGCTAAATCTAGAGGGGTCATATTTTTCAGAGCTGGGTCTGCCGCAGGAGAATAAAAAGTGATTGAGAGCAAGAGACATTCAAGGAAAAAAAAAAAACAAATTACAAAAAAATCTGATGAGAATGAAGCTATTGTAGCTCTGATGTGACCCTCGTCAAAGAGACTTCTGGCTCATCGTCAAATGTACAAGCTGTGTGCATGAATAGGGAAAGAGTGAGAGGACAAAAAGTAAAACAGAGGGTGTATTCTCCACTTTTTTCTGCAGCCCTGATTTCCTGTTTCTGTTTTTAATTCCCTTTCTATTCCCACTTGCCCATCCTTTTCCAGGCCTGCATGCCCTTTTTTCCTTCCGCTTCTCTCCTCATAGAGTAACAGCAGGGAAGGTGGTTAAGTGCTTGGAGAGTGTGTGACAGGAAAGAATGAACAAGTGTGACCGTATAAATAAAGGCTTCTGCGTCTAAACATTATGGTTCCTGGGCACTCAAAAAAAGCTGTTGGCATGTTTTTAACAGCTGCAAAAAGCAGAGACAAAGCAGAAGGGTTTAAATCATTGCTAGATTATTATTATAAAACTCATGATAATGGACAAGGGTTGCAGTGAGGGTCATTTCTAGAGAAATTTTCTCTGCCTTTTGGAAACTGCTTTGAAAGACTTTAAATACTATGGTTCATGCTTTACTCCACTCTTAGTGAGGCATTCTGAGCTGTGCAAAGAATTTGGCATGATACTTTATTTCATATCAGTTTCAGGATGCATGTGGTCACAAGACAGCCTAGGACAGAAAAGGCAGTTGGGGGTTTGCAAGATCATGGCCTGGCACCAGTTATTTGGATAAGCACCATCCGTGAAAGTACATTACTACATTATTCCTGCTTTGCCATTTTCTTTGGTGTGGAGGTGTGATTCAGCGAGTTACCCATGTAGCTACATAGTTAGCTAGTATCTCTAGGTGACATGAAAATATAGCAAAGGCCAAAGTCCAGGAACGGCACCACCTGTACACTCTTATACCAGCTCATTTTTCAAAGTTTTACAGACTTTCAGGGTCAATAGTAGCTCGTCCATTTTTCAAAATTGGCCAACATGATTACAGTCTCACTGGTTTCAATTGCCCAAAAGAGTTCACCGGGGGGCAGCACAAAGCAAAAATAAGCACTACCAAAAGTACATCATTTCCCATTCAGTGAAATTAACCTTTTCATTTTATCTTTAGAAACCATGCTACAATCTTAAAGTGACTCATCTTTCAAAGTTTACAATTTTGGAAAATTGCAAGTTCACCTCAATGAATTCAATACCTCTTGGCTCCATTCCCATTCAACTGAATGCAACAGGCAAATTTTATTTGTCCTCTGGTTGTCCGTTCCTTAAAACACACTAATCTGGGATCCGTCCTTCATTCTGTCCTTTCTGACTAATTAAGATCTGATGCTAGATAATGTGGCAGGTGTGGTAGTAATTCAGACAAGGCAAGAGTGCTATGGAAGATAGAAACACATTCACTGCCAAAAACATCTTGGCAAATGAAAATATTTTGAATATGGGGGCTCGTCCTGTCAATGGGAGATCACAAGTCTGAATCTTGACAATGCCAATATTGCTAATAAAGTTCAAGCAGGAAGAGAGGACTCTCACCTTCTTGGTTTCTACTGGCTCACAAGGCTGAGGTTCGTCAATTCACAAGCCAAAGTTCACCTAGTAGTTGGCGTGAAGTGAAAGTAACCACTATCAAATGTGTGGTTTTGACATTCCGCGTCCTTTCCCCTTCGTTGAATTAGCTTTTCTGGCAGGTGAAATTTATTTGTATTTAGACCGACAGCTGCTTTATCTGAAAAAGAAGGAAAGTGCAGTTTTCAGGTCTCAGTCAAACATCATAAATGCTACAGCTAAAAATGGACACGTTTAACTCATTCGTCCTATCAGATAAATGCTAGCTGATCATGACCATCTATTAGGTCATGCCTGTTGATTGGTTTGACCCGGTCAGATTTGTAGCCACCATGCTATGGGGGAAATTGGCAATCAATCATTCTTTTGGATACAAAAAGCAATAGATCATGGGCATAGATGTACACTTGCACTACTAACACTATACTGTGTTTATTCAGGCACTGATTTTGTTTCCTCAAACACTCCCCATGAAGGCTGGTTCAAAACCCCAGGACTCTCAACACTGCCAAGAGCCCAAAGAGTTCCACTGCCTCTGCTGTAACACACACCAATCAAGCATCTGCATCTTTCCCCCATGGTTTGTTTGGTGTTCTAGCCACCTGTTAATCCAAGGGAACACAAATCTCGCGATTGGCAAGGAGGCTACGGATGGGCCGGACAGGGAGCCAGTCATATTAACAAACCAAATATTTGGACCTGATTCTTTGGCAGATGATAAACAGAGGGTGAAATAACTTAACAGTGAAAAGCATAACTGGAACATGGTGTATCCAGGAGTGAAATGTGGGATAATCTGATGCCAACAAACCTCTTCCTAATGTCGGTTGTACCAGCAGCTGCTGCCGCATGAGTGGGCGAGGCAGAAATAATCATGAATGGCTTTGCGGGTAATAGGGCGATTACAATAGGCGAATACAACCTGACCACTGATGTTTTTAAAATAGTACAACAGGGAGCCAAAATTGGGTTTAACACAAACAAAATCTAAAAAAGAAACAGTTGGCCCACTATGAGCCCTATAGATACACACCTACAAGAACATTGGCCATTCAAGACAGAACTGACCTGACCGGAGTCTGGAAGACCATAAAACACCACCACGAATCTGTGAAAAAACTAATTTAAGAGAGGCCAAAACATGGATCTTCAAATCGATCTGCAGTGCCAGTTCATAGAAAATGCCCCAAAATGGCACAAACCTGTTCTGTGTGACAAAAGGGACCGCTTTCTCTGGAAAACTAGGTCATGGACCTCACCCTTAGACAATGTTTCCCAGTGGATGGTTCCAGAAATAGATGAAATTTATTTATAGACAAAAGATGAGGACATGCTCTTTGTGGATCATGGCCACCCTGACCTCCGTTGATATCAGTTACATACAGTGGCATGCAAAAGTTTGGGCACCCTTGCTGAAAATGTCTGTTACTGAGAATAGTTAAGTGAGCAGAAGATGAACTGATCACCAAAAGGCATTAAGGTAAAGACGACATTCCTTTAATATTTTCCGCAAGATGACGTTTTATTTCCATCATTTACAGGCATAAAATACCAAAAAATGAAAAGAACCTGAAGCAAAAGTTTGGGCACCTGACATGGTCAGTACTTAGTAACACCCCCTTTGGCAAGTATCACAGCTTGTAAACACTTTTTGTAGCCAGCTAATAATCTTTCAGTTCTTACCTGGGGGATTTTC
>JAOEHJ010000023.1:7090409-7100573 GCA_025447855.1 Potamarius usumacintae | reverse complement strand
TGAAAATCTGATGATGTTTTAGGTCATATTTATGCAGAAATATAGAAGATTCTAAAGGGTTCAAAAACTTTCAAGTACCACTGTAGTATATGAGTGTAAGGCATTTACCGAGACACTGATTGAAGAGTTAGTTTGCATGAACATTGAGAGCATTTGGCAGATGCGCTTATTCTGAACAACTTATAGAAAGAAGTATTTATATGGTCATAAAGCATAAGATAACAGTGTTGGTGTGTGGGTGTGGCAAACATATTAAAAGTATTTCCATGACCTTTTATGTAAGTTAAAAAGAGTCATGATTGTAAAAAAGGGTGGGGTCAGGGTGGGAGCATTTCCAGCTAAACATTCCCATAACATGATGCTGCCATCACCATGCTTCAATTTCTGGACTCTTTCAGACTTTACAACACAGCCAACTTGGTGTACGTTTTGACCCACTGGAGTCCTGATAGAATGAGTTAATGCTGAACTGAATCTGTCTCGAATCATGAGTTTTAAAATGCCATCAAATTTGAACAAAGTAGACACTCTGTGGAGTTTGCATGTTCTCTCTGTGTCTGCATGGGTTTCCTCTGGGTGCTCTGGTTTCCCCCACAGTCCAAAGGCATGCAGTAAGGCTAACTGGCAAATCTAAATTGTCCATTGATCAAGCTTGGAGAGGGACGGGCTCCACCAAGTTTAAATGCCCTGGACACACCAGTGATGGATTGTCAAAATGTCTTCAGTGGTGCCCTTACAGCTCTTGCTGGCTACGGGAAGAAGAAGAAGCAGGTCTGATTGACTTGCCAAATGATGGATATGACATGGAAATGACATGGAATGATTGGAGACGTTGAGTGCATGAATGGGATGAGATATGGTAACAGGAGTGGAACTGAGAAAAACTGAGACCGAGTATCTTTAGCTACGAGGTGAAAATGTAAAAAAAAAAAAACCTCTTCATGGCTGCAAAAAGTTTGTGAACCCCTGATTTAAATCACAGGAATATAATGGTAAAAGTGTGTGTGTGTGTGTGTGTGTGTGTGTGTGTGTGTGTGTGCGTGGGGGGGGGTTAACTGCATAAACTAAAGCCTATTTCTGAGTCTGCTTCTCAGTCCACTTTATAAATTATGCCGTCTCACATTATTCTCTCTCACAGCATAAATTACAAAGTGGACTTTGATTGGGGCCTTGATTTACACAGTTCAAACACACACACACACCACACACCGATTTGCACACCCCTTAACACTCCATGTGTGTGTGTGTGTGTGTGTGTGTGTGTGTGTAGCGTATGGAAACCTGATGATGAATTAATGATGACACTTGTGCTCCTAAAGATCACTCTAATGCAATGTTAATGCATGCAAATCATCTCTCATCATCTCCTACCAGTGACATTGTGTGTGTGTGTGTGTGTATGTGCGTTGCACTGCGGAGGCTCACTGAGGGTACTTTGGCATTCTGCACCTGTTGGTAGGGAACTGATTGCATGTGTGTGTAAGTGTGTGTATCGCAGTAGCTCATCAGAGGGTTACATGTAGAGTGTGTGTTGGACAAGAGTCACGGTTTCCCAAGCGACAAAGCAGCTCTGATGGTGACAAGTTCATCTACACTTCCGCACCACACACACACACGAGCAGGTGCATGAATGAGTGTTTATGAAAAACAAATTTCAGTGTTCATGAATTTGGATTTCTCAAATGAGCTTGCATCATTTCAGCTTTATCAGCATTCAGCTCTCTCGCATGCCTCTACGTTTTTCACATTGGTCATTAAAAGACATCAACTATTATTACTGCAGAATAAGCATCAGTTTGTTTCTGTTTGAATGAAATGTCTGCCACTTAGATAAACAATTAGCAATCTTACACTCGACCATTTGTAATATGTTTATCAGCCAAGTGAACTCGGCATACATCTATAAGCATCAGTGATGTCAGGTGGGAGGGTTAAAACCTATCAATGGCTCAACAGCGAAATGCATTATATCATGAGGTCCTATGGATACCAAATGTGGTAAACAACAAAACTGAATTCATTTTATTCAGACTCCACTTCCCAGAATTCACAGTGGTCTTCAAATATGGCTGCCTCAGACGACAACATCCGTCGTGCACTTCACCACTTACAGTGTCCTGATTTCTAATTGCACACAATCACTACAGCCCACATATCAGCACTCTCACAGCACTCAGTTTTTGTGAAGTAAATGCTCAGTTACTGTTGGTCTGACTTTACCAAGCCTTAGGTATCCTGCACTGTTATTCTGGTTTTGACGACATTTGTATTTTTTGGATTTTGCTCTTTCGCTTCTGCTTCTGCCTTTGATTTCCTGTTTGTTCCTCGCCTGACCATTGCCTGTTTTTGGATTGGTTTGCCACTTTGTCTTTTAAAACTCCTTTCTGCTTTTATATCTGTCTGTCGCCTGCCTTTCTGATCACATTCAACTCACAGTTCTGCTGCGTGTCCTCAGGTGTGGTTTGTACTTTGATCGGACAATGTGTGCTTCGTCAAAAGTATTTTGGAAGGGAAAAAGGTACAAATGGCAGAGTAAATAATACAAGCCCAAATCGGGGGGAAAATAAAATTGGGACAGTAAGTTGAAATAATCTTTGATCTGGATTGCAGTCTAAACAGTACAACAGCACATTATTTTCTGATTTATATCGTGAATTTTATTGTTGATTTTTTTTCTTTCAGAAATAAACACGTTTTACTTCTGATTTTTGAAACACGTTAATTAAAAAAAAATGGGACTATACAGTGGTAGTGATTAGCACTGTTGCCTCACAGCAAGAAAGTCCTGGGTTCGAGCCCAGCGGCCAGCGGGGGCCTTTCTGTGTGGAGTTTGCATGTTCTCTCCATGTCTGCGTGGGTTTCCTCCAGGTGCTCCGGTTTCCCCCACAGTCCAAAGACATGCAGTTCGGTTAACTGAGCAGTACACCACGGTGCTTTTGAATTCTTGAATCTGATTGGTCAGATGGTGTTAATTCACCTTCACAGCTCTAACATTAATTATATATAATATATTATAGTTATTCCATGAAATCAAGTCGTACATGAGCTGATAGCGTTGCTCCTCATCGGCTATAAGCCACGTACGACAAGACTGAGTAAAAATAACTGTCTTATTTTATCCACATTCACTGGATTTTGAGAAATGGAGTATTTTTATTTATTTATTTATTTGCAAATTCGATAAATAATAACTTTTTATACAAAACGTCCAACAAAATCGTTTTTGCTTAGAATGTAAACAAACCGGTGAAATGACAGTAGCAATTTATGAAAATGCTATTTTAATAATGTTTGAAAAATTTAAAAAAAGATATGCTCTTGCCATCAAATACTTTTATTCGATATTTTGTTGCGTTTTTTTTTTTTTTGTAGTTTTTGGGGTTTTGTTTTCGAGTAGAGATTTTATTTCATCCTTGGTTGTTTCAGCAACACGCGCCACCATTTTGTTTTTCTCTCCTTATGGGATATGAGTTGATATCTTAGTAGTAGAGTAGCCAATCAGAACGTGTGATTGCTCATATCCAGTGAATGTGGATAGAAAAAAAATATACATATGCACTCGTTTTCATAGGTTAGCGTTTCTATAGGAACATCAAATTCATAGCCATGCCACTCAGTCTAAGCCTAATGAGAAACACTTTTTTTTTTTTTTTTAAACTGTCATTGTTTAACAGGTTGTTTGATGTTTATGGAAGGAGTCTCCAGTGTCAGACAATTCATTTACAAATTAAAGAACTGTACATTCTTTAACCACGGCAAACTAGTGTAAACACTATGGCATGTCCTGTGATTGGAAAATGGTCAATTTCGGCGTGGAAACTACAGAAACTATGTTTCGTGTCAGGCCACATCACAACACTTCAAATAATCATTGATTATTTGTCTATGAGTGCATGTCGTGAAGTGTTGTGTTCTCGATATAGTGCTCAGGTCGATGAACAGAGAAGATACACATCGAAGAAACACATGTGGCTATAATGGAGATAAATGAAATAAAGGGAACTGTTTTGTACAGACTTTTGGTTTCTCTCTGGTAATATTGGAGCAGCAGGTGAACCAGTTCACAGCCTGAAGACGGAGGCATTGTTCCATTTCACAGTAAGCGAGGTCATTAACTTAGAACTATGAAAGCATATGGGGAGGATATGCATTTTAGACAGAGTGAGTAACTGAGAAAGAAAGAAAGGAAGAAGGAGAGAGGGAGGGAGGGAAGGAGTGAGATGCAAGTGAAGCCTCAGGCATGTGTACGAGAAGCTGCCAAGATTTGTATTTGTCCGGAACATCCGTGAATCGCTACGCATTATTAATCACTTTGCGCTTCTTTGGATAACAATATTAACGCTGTCGACGAAAAAAAAAAAATGTATAAAACATGAAAGTGCTGTTTGCGAACGGAAGTCATATTGAAGATTGATTCCCAAAGAATATTCACCGACTGCTTTGAATGTCATTAATAACATTATCGTATTATAGTTGAAGGATAAACAGTTGGATTAAGGCGGCTTTGTGTATATTAAGAATACACACTTGACATGTCGGGTATATCAGTATAAAAGTGCAATCAAGTTGATTATTAAATCACAGGATTGCTTTGCATTCAGTGACACAAAATGACATTTATGTTGATTCACATTGCCAAAAAAGCAAATGCGAATATAATTGTGTTTAGTGGTGAGTGGGTTTCCTGTGCCCATTTAAAACTTGTCAGATCCTATGAGAGCTACTGATGAACCCCTCCGTCGGACCGCTTCTAATAGCTATTCATTTTAATGCATGGATTTGCTCGGGCTCTGTGAAATTTTCACTTGGGGAGGTTTTGAAAAAACATTCTTTAAAGCTCGAGAAAAGGTCAGTGTGTTAGTTTCCCCCCAGAGCTACATAATATAATAAAGAAATAAAGGGAAAAAAATACACGAGGAGAGACAGATTCCATGTACACGTGCATGTCTGATTGATATTCCGAATCTATCCCCGGATCCGGCCACCACGTCGCCATTAAGCCTCGAAATGATGCGTTCTATCACCCGCACGCCTCACCTGAGTATTGCATTACTGAAGGAAAGGATGAATAATTAATGATGAGGAATAGGTTCCTGGCAATCGCCATGCCTGCAATTTAATAATGAGCATTATGTTACTTCTTGTTGTTGTTGTTTTTCACTTGCATCCCCCCCTCCTCCTTCCAGTCTCTTCTCTGTTTTCTCTCTGTCTCTGTTTCCCTCTGTTTCACCTTTTTTTTTTCCTGGTGTCGTTCATTTGTCTCATGTGTCTGAATGGTGCAATGGAGATGACCTCGAACATCACGATGCAGCAGGTGTATGTATGTATGTATGTAATATATTTATATATATTTTTTTCTTTGCAAAGTCGATAAATTAAAACTTCATACAAAACATCCGACTAAATCATTGCCTCTTGGAATGTAAAAAAACAAACAAAAAAAAACGGCGAAACGACCGTCGCAATTTGTGCAAAATGCAATAATAATTATAATTCTTGAAAAAAAGATACGTTCTTACCATCAAATACTTTCAACTCCATATTTTGTTGCTTTTTTATTTTTTGGGGTTTTGTTTTCGAGTCGAGTTTTTATTCCGTCCTTGGTTTGTTCAGTATCAAGGTCTGCCATTTTCTTCTTTCGGGTTTTTCGCAGTTTGGCGCCACGGACTGGGCTGGACTATGGAACAGGAGATATCGGGGAGGAAAAAACAACTATAGTCTTTTCTTTAGCTAGTTCTGTTTCTTTTAAATACTTGATAAAGTGATATATCTGACTTTGATGCGCTTCACCATTTTGTTTATCTCTACTCAGGGTCTATGAGCTGATATCCTAGTAGTAGAGTCGCCAATCAGAGCGTACGATTGCTCATATCCAGTGAATGTGGATAGAATGAATGAATGAATGAATGAATATCACCACTCACAGCTACAAGAGGTAGACGTCATTCTCTGTTGGCCATCTTAAAAAAAATACGATGCATATAATCGAATATGAGGGGGAGTCATGGCCTAATGGTTAGAGAAACAGCTTTGGGACCAAAGGGTTACTGGTTTTGATTCCCTGGACCAGCAGTACCTTTTGTCTGATTAGCCAATGAAAAACTGACGATGCGATTATCAGTTCAGGCATTGAACCCGACCAACTGACTGAATCGAATATGAATACATTGTTCAACATGATGATAATCTGATAAACAGAAATACAGCTATGAATACAGGAGAAGCACTATTCATTTTTTTTTTTTCGCAACATTCACAGGACATCTAGTTGACATGAGTGTTCATCAGGAATGAAGTCGTCTGCATGAAGCTCAAAGGACAAACTAAGACAACATTTTTGAACAAGGGTGTAACAATCCGACAGTTTGAACTGATGCATCGATTTAAATCCCAACCACTGAAATGAGCTGACGGAGCAATCGTTGCATCGATCGTTCGTTATCAAAAAGGGACAAAGAGCAATTTTGGAAATAAATTGAACAGGCTAGCTAGGCGATTTCCTCTGATCGTAACTATGATGCGTTTCAAATACTCCTCCTTCTTTCGGTCATCATTTGTACAATTAACCCAACCGGATTTTGGACAAAGTTGATCACGTATCAATCGGAGGATATTAAATAGAATCGTATTGCATTGTATCATACAGTAAAGATTCTGTGTTCTCAAATATTCACTTGTTGCTTAAAGAAGAGTATCATACAGTTTTACACTTGATTTATTAACAGGCTGCTTTAAATTAGGCTACTAGTTTGTTTATGTTTTGGGAAAATATCCTCGGCATCTCTCCATGCAATTGGTCTCAACGCTGGACCAATTATGAACTCGAGTGATGTAGCTGAGGTTGAGGAACTGTCAGAGCCAGTATTCCCAGAACTCCCACTACTGACATTTCTACCTCAGGGTTCCACCCCCCACCAAGTGTTTCAATGAGCTTCCAGTTTAGGCCACACCCACTTTGGGTTAAAATACGAATCTTTGAATCACTAAACAGTTACAGCTACAGATAGTGTCATTTTGTTACACTGCTAATCAATATAGATTGAAAAGATAAGCAAGGGAGAAGCATGATTACATGTTCTGTTAACACACATTCATGCAATTATATTCTTTTCATTTGAAAAGCAGAGAGAGAGAGAGAGAGAGAGAGAGAGAAACTTTAGTGCATATGGAGTGTTTGGTGCTAAGCAGCAGGCTGATGGTGATTGGACGAGCGAGCATGCTTGGACGGTGGTCGCTGTGTGTGTAAGTCTGTGTGTGTGCGTGTTTGGACGGTGGTGTGTATTTGCGCGTAGGCCAGGTCCTTGCTGCAGGCGGCTCAGGTTGGCCCAAGTACCGCAGGAGAGCAGATGGCCAGCCAAAGCTTGTAGTCACACTTACCTTCCCTGCTAAAGCCCCAATCCCCCCAACACACACTCCTCCAAGACTGGCCGGCGCACCGCCGAGAGGCGCTCCAATCTGGACGCAAACATAGCCTGCCAAACGCTCACCACACAAACACACTCACACACAGGCAAATGGACTTCTTTTGAGTTGTCCCCTAGCCAGACACTGGGTCCTTCAGAGTAATTAAGATACCTTGGAAAAAAAAATGGAAAAAGCCTTCGCACTGTTTTGAAAAAGATTAAAAAGGTATATAAGGACTGGGAATAATTAAGGTGTTGAATATAATACCATGTGTTTTAAGGTGTGTGTGTGTGTGTTTGCATTTGCATAGCTCCCATCTTCCTCAGAGACGACGAGCTCCATCCGAGATATGTGATTACTCTCAACGAATCCCATCCATTGTGGCCACCGATGACATAGATAGCAATTGGACGTCATACGCTACACTGCTAACACTGTGTCTTTCGAGCGAACAGCTTGGGGCCGTACAAAAGTGCCACATCCAGAATCAATAATGCTTAGAGGCGGCACGCGAGTCTGCCTGACATTGCTCAGCTGTGCCTCTTGGCTCCGGACATGGTGAACGCACACTGTTATTAGCCGAGCGTTAGCATTGCAACCGAGTGCAGATGTTAAAGTGGCGGTTCAGAAACAGCGCACACATAAAAACAAGAGAGAGGCCGTCTCACCTCTCGAGTGAAAGCAGCTCGATAATGAGACTTTCGAGGTCACACTGGAAAAGGAGAAATTTGTGATCGGGAAGGAGCCAAGATACGGAGTTATACAGCCTAACTTACCTTACGTGAGGTTTCCATAAGGAGAAGGTAGTGCAGGAAGTAAAAGTAACAAGAAATGCTGAGGTTGTGTGCATGAAAACGAGTCTCAAAAAAAAAAAAAAAAGGATATAGATTATAATTAAATATAGCATCAAAATAATAATGAAATGAAATAGCATTTAAGGATGTATCCATTTTCTTCTTTTCTCCAATTAAAAATCCTTCCTCTTTCTCAGAGTGACAGTTTTCTGCAGTTGGGCCTGACAGCCAGGGCAGATTGTCAGTTAAGTGCAAAACTTGCATTTCAATTCCATCACCATGTCAGCCAGCTTTTCTTCTCAGACTTATCTGCCAGGGTGTCGCTGGTGCCGAAGTCATCCAAAAAGCCTCCGGGACGAGTGGAGGAGGGGGAGGACGCTAGCATCCCTCTCTGTTCCAGAACAGATGTCACCCGTGTTAACGTTGAGCCCGTCTCGTTGAGTGCTTGGCGAAAGGTCACTGTCATATGGCAGGTTAAATGGGCTAATTGTAAAATTTAGTCATGGCGCTCCAGGTTATGATCGTCGACAGAATTATACCATAATTAAAGGTCATTGGATTTGCATTGGAATCCATTATTTTGTATAGAGGCTGGGGCACACTTGCATATTATTGGCCACGCTGCTTGAAATGTTTGAAGTGTGCACTCCCAAGTCTTCGCAGCTCATGCTGAGTAACTCTCTGAAGACAGGAAAGCAAACAATGAATGGCAAGCCTGACAAAAGTCATCGGATTCATCGGAAAAAAAGCTTTTCGTCCTCTGGCTCTATTTCAAATAAGCTTGGAGTTCTGGGAGATACTTGGCATTTTAAGTATATTCATTGCACCCTGTTATGATACCTAGCAGAGAAATTTGAGAAGATGATATTTATCTTAAATCGGTCATGTGGTTTGAAGACCACTGGGTTATTTCCATGGCTGAGTAGCATTAGCTAGTCTCGGCTGTTAGAATGCAAGGGTTGGCGCGAGTGTTTCAGACTTGGCAGTTCACCTGTGGGCATTGCCATTGATTGAGATGCAAGCGCGGGCGGCCATGAGAGGCCTCGGCTCGCCTAATTGGCCCAAGAGTGCGGCTAATCCCACTTTCTCTATGAGACCTCCATTTTAAAACAGCATAAATCAATTAATGGAAACTGTAATGTGTTTCTCATTTCTGCCCAATGATGGCCAGAAAGTTAGAAAAAGGAAAAAAAATAGCCACCTAACACTCTGATGGCATACGGCATTAATTACCAAGGCACTCGAGCGCTCTTCTCCTCTTACAGTCATCCGTCGAATTATCGTGGCCGTTTATGGAGGTCTGAGTGTAATGAATCCGAATGGTTCTTGCCAATGGTCCCTGAAAGTGTAGCCTATCTTGAAAATGATTACATTTCCCAACTCTTTGAAAGAGGATTAAGCATCTCCAGGAAATGTCCCTGGTTAAGTGGTTCTTTGAGGGACATAAGGATTGCAGGAGAAAGAAGGAATGAGAGAGAGAGAATCGGAAAAGAGGATAGCCGAGAGGAGGTTAAAAGGAGTCATGGCCTGTTAGGTCAGTACTGCTGCTTTCAGAGAAGATCCAGATCCACTAAAACAAGTTTGGTCAGGGAGAAAAAGGGAAGAGTGAGAGAAGTGTGACATACTCTACTCGTGAATTTAACTCCAGAACAGAACGTTGCACTATATGGAACCATTTTGTCAGAGAAACTCATTTGCATTCTGGTGCCACATCTTTTAAAGGTGTCTAGCATTTTAATCATTCTATCCGAGTATCAAGCCATCCATCCATCCATTATCCATAACCACTTATCCTGTGCAGGGTCGCGGGTAAGCTGGATCTTATCCCAGCTGACTATGGGCGAGAGGCAAGGTACACCCTGGACAAGTTGCCAGATCATCGCAGGGCCGACACACAGAGACAAACAACCATTCACACTCACATTCACACCTACGGTCAATTTAGAGCCACCAATTAACCTAACCT
>JAOEHJ010000023.1:6615585-6631219 GCA_025447855.1 Potamarius usumacintae | reverse complement strand
GCAGCTGGCCTCATTTAAAAAAAAAAAAAAAAAATTAGAGGCCATTATGGTTCAGGTAAACTTGAGAAGGCATTGAATCCATTAGCCGCCTTAATAATTGCCAATCAAAGGTCCTCACAAGGATGACATGATGTGTGTGAGCACGTGTGCTTGTGAGGTGGGAATCTATTGACGCCTTGGTGTCGACCAAATGTCCCTACAAGAATATAAATATTTAACAGGAATATTTGACCGCAGTATTTGCCCATGTGAGGACCTTTGCCTGGTCCCCATAAGCAAAAAAAAAAAAATTCTTTCTTTCTTTCTTTCTTTGTTAAAAAAATAAGAGGGGAAAGGAGGAATGAAGTTTTCCTCATGGGGACCAGCCAAATGTCCCCACATTGATTGTAATTGGCCGGACCTCTTCAGGAAAATCTTTTGTTTCTTTCTTTCTTCAATAAAAACTTCAGCATGTTCATCAAAGGTCCTCACAAGGACAGTTTGACATAGTGTGTGTGTTCGGGACGAGGGGATTTGTTTGTCTTGCAGTGGACCAAATGTCCCCACAAGGATAGAAATATTTGATAGGAATGACCTTGTGGGGACCTTTGGCTGGTCCCCATGAGGAAATCTTTCTTTCTTGCTTGCTTAAAAAAGAAGAGGGGAAAGGAGGAATGAAGTTTTCCTAATGGGGACCAGCCAAAGGTCCCCATAATGACTGGAATAGCTGGCAGTTTTGACCTTGTGGGGACATTTGGATGGATCTTTTAAGGAAAATATCTTTTCTTTCTTTCTTATTTGTCTTGAATAAAAACTGCAGCACGCCAGTGAAAGGTCCTCACAAGGATTGGGTGTGTGTGTGTGTGTGTGTGTGTGTGTGTGTGTGTGTGTGTGTGTGTCCTCATGAGTCCTAAAGAAAATGTGCAAATCTTACTGAGCTGCAGGCAGTGAATCATCAGAAGAGAACGACTCCAAACATACCACAAAGTTGGCCAGTGCTCGCTCTCTCTCTCTCTCACACACACACACACACACACACACACAGTGGTACAATAGATGCTTTTGCTCTCCTATTAGAATCCTAACCTGACATTGCAGGCTCTTTAAAACGTTAAAAGAAAAAAAAAAAAAAACCTGACTGATGTTGTCTTACCTGTGACGGCTGTGTGCAAAGGCCACAGTCGCTCCCATTACATCAGGAAGCGTGAACCTCAATCCACCAGGCTGGATCTCACACTCAGCACGGAGTTCATGCCGCATTGTCTGAGAGTGTGTTATAAAACCAAGAGGCACAAATGGAAATTCCAGAGCGCTCCAAAAAAACAATGGCTGCATGATGTCACTCAGGCTGGCACTTCTACAAACAGAGAGAGAAAAAAAAAAAATCTGGAGCTCTCAGCTTCTTAATAAAAAACATAAACCAAGGCTGGGTTTGATGAAAACTGTGACATTGCAGCTTGGAGAACGGAGCATTCGTGATTAAAATAAGCACCTCAGCTTCCTCATATATCTCAGAGCATCGTGTGTGTGTGTGTGTGTGTGTGAGAGAGAGAGAGAGAGAGACAGAGAGATGGATAGGTGGACTGAGATCAGGTAAAAAAAGCTTCCAGAGTGTATCGTTGCAGTTTGGCTTCTGTCTCACTACTTTCATGAGCTTCGTTTGATGTGTTCTTTAATACACATCTCCTGCGGGACGCTTCTTTCCTCCTTTCTCCTGCAATTCATCTTTTATTTTTCTTTCATTCGATCCGTCTCGCTTCCTGCCTTTCATGTAACGAAGGTCAATTTCGGCCTAATGTACTAATTACTGCATAAAAATTAAATGTGATTCTCCTCTTCATAGCTTTTGCTTTGAAATTTCTCGCTTCTCGGAATGCTCTTTATTCAGAAATCAGTAGTATGAGGAATTTTTCTTACATTTAGGTTTTATCGAATTATAGAATCTTTCGTACTTTTTTTTTTTAACGGAATTTTTTTTAAGGTGTGTAATAAGAATAAAATAATAATTAAAAAAAATTTAAACTAGAATTAACCAGACATTACTGTGTGAAACCGAAGCTACGTTAAAAAAAAAAAAAAAAAATCTGACGTACAGGATATTAAATCTGAAACATAATTATTACCAATACTGATTGATATATTTGATTTAATTATTTAATTTCACATACAATTTACAAATACAGTAAAACAATAAAGATGCCGTGTCACCTCTTTTCATTTGGCTACGTTTATTCGAGCATGGTCATTTCCAAGAGGAATTACAAATTAAAAATTCAATAATACTTTTACAAAGACATTTCAGGAAAGATTCTTTTTCTCACTCTCTCTCTTTCTTTCTCTCTCTCTCTCTCTCTCTCATGGTATAATACATTGTATTTATTTTAACAGTCCCTCTTCATTTTTTTATTAAAAAAAAAACAAGATGAAGAAAGTGGAATATTTTTTTTTTCTCAGTCGAAAATACAGTGTTTCACAATATTGTATCAAAAGTTCCCAAATTTGGAATTTTTCCAGTAACCTGGAAAATGTAAAAGAGAAAAACAGGAGGAAAAAAAAAAAAAAACCAAGAAAAGAAAGAAACGGAAAATTCGCATTTCACAATTTAATGTCTCAAAACACAATAAATGCTCTCTTTACGTAAAATTTGCCCAAGTGATCTTCATGTTTCATTTTTACTAAAATATATCTATATATTGAAGAACTATAATACTGTACACTACAGTATGAAATAAATAAAATTAGGAAATACAAAATGGGCCACATAAATAAAATGTTTAAAATTTAAACTGACATAATAAAATGATTTTTTTTTTTTTTTTTTTTTGTTGGAGAGAAATGGTTTGGTGTAGTAATACTGATTTTAAAAAGAAAAAAAATGAACAGAAAATTGCACAAACATGATGTAAACTAAAGAACGAGTGCCTACTCTGCTAATACTGAGAAGGAGGAGGAGGAGGAGGAGAAATCTTCATCTGAACGCTGATGCTGGCAAGAGCAACACCACATCCGTCCTCCTGTAACACTGTACAAGGATGGCACTTGTAGAGACACACAGATTAAAAGGTTTGCATATAAGGCTTTGTTTTTTGTTTTGTTTTGTTTTTTTGTTGGGTTTTTTTTTAATTTTTTTTATTCTTTAATCTTCTCGAATACAAAAAAAAAAAAAAAAGACTTTACAAAGGCTTTCTCCTTCATCGCTGCCTTCTTCCTTCATCTGTCTCCACTCTGGACCGTTTCACTTGCTCTCCGCAGTCTGTTTAAGACTTCAAAAACCTTGAATCGGTATCGATTTAAGTTCCTTCATGACGAGTTAAAATTGCAGAGGCCTAAAAACATGTGGCTAGCTGAGTAAACACCGGGGTGAAGAACGGCAAAGGGCACAGTGGGAGCGAGAGATTTCATAATACTGACAACCTGCAGCAAACACCACGCCGCAGCCTCTTCTTCTTCTTCTTTTTTTTTTCTTCAACACTATAAATATACATAGGCAATACTTTTTTTATTATTTTTGTAGTGATTATAGAAGCAGAGTGCAATTTTCTTTTCTTTTTTTTTTTTGTACAAGTTACTAGTTTTGTGCTATAAATACTATGGAACACGTTTTTTTTTTTTTTTTTTAAAGATGGTAGCACCACACATAGTTTTTAGGCCTTAATACTGTACATTTAAAAAAAACAAAAACAAAAAAAACATATTTCACTTGTTTCATTTTTGCATAATGCAGCTTCTCACCCGTTTCCCGCTCCCCTCCCCTCCCCTCCCCTCCCCTCCCTGACCGGATTCCTTTTGTTCATCAGTCTGGCACGAATCCAGAAGCTCGTCTATTCAGGTGGCCACCGGAAGGGAAAAAAATAAAAAATAAATCAACCAAAATTGAAAAGGCGTGGAGGGGAAGCTTGTAGAACACAACACAACACAGTAGTCTGATTTAGACGCCGTCCTCAGGGTTGTCCTCATGGTCCGATTTGGTTTTCCCATCCAGCGAGCTGTCGTCCATCGAGTGCTCGCCGTTCTCCTCTTCATCCCGCGCTGTGTCCAGGTCCGTATCGATGCTCTTGTTCTCGCTCTCCTCTTCTTCTTCCTCCTCGAACTCGTCCTCCCTGCGCCCTAGCTTGCCGTAGGTTCCGTCCGGCTCTTTGGTGCCGCCGTTGATGCCGTCGCGCAGGATGGGATCGCGTTCTTGGTGCTCGGGGTATCCGGGAGACGTCAGGCCTTGAAGAAAAGCCCGGTTCATGAGGAGCTCGCTGGGTTCGAGGCGCCCCTTGTCGCGTGCCTCTCTCTCAGCCGCTTCGCGTTCCTCAGCCTCCCGTTTGCAGTAGGAGTAGCGGTGGTTCATGTGCTGCGAATACGAGCCCGAGTGCGAGAAGCGCTTGCCGCACTTGTCGCACTGGTACGGCTTCTCGCCCGAGTGCAGGCGCGAGTGCTCAATCAGGTGGTGCTTGTGCTTGAACGCTTTCTTGCAGATCTGGCACTGGTGCGGCCTTTTACCTGCGGAGACACACAACGACAACACGGTGCTTTGAGTCCAAATTTGTACCTCGGAAACTCTAAACACAGTGTAGTACGCAAAAATGATGTGGACAAGGGTGAAATCAAATGACTATGATGGACGAATGAACAAATGTCACTTTATTTATATGTTATGGAGTGCTTGCTTGCATGTTTGTCTGCTCTGGTTTCAATTCTGGGGTGTGCCTCTTTCTCTCTCTCACACACACACACACACACACGCACACGCGTGCACACACACACACCGGCACGATCAGTGCGAGTGTTTGTAAGTTTACTTTCTGAAATTCCCTCCTAGAGGTGAAACATGAGAGAGCGGAAACACACACACACTTTGGGGGTTTTTCAAAGTGCGAGAGTCTCGCTGCCAGAAATGCAACATAAATAAACCGGCGCAAAACCAAACAAACACGCCGACCGCTGCAAAGGAACAAACAAATAAAAGCTGAAATTGAACTGCGGTCTCCTACGGTGGCTCTGAGCCGCACATGGCGATGTAGATTGCTCGATCAATCCGGGTTTTTTTTTTTTCCTCCTGTGACTGGAAATTTGGAGTTCTATTGGATGCAATGGGAAAGCAGAAGATCGGCTATTGATGGGGTGAGATTTCATGACATCATACTTTGAAGGATGCGACTAAATCAACCAAAATGCAGTGAGAGAAGGGGCAAGCCGGGGTACATGTCCATCCCCTACACCTAAACATTTTGGATTGAAACCAACTGAGCACATTCAGGCCGTATGTTTGACACAGATCACGCACACGCTCTTCTTTGGCATTTCGCCGGACCCAAGATAGCACTTGTGAAGTGGCGCACTTGAACGCACACATCTGGTCAATCGCTGACCGCAAATAGCACAGGAATGCTGCGTACCAACATGTCGTACACCTCTGAGAAAGAGGGAGATGGTTTTCATTCTTGCCAGCAGATTCCTCAAGCAGTATGGCGTGATGCAATCGAGTGAAAGAACAGAGGCGTGAACAGAAACACAGGCCTCGCTTTGCTTTCCTTACCCCAGCACTCTTGATGTATAATATACGATTGAGCCGATTAAAATTGACTATGCGTATTACAGATCAAGGGTAAAGATCATTTGTTTGATGTGGTGGACTGGACATCTATTTGTCTATGAACGCTGGTGAAATGCCAAAGGAGATGTAGAATTGAACTGGGTCAATTGAATGAATAAGAAAAAAAAAATAAAAAAATCTGTTTACTAATCTTGTTATTATTTTCCTCTCATTTTCCCAACTACAACTCCTCTCACCCTGTCAATAGGAAAGAAATAAGTTAGTTTTCCATTCACATCCAACGAAGAAGAAAAAAATGAACAACGAAACCGAACTCGGAAACGGAAAATAAGTAGGGGAGAAAAGAACAAAACAAAAAGGACTACGAAGAGGAAAAAACAAGGGAAGGGGTTTAATTAGACAAACAGGAAGTAAAAAAAATAAGCATGGGGTAAAATAAGTGTCTGGAACAGTATGTACCTGTGTGCTCATATTTGTGTCTTAGGAGGGAACTGCTCTTCTGGAATGTTTTGTCGCAAAGGTCACACGCGTACATACCACTTTCTGTTTTCTTAATCTTCTTCCGGGACAGACAGGCGTCTGAGTCTGTCATGTCATCCAGGCCGGAGAGATAGTCTGGCGTGCCGTCAAGCAACTCCCCCTGAAAATATAGAAAGATCTACAATTTAGCAGGTTTTAATTCGAAGTATTGACAATCCAGTCCTGACGTTCTGCGTCAATTTAAATATCAAACAAACCCAAAAAGCGATCTGAACCACTTTTATATTTATATTACGTCCTTGCACGATTTTTTTTTTTTTTACATTAATGAAACTGCAAAACTCTCAGTCGTGGATTCATTACACAGCCTACATTTGCTCTGGAGCCCATCTTCTAAATTAAACATTAAAATGTTTGTGACTGGAAAATGCATAAAAAGGCCGGATATTACAAATGAGCTCTCTCTTTCTCTCTTTCTCTTTCTCCGCATACGCTTAATATCACCTTTCTCCATATATTTGCATTCAAATTTGGTTTAATTTTGTACATGAAAGAATGTTAATGCTATATTTATCTGCTCTTTCTTTACAGAGAAGATTACCCCGATAGGCTAAAACTTCAATTAATGAGGGGGGGGAAAAAAAGTATTATTGCATTAGAGGGTCATAATAATAAGAGAAAGCCTTGGTAGGGCATATTGCTATTGCTACAGTCTTCTAATTTCCAAGCGGTAATGATTAAATCAAGAGGTGCACTAAATGACCAAAATTGTGTAGCGCCGTTGCCCTCATTAAGAGTACTTGCTCCGGTCTGACAATGATTCTCAGACATGGCTATGCCGGGCTTTTTAAGAGAGCCGTGCTATCATTCCGCAATCAATTTGAGCTAAATGCCTGTAGCTGTATTTTTAAAATCTAATTTAATAACTTAGAATAGGAAACATTATTAATACTTTTTTATCAGAACGGTTCCCTCTATGTTAAACAGCCTTCAGCGCTGTGCTGTAATGAACACGGCGAGCGTGCATTATTAATCCACATGTTCAAACTCATTTTGGCTTTTCTCTCTTTAGAGATACAAAAGAAAAGGGAGAACGGGGGAAACAGAGATACGGAAAGATGGAGGGGTGGCGAAGAGATTGCTTGGGACGTGAACGCAAAGCCAAGGTCTTTGAGAATCTTAAGGGGTCATTGTAAGTCGTTAACTCTCACTTTCGTGCCTGTTACTTGAGTTCTCGCACCTGAGAGGAGAAACGTGGGAGTGGATGACGAGAAGAGGTTCACACACATCCACATCATGACAAAAACGTGCATGCACACACACAACAGGCACAGATGCAGCTTGACACAGCGAGGAGTGCTTGGAGCATCTGGCACGGCGACGCTTCCTGCCCTCATCCACTCAGACGCTAGACACTGGAGTCTGGGAACACAAGCCCTCCCTCATCGTGAATGCTAAAACTGCCATACAGTGCTAATGCTAATGATGCGTGCTACAGCAGCTAGCAGGGCTACAGGCCACTGCGCAGCTGTTTGTCTATTCTATCTCACTCTCTTGCCTCTCCAACATTTATCGCTCACTGTGCTCTTCCGCCGCTGAAGGCGGCAGCGGCAGGTGAGCTCTTCTCTCTCACTCTAAGTACCTTTTAATTAGCAGCAGAAAAGATCCAGAGCGCACTACAGACACGCAGGCACTGAGCAGGGGGGGGAGAGATACAGGAACTCGAGGATCGTTTACCTGGAACCCTGGCTTCCGCTGGTACTTTCTCCGCTGCTGCATCTCAGCGAAGCTGGCAGCTCCTGCTGCATAGGTGTAGGCCATGTGCGGCAGGAAGCCCATCTGGTCAATCGTGGGGTAGGGCCGGAGACCTGGGAGACTGGCTTGAACCGGGGGCATGAATGTGGCTGGAGGGAACGCGCTTTGAGGGGGTAAGGAAGTGTACAGAGGTTTGCCAGAGAAAGGGTTAATGCCAAACATGGGGCTAGTGCTTTTCTCCAGGTTACCATTGGGGCTCCCGAACTCTTTCTTGGACAGGTATGCAAGATTGAGTGGCTCCTCCAGGTGTTCCCGGGGTGACATAATGGGGTTGTGGTCTAAGGGGACGCTGCTGGGCTTGGGCCGGCTCTTGACAGACAGCACGTGTTTGGGTTCTTTCATGAGCTTTGGTAGCGAGAGGTCCAGTGGCTCTGCCTGCAGGTCCTCGGACGTGAAGCTGTTGGGCGTGTAAGAGCTGCTGTGGGAGTTCTTGGAGGAGGCAGAGGACAGGTTCAGAGGAGACGGCGTGTTGCTCCTGGAGTGGTCCAGCTTCTCACCAAGTTGCCTGGGGCCAGGGAAGTGGGGTGTTTTAGAAAGTCTGAGGGGGATGTCACAGTTGTTGATGTTGTTATGTAGCTCGGGGGTGGCGGGCGATGTCATTCGGTCCATAGGTTTGACCAAAGATAGAGGGGAACGAGCATTCATGGAGTCCTTATTGGGCATGTGGTTCGTAGCAGACAAACCGATCTCCATATTATTCCTATCTAAAGGAGGTGTCCTGGAATTGGCATACTGGTATACCTTTCTCTGCTCAAACCACTCTTTCACAAATTCCTGAGGCAGGCCGACTGCTATCGAGATCTTCAGTAGTTCCTCTGAGTTGGGCTCCATGTTCATGGCAAAGTATGCTTTGAGCACTGACATGTGGTCCTTGTAAGGGTTGATGGGGCTAGTAATGCCCTTCTCGGAGATGATCGGGGAGAACAAATGGGCTTGCTTCTCTGAGAACATGCCCTGTTTGTTCGGTGTGATGTTTTCATTGGGCTGCAGTACAGCTTTTATTTCTTCGTTCATCTTACACAGGTACCTCTCGTGCTGATGCAAAGGAATGGGACCTGGGAAAGTTTCTTTGCAATACTGGCAAGAAAAGGGTGTAAACATTAAGTTGTTCTCGTGCATCTTATCCTCTGTACCTAAATCTATCATATGATTCGACTTCTCCTTCTTGATATTGCTAATTTGTCTCTTAGAGTCCGTAGTCAAGCTCTGGAGGCAAGCTTTGGCTTCATTGACCTTCTCAAGTGTGTAGTCAATGATGTTCTTGGTTGCGCCATTGTGGCTGATGACTGGAAGACCTGTCTGGGGGCCCCCAGGTGATCCCAGCCCTGGTTTCTTCTCCTCAATTTGGGAGCCCAGCTCCTTCATGTAGGCCTTCAGCTTGGAAAGTTCCTCTGGCTTGCAGTCCATCTTCTGCCGGCATACTGTGTTGTCTACAATCTGAAGCACCTTCTGCACCTCACTCAGGTTGTTGCCTAAGGACGGGTACCCCAGCATTTGTCCTTCCATGCTAATCCCTAAGTGCTGGAGGGGACTCTGGGAGTTGGGGGCACTTAGTGGGCTCCCTCCACTCAGTCCACCATTCAGGAAGGGGCCTGGTGTACCATAGCCATGTGACGCCATCATCAGCTTATAGTCGTTGATGTCCAGTGGTTCCGATTTAATGTTGATGTGATTGGACTGCTCGTGGAGGCCGAGGGGCTTTCCATTTTCCAGCTTATGTCTTAGCTGGCTGATGGCAGTGTTGGTTGGGGAGGAAGAGGCAGAGGTTGGAGAGGAGCCGGGCTTCATGTTGTTCCTCATCCTGCCATTAACTGTGATCAGGCCAATGCACTTCTTACTACTGATGTGAGAACTGTAGGACCCAGAGTGAGAGAAGCGCTTCTTGCAGTTTGGGCATTCGTACGGTTTTTCCCCTGAAAGGCAGAGAGAAAGCACATTAGAAGCCCGCATTTATATATTGTGGTTATATTTCAAAAGTGCTGCGTTGCATATAAATAATGCATACTTCCTAGAACAAAATCTAATAACAATCAATACTGGGCTAAAAAGAAAATCAAATATAACTGCTTTATATAATGATTAACAAAGTAAAGCATCTGGCATTCTGATTAAACTGTTCCCTTTCAAGTGAGATGGGCCAAAGCCAACGAAACAACAGAATTCATCCTTTGTAAGTTAGCAGAGGGGGAAAAAAACAACAACAGAGATTGATTTTTGTACATCTTCTGAAGTACAGAACAATCTTAACTGGAGGTAATGAATATTCAAAGAGAGCGCATGGGCCCATTGCTACCCACCACTGTGGATTCGCAGGTGCTCCTTCAGATGGTGCTTGTATTTGAAGGCCTTGCCACATTCTGTGCATTTGAACTTGCGGTTGCCAGCTCCCTGGTTCAGCAGTTGGTGCTGAGGAAGAGAGGGTATTTACATGAGCTCCTCACAAACAGAACAGAGGAAGAGTTTGGTACATAACCACAATCAGCGCGTCGCACAACATGCCAAATGGCTCACGTTGTAATGCAGCATCTTGCTTTTCTTGCAGCTTCACTGAGCCAGCACGAGTGTGGCCATGATAATAGAGAACTACATACCTTTTAATTTCCTGACTCGCGTGCCAGCGAGGCACGGCTTTAGAATCTGGCAGCGCCGAGAAATAAATAAAAGGCTCCTTTTTTAAAAAGAGTTTTTCCCTCATTAGAGAAGGCAATCTATTCCACTTTAATTAATTTGGGATAATCACTCAGACGAGATCCTGCATATTTAACGAAGCCTTCCCTCAATGTACCTGAAAATAAAGTTAATTATTCAAAAAAGGTGGGCTTGGGTAAGCGTTACAGATTGATAATTGGAAGTGAATTTCCAGGATGTTTAAACTCTTTAATAACACGTGAGTACAGCACATAGGTCGTTCCGTTGAAAAGATAAAACATCGGCACTGCACCGATTTGCAATTCAAAGCGGGGCCCCGTGGAAGGAAAAAAAAAAAATCTAAATATAATAGCGATAACAACAACAATACGGCGTGTAAGTGTGGGGAAGCAGTGGCTCACCAGGCGTGCACAATTAATTCTGAGTGGGAGGTGAATATGTTAAATGGCTGGGAGAACACAAAGGGTATGCAAGCGGTGGCGAGAGGAGCCGCCCATGATCTGCTCTGACAACTGGGCTCGCATTCCGGCAGGAGACAGATGGCGTAAAGGCAGGACACAGGGAGGATTGTTCAAACAGCAGCAACCTTCCGAGATCAAGCGGGGAGCCAAGCGGCTCTGCGCCAGGGAGGGACCCCACTACTCGCTCGTATGTTGCTGAGTTGCATAAACAAACAGCAACAGCTGCTTTACCCCCCGAACACCGCCACGACCAACCACCGCCGCCGCAACCCCCAATTCTTTCTCCTCTTATGAGCACCCCATGAGGACGGAGGTAGTGTTTAGCCGTGCCACCATTAACATGATCCTTTCGCTTTAATTGTGAATGGCAGTGCAGAACGACGGGGCTTTTTCAGCCCCGTGTGACGTGTTAGCCATGTTGTGGGTGGAGGAACCTGATTGAGTATTTGCATACGATTGGCTGACAGTGAGTAACTCCCCGCGCTGTATGATTTGGCAAGGCTGCTTCGCATTCTTACTGTAAATTAGTGAAGAAAATTGGGGAAAACCCTCGTAACACTCTGACTCATGTGGCTCGTCTTGTTCTCAAGTTAGTCATGAAGTGTGTATTTGTTTGTGATTAATTTAGAAATGCGAGGTGGCAGGAGTGAAGGGAGAAGGAGGAGGAGTGTCCATAAAATGACTAAACAGGAAACCGGAGGGTGTAGAAACCCTGAAAAGCAGCAGCCGTCAATCGAGCCAGTGCGTTTTGGACTACACTGATTTCAACACCATCATATTTGAGCATAATGATAAAAAATGAAGTGGTACCAGGGGGACTGTTTAGCAGGAAAGTCTTTCTATGTGAAGGAAGTACGCAAACAAAAAAAACAATAAATAGGAAGTAATTTGTGGATTAGCAGGGTACATGAGGAGAATGGGCCATCTGCTCGTGTTTTGAGCAGACTGGGGAAGGCAGGTGAGCAATCTGCCAGTCCACAATGTATTAAATCACTCCGTTAGAGTTGGAACATTATCTCACGCAGATGAAAGACAACTGAAACGTGCCGCATGAGCCGAATAGCAAACTATTTAATGGAGGGTTTTGATGTGCCGCTTCATCTGGGGATCATTTGCTCCGGTTCTGCGACTGAACCAGGAGAACGACTCGCTTGTACACGGAACGACTCAATGAATCATTTTACCTTCCATTGAAGCTTATGTTTGTATTTCCAAAAAAAAAAAAAAGTATCTAATTGGCCGACGCGCTGACTTTTAAAGAACATTAACAAAAAAAATGAGAGTAAATTTAAAGCGCAGATGAAATTTCTAAATTGGAAATTAAAACAATCATTCGATCGTGAACATAAGACTGCAGATTCATATGAGCAGGCCATCAAAAAGCCATTTAGGCCTCTATTAAGGCTATTACCAGTAAAAGATCTGCATCTTCAAAATGCCATGAAAAATTAATAACGATCGCCAATCAAAATGATCTCTTTTCTTCATGGGAATACAGTACATTAGAAATAATGTATAAAGTCAGGGGCTGTATATACGTGTGGCAGGGAGTGTGTGTGTGTGTGAGAGAGAGAGAGAGAGTTAATGAAAGGCTGGCAAATTGAGAGGGCGCAAGATAGAAGAGTGGAGCTGGCAGCGGAAAGAGGGAGAGAGAGTGGATGAGAGAGCGAGCACATGAGTGAAATACAGTAAGAGAGGGAGGGCAGGGCATGTGACGCTCACCTGATCTCGTCCAGGCTTGTGCGTGGCCATATGTCTCTCCAGCTGAGTGCGGTAAGCAAAGGAGTAGTTGCAAAGAGGGCAGGCGAAGTTCTCTTCGTTCTTCTCGTGCCGGTACTTGATGTGCTCCTTCAGGGATGTCAAGCGCTTGTAACCGCGGTCGCAGTAGGGGCAGGTCAACAGTTGGGCGAAAGCATCTGGAGTTCCAGGTGGCAAGTCTGCGGCGGAGAGAAGGAACAAGAGAGAGAAAGAGAAAGAGACTGAGTGAAGGAGGGAGGAAGGATGGGAAGGGGCAGTGGGCCAAAAGGTCAGCAAATCAATGGCAGCTAATTGGCGCCATGCCCAGACTGGTATGGGAGGTATCTCTACAATCTGCTATACTGCGTGCCATCGTCAGGCCTGGCACTGGTAACCTTACACACACTCGCTCAGCCACACACACTAATACGTACACATGCTAATGGATGAGCACATTCACTTGAATGCACACAGTTTGCTCAGCACTGTACGTAGATTCAAAAAGACGGAAAGAATATACAGTATAAATACAAGGTGTTTCAAAAAACGTGATATTATTTGAGATGTAAATATCCCAGAAACTACATAGTCTCGGCAAATGAAACTGAACACGCTTAATGTTGAGTGAGACAAGATTTATTCCTCAACATTTGAATGAGAAATTCAAAGGTATGCGGATTCCATGAACGAATTCAGAAATTTTCAATATGCGTGCCGAACCCTAACCCTAACCCAGCCTTCCTCTTTGAACTTTTTGTGCCGTGTCCAAATCTGCATTGCACTTGGTGGATTTTCAGAGAATTCTCTCATAAACGCACGATGCACAGTCTTGTTCAAGCGTGCTCGAACACACAAAACGCCTTTTCTTTTCCAGTGAATGGCATTTATATACCTAAAAAGATAAAAACAAAAAGCATAAAATTTTGACCTGTTTCCACACGGTGTTAAAATTTGAAGTCAATTGAACGAGAGTTGGCAAAGTTATTCGATTGCGAAATTATATCGATTTTTTTTTTTAACTCCTTGGATAACAAAAAAAAACCCCTAATCATAAAATTACTATTAAATCACTAATACTGCTAATATTACTATGAATACGAATGTATTACACTAATACTACTAATCTACTAAATCACTACTAATAAAACAGCTACTACTACTACTACTACTACTACTAATAATAATAATAATAATAATAGAAGAAGAATGATGTATTATTTCTTTATCTTTATACTAAATAAATACATTCGTTCATTAATAATGCATGAAACGCCATTTTCAAAAAAAAAACTATCATGAAATTTATATCAATTAACATAATAAAGTCCTTCAGCATTCCGCATGGATGACGAGGCAAAAAAAGGTCAATTAATATTTAATATTAATGATTTAACTGCAAGCAAAAGCAGGATGCCATCACGATACGTCTCCGTAATAATGAATCCGTTATATTCCAATACTCTTAGTTTTGTCCCCGTGAATGACTTCAGTCCTCGACTGTATTGCCACTCTGGCTCCGTCCAACTGGTGGTCTTTTCCATGTCTAATTTTTCCCTCTTTCCTCATGAGTGAGGTATGTGTGTCCAGGCTGGTGCAATTCGTCCAACTCTCCCTGAGGACAGGGATCTGATTTCAGCGCCCTAACAGCTGCACCTCTCTCAGAAGGTAAACACTTGGGTATGCAGGGTGGTGCAAGCTTACCGTTCTCCTCGTGTCCGGGACCTTCGGGCGTGCCCAGTCGGGCAATCTCTTCCGGAGCCTCGGGGTAGATGATGGCTGTGTCGGCGCGCTGCAGATACTCGGCGATGCTAACGACATGGCTCTCGCTGTCGGCCATCTTCCTTTTTGCGAAGAACTCCTCGAACTCGGCTGTGCAGTCCATTCTCTTCACTTTAGAAAGAAAGAGGCAAGGAGGCAAGTTGGAATGATTAAAAAAAAATGCAAGGCACTGGTAACATGTCCTAGATGTAATAAAACAGCTGAAAAAAACCCCCCAAAAAAACACACAAACAAACATTAAAGTACTAGTTGCGAGGGATACGTCTAAATTACGGCCTTATCTTGTCAACTAATGGCCACTAAAATAAGAAATATGGCTTAATCTAGCAGGAATGCCACTTGAATTGTGGAAAAAGGCTTTTAACGATAACCCCTTTTTTCCCTGCGCTTTAAATGTATTAGGTGCCGTGAAATGAGGGAAGCTCGGGGAGGAAATGATGTTTGCTACAAGCCGTGCATTACTTCTGATTTCTCTAATCAAACTCCTAACGAGACAGCTCCTGAAAAATTACGCTTCAAATTACAGGAAGTTACGATATCGAGATACAGAGGGGATGTATCAAATCAGGGCGTGCTTTGCTCTTTCCAGGCATCCTAAATTCTGCGATGAGATGAAATGGATTGTTAAATAAAATGGTGAAGGGGGGGGAACAAAGCAAGAAACAAATATATTTATATATACTTGTATATAAATCCAGACACGTCTCTGTTGGCACATAAATACTGCAGCTGAAAAGTGCCAAGTTTCCTCCAGCTCACTCCATTATTCATTATATTTGTAAAGAGATTAGCGTCCGTGTCTCCTCGAGCCGTCTCATCTGTCAATTAGGTGGAATTCTATGGAGAAGGTGACAGAGCGCTCGGAGATTTTATTAGCCACCTTTTTAATTAGGCCATGCCGAAGTGAAAGGTAAACTGTGTACTGAGATTTGTCAGACAGTCAACATTTTATGGTCTAATTTGCTAAAAAGGTCAAGGTAGTGGACTGTGTCGATGTCAAAAATGTCTCGAAAATGTCAAAGTGCCAATGGACCTTTTGCGTTCCCTCTTCAGATCCGAGGAACTGGAGTGTATAAAACGAAGCCTTCGTTATCAGGAAGGAACCTACACTCTGGTGTGTGTGGCGTAATTAAAATACACATCAGAGGTGGACAGTAACGAAGTACATTTACTTGAGTACTGTACTTAAGTA
>JAOEHJ010000023.1:6531939-6543346 GCA_025447855.1 Potamarius usumacintae | reverse complement strand
AGTCAGCTGGGATAGGCTCCAGCTTGCCTGTGACCCTGTAGAACAGGATAAAGCGGCTACAGATAATGAGATGAGTTGAGCTAAAATCAGTGAGGTTTTTTTTACGTTTTTTATACTTTTACTTTCATATCCGAGGTAAATTCCAGAGTGTATACTTTTTCTCCTCTGACCCGAGTGAAGAATTTGAAGCTGTTCAGCTTAAAAAAAAAAAAAAAAATTGTTAGATTTCTGTCCTCAAGAGCAAAACCAAACAATAAAACATATAAACAAATAAAACATGCCAGCACAGCTTAGATATGAGCAGTTGCAGCAAGGTAAGCTATACAGGATTCAATAAAAAGATCACGATGGCATGACGTTCTTTGCCTCCTTCTTTATTCTGCATGTTGTGGGTTGTTGTTGTTGTTTTTTTTTTTTGTCACTCTGTCACTGATGCTTTTTAATGTGAGCTAACATCGTGTTCGCTTGAGCGCTAAGAGCACTGTAAATTCTGCATGCAGTCACTATAAAATGAGATAAAAGTGTGTGTGTTATGTGTTACTTCATTTGGACTGATAATATCAGACTGGGCTTACCTGCTTCCAGACGCAACAGCAACAGTGCAGAGACATGAAGTGCAGCAACACAGCATCAGAGAGAGAGAGAGAGAGAGAGAGATGGTATTGATTAATTTTGTGTCCAGTGTTATCTTTCAAAATCCTTTGTTAAAGCTTCCAGAGAAAGATATCACACAAAGATGACATTTACAAGATGCACAATTCTATCAGACAGCTGAAAAAAAAAAAAAAAAAACACCACAAAACATCAGAAAAGGTTATCGAAAGCCATGATTCGTGTGTTTTTTCCTACTATTTTTAAAATGGCTTTGACGGAGGGGTAGCCAAACATGCCAATACCACTGATTCCTAAAATGCCATATTGAATCCAAACAGTAATTAGTGTAGTTGTGTAGTGGAGAGAGCGCAGAAATCTCTCTGACGCTATCTTCTGCTCCACCGCGCAGATGGAAGATGGTAATTATCGCTGTCTGCTACTCAGCCTCTCCATTTGCATTTAACCCAGATTTGAGGTCAACAGGAATCTCCACCCTGAGCCTTGCACCACACACACACACACACACACGCTAAGATAGGCATCTCAAATTTCACCTTCTTCACTCTTTCTACTTTCCTCTGATCTGCACTGAAACATGTATACCAGTTACTCCGAGTCTGTGTTTCGCTGCAATCTGGTCATTCAGCAGTCATGTGAAGTATCAACGAAGACGTTCCTGTAGAACTCTGGCTCAAATACAAAATTTTGGGGGGTTCTTAGTAACTAAGACAAGATCTGATGTGATGACGGAGTAATAACCAAAAGAAAGGCTAAATAAAGAAAAACAAAAGAGTGGAAACAAGACAAAATGAAGAGAGAAAAGAAATTAAGCAAGTGGAAACTAAGAGAGACTAAAAAAAGAGACTGTACACGTGAAAACTAAAAGAGAGACTAAAGAAGTGAAAACTACGAAAGAGACTAAAAGACTGAAACTTAAGCAAGACTAAAAGAGAGACGACGTGAGTGAAAATGAAAAGGGAGACGAAAAGAGAGACTAAATGAGTAATATGCAGAGAGACTTAAAGTGACGAAATGAGTGAAATCTAAAAGAGAATGAAGTGAAAGCTACAAGATACTGAAGGAGTGAAAAACTAAGAGACTAACTGAGAGACAACATGGGTGAAAACTAAAAGAGAGGCTAAAAGAGAAACTATATATGCAAAAAGTAAGAAACTAAAAGAGACTGAGTGAAAACTTAAAAGAGAGACTAAAAGAGGGACAATATATGCAAAAAGAAACGAAAAGAAAGACTGAATGAGTAAAAAAAAAACCTAAGAGAGACAAAATGAGTGACCATGAAAAGGAAGACATTTAAAAGAGAGACTATGAGTGAACGCTAAAAGAGAGACAAAAGTGAAAACTGCAAAAGAGACTAAAAGACTAAAACTTAGAGAGACACCATGAGTGAAAGTGAAAAGAGAGACGAAAAGAAAGCCTTAATGAGTAAGAGAGACTAAAAGTGATGAAATGGGAGAAATCTAAAAGAGAGAAAGGAGTGAAAACTAAGAGACTAATTGAGAGACAACATGGGTGAAGACTAAGAGACGACAAGACTGAAACTTAAGAGAGGCTAAAAGAGGAACAGCATATGCAAAAAGTAAGAAACTGAAAGAGACCATATGAGTGAAAACTAAGAGACTAAAAGAGGGACAATATATGCAAAAAGTAAGAAACTAAAAGAGAGACTGAATGATTAAAAAAAACTAAATGAGACGAAATGAGTGACCATGAAAAGGAAGACAATTAAAAGAGACACTATGTGAGTGAAAACTAAGAGAGACTAAAGAAGTGAAAACTGCAAAAGAGACTAAAAGACTAAGACTTAAGAGAGACTAAAAGAGAGACACCATGAGTGAAAGTGAAAAGAGAGACTAAAAGAGAGACTAACAGACTAAATGGGAGAAATCTAAAAGAGAAATAAGTGAAAGCTACAAGAGAGACTGAAGAAAACTAAGAGACTAAACAAGAGACAACATGGGTGAAAACTAAAAGAGAGACTACAAGACTGAAACTTAAAAGAGACTAAAAGAGGAACAATATACGCAAAAAGTAAAAAAAAAAAAAAGCAAAAAGAGAGACTAAAGGAGAGATCAAACGAGCAAAAACTAAAAGAGAGACTAAATGTAGGAAACTGAGAGACTAAATTAGTTAAAACTACAGTACAAGAGAGATTAAATGAGTGAATACAAAGAGAGACTACACAAGACAAACGAGTGAAAACTAAAGGAGAGATGACAAGACTGAAACTTAAAAGAGATACATGAGTAAAACCTAAGACTAAATGAGTGAAAAGAGGGATTACATGAGTGAAAACTAAAGGAGAGACTAAAAGAAAGACTAAAAGAGAGACAAAATGAGTGAAAACAAAAACGAAGGCAATTAAGAGACTAAAAGGGAGACTAAATGAGTAAAAATTAAAAGGAAGATAATTAAGAGAGACTATAAAAGAGACTCTAAATGAGTAAAAACTAAGAGAGACTAAAAGTGTGAAACTGACAGACTAAATTAGTTAAAACTACAAGAGAGATTAAATGAGTGAATACAAAGAGAGACTACACAAGACAAAGGAATGAAAACTAAAGGAGGGATTACAAGATTGAAACTTAAGAGAGACATGAGTAAAAAGTAAGACACTAAACGAGTGAAAAGCGGGATTACATGTGTGTGAACTAAAAGAAAGACTAAAAGAGAGACTAAATGAGTAAAAACCTAAGAGACTAAATGAGTGAAAACAAAAAGGAAGACAATTAAGAGAGACTAAATGAAAAACGAAATGAGTGAAAACGAAAAGGAAGACAATTAAAAGAGAGACTAAAAGCGAGACTAAATGAGCAACAACTAAGAGAGACTAAAAGTCTGAAACTGAGAGACTAAATTAGTTAAAATTACAAGAGAGATTAAATGAGTGAATACAAAGAGAGACAACATGAGACAAATGAGTGAAAATGAAAGGAGAGATTACAAGACTGAAACTTAAGAGAGACAACATAAGTAAAAAGTAAAAGGCTAAATGAGTGAAAACTAAAGGAGAGACTAAGAGAAAGACTAAAAGAGAGACTAAATGAGTGAAAACAAAAAGGAAGACAATTACAAGAGAGACTAAATGAGTAAAAATAAGCGAGACTAAATGAGTGAAAATTAAAAGGAAGACAATTAAGAGAGACTAAAAGCGAGACTAAATGAGCAAAAATTAAGAGAGACTAAAAGTGTGAAACTGAGAGACTAAATTGGTTAAAATTACAAGAGAGATTAAATGAGTGAATACAAAGAGAGACAACATGAGACAAATGAGTGAAAACTAAAGGAGAGACTAAAAGAGAGGCTAAATGAGTGAAAACAAAAAGGAAGACAATTACGAGAGACAAAATGAGCGAAAACTAAGAGAGACTAAAAGTGTCAAACTGAGAGACTAAATTAGTTAACACTCCAAGAGAGATTAAATGAGTGAATACAAAGAGAGATTAACAAGAGACAACATGAGTGAAAACTAAAGGAGAGACGACAAGACTGAAACTTAAAAGAGAGACAACATGAGTCAAAAGTAAGAGATGAAACGAGTGAAAAGCGAGATTGCGAGTGAAAACTAAAAAAGAGATTAAAGAGACGACTGGAACAAAAATTAAAACTGAGACTATAAATGAGTGAAAACATAGCAATACTGCAAAAAAATAAAACTATCGTGTGTGTGTGTGTGAGAGAGAGAGAGAGAGAGAGAGAGATTGTGTTGTGCGTGCATGAGGCAGCATTCTCTCCCTTTTCCTTTCTATGTTCTCTAATCAGACGCCAGATTACGTCCTCCCTTTCAGATACACAGTAATTACATCGCTATGTGAAACACACACACACACCTTCCTACAGCCTTGGCCCCACTGATCACACACAGACAGCAAAGACAAATTCTTTTCTAATAAACACGATGTTGTGTTCTGCTCCTGCACAAGAGCAAAAGCAGAAGTTGTTAACTATCAGCGTCGAACCTGAGAGGTTATCCAAAGGTGTCCTAACCACACCACTCCCCCCCCCCCCCCCCCCCGACACCCACCCCCACCTGGGACTTCTCACAGTTGTTCAAGACTTCTTGTCGTCTCTGGTCCACTGGGAGAAGAGTGTAAAAGAGATAAATAAGCATAAAAAGAGGTGGGGGGGAGCCGTACACCAAGAATAACTGCTCTTTCAGCCGGGTGTTTATCAGCAACAGCTCGACTGGAGGCTACAGACGTTCACTCTGCCAGTGTTATGGCATGTTGTGTGTCCTATTCTGGAGATTGGCTCGTGATAACATCTCAATGGAGGGACAGGGACTGATAGACATCTCAGAGAGAGAGAGAGAGAGAGAAACACAGTAAAAAAAAGTGATTCGAAGAATGAAAGAAAGAAAGTGACATCCAGGCTGTTTATAGAAGAAGAAGACGACGACTAGGTCGAATTATTATCCAAAACTTTTAATATCAGTAATAATATCTCTGAAATAATAAAAAATAAATGCACCTATTATCATTATACCTTTTCAGTATCAAGTAATAATTACTCATAAAAATATTTCTGTATTTCTTTATAAAACTAAAACATACTGTATTTACGATAGTGGGTTTTTTTTTACATTCATATTTTACGTCGAGAGATTTTTTTTAAATTAGAATAACTACATATTAAAATGATCATAACTGTCACTTCAAATACGACGTGAAGCTCTGGGATCCTGCGAAGTCCTGCTAACACACACACACACACACACACACACACACAGAGTGTCTCATTATCTGGTGCTGTGCCATCACACCATCAAAGGAGTTTTGATAGGAGCCGAGTGACCGTTTGAGTCGGGCCCCTCCGTGTGTCCGGAGTGTGAGACCTCTGACAGTGTGAAAGTGTGTGAACGAGTGTGAAATAGCGTGAAAGAGTGAGACAGTGTCAGTGTGCCAGTGTAGCCGAGCTCCTCATTGTTTAAATCCGCAGGCTTATCAACACACACCTTCAGCTGCTTCATTTCAGTTGTGAATGAGAGAAAGAGGTGCTGTTATTACTTCTGCAGCGTTGCTACTGATCCATGTGTGTTTGTGTGTCTGGGTACATGTGTCTCTGTGTGTGTGTATGTGTGTGTGTGTGAAGACTTTGTGTACTGATGTAATTGCGTTCTAGCCGAGCAGTCATCCGTTCTCTGTGTAAAACAGCTACAGGCTCCTTAATCAGGCTGCCGGGTGTGTATGTGTGTGTGTGTGTGTGTGTGTGTGTGAGAGAGAGAGAGAGAGGAGCCCGGGCCGGAACAAAAACAACCCTGCACGCCACACACACAAACACCTGTTCAGCATTGATAGCAGATGCCATTCAGTGAGCAGGACAAAACCGGGAGCGGAATTAAAAAAACGCAAGCATCACCAACTTCTTATTATTTACTGCCAGATGAACTAGTATAATACCGAGCTCTGTTTGACAACCTCGTAATTACACTTTTTTTCCCCCCTTTTTATTATTTTTGCATCATTTTCTCCTATCTCTCACTCTTTCTCATGCCAGACACATACCTGCTCACTTTTCCATGATGGGATTGGACAGTTTTATTCTCATTTCCTTTTAATTCCTCTGAAAGAAGAAAAACAATGCTGCGTGTTACACGTCGCGTCATTTGCGTCAGTCCCCCCCCCCGCATAATTGATTGGCATTAGGCCGCAGCTCAGGTAATTACACGGCGCTGGGGCAGAGCTGCGGTTTGAAATAAAAACGTGAATATTTTAGGAGCCGTTTGGTTTCTGCGGGATTCTTTATTGTCTCTGCTCTCGTCTGAGGCGCGGGAATTCAGTCAACGTAAAATTCCGAGCTCACAAAAGACAACACCTTTTGAACGCGAAGTTTTTAGGTTTTCAGGGTTTTTTTTCATGACACGTTAGCGTCTCATGCGACCACTTTTCGATGACGTGCACGGATTCTGAACTGACAAGACGTCTGTTTGGAAATGGAATTAAAGGATGCACCGACATCCAGTCGTCTTTAAATCGTCTTTAAGTCTGTGGGAATCTCTGAAAACGTCTCTTTCCTGATGAGATGCCTTCAGCTAAATAATTTACATAAATGCATCTGATTGGCTGAAAAAAAAAAACGATGACGTGTTTAGACCACCCATCTGCGATATAATACTAATAAATACCAGAATATTTATCTGCTTAACATCATCCTGCCATCTAATTATATCATGAATACAATGATATATAATGAAAATGGTCACAACAACAACCTGTATAAATATTTAACAAGGAAAATAATAAGGTAAATTCAATATAACATTTATTATTATTATTATGTTTTTCTGATATTTTTGAGCAAAAATGTTCATCGTGATCAATCTTTAGATGTTAGATATGGACAACGTGACAATATTTTCATGAATTATATTTTCATGAATATCATGAAGAATAAAAGTTGTAAAAAAAAAAGTACAAAAAATAATCTAAAAGTTTTGTTGAGAAAAATATATATATTTTTACATTGTATAAAACAAATATAATTTAATATAAGATATATATATTTTAAAGCAAGAAAATCCAACCATTTAATTGTTTCATGGACAGAATGAAAACGGTAAAAAGTTAAAATAAATATATATTAAAATAAAAAAAAATGAAAAACTGACTTGTAGAAATGTTGTAAAAAAAATTTAATGATGTATATTTTTAAAAATATGAAAATAATAAATGTATTTTAAAAATCTGTAATTTGTAGAAATATTTAATCAGGAAAATAATGTAATTTTTTTTGTATATGTATATTACTTATTATAGAAAGTTTAAAAAGCTATTTTATGAATCTACGTTTTATTCATGAGTAACAACACAGGTGTTCAGGATTTTCTTTTTTAAAATACAAGTTTATCGCAATTAAAAAAAAAAAAATGCCTGTCTGTCTGTCTGTCTGTCCAGTTTTTCCCCCTTTAACTCGTACTAGATCTCCAAACATGTCATTACATGTCAAGTCCACTCTACCTCTGAGGATCTCGTTCACGTAATCAAATGATGGCATCAAACAAAATGGCCACCTAGGACCTCTTGTCTGAGCCAGAGCACAAACACGGAGCTCCTTCCACACACATGTATATACACACACACACACTCTCTCAGCGACACGTGCATGCTCACTCTGACTGATAGTGCTCCTCTAAAACCCATCTGGCCTGGAGATGTAATAAAATTGACATATTGATTTGGATGAAATTTACGAATGCCTGTTTTATAAAGTCCATCTCCAAAGCGGAGGCCTCTCCACGCTGCTGCCATTTTTCCCCCAAATGGATCAATTACGTGCCCACGTAATCCAGTTACCTGTGAAATCCACACATAGTTCGCCCATTCCCACCACTCTGCAGCCTCGCACACACTTACACACTCTGTCGAGCTGAACTGATGTCAGCGAGGTTGTCGCTCGATCTCTCACATTAATGAGTGACTCCAGCGAAGGCCCGAGTATAATATGTATGTGTGTGTCATGCAGAGCAATCTGGATCTTGCCGAGAAGCTACTAGGATGCGTTTGGAAAGTTGCAAGCGGGCATTTTGGATTCAGAAACGCACCTACAGATAATATTTCACGCTCAGACACTCGGTTGCACTGGATGCGTTGTAAATATCCCAGGTTTTGTGAATACTAGTACTGTGTTACATAACCCTCAGACAGAGTTAGGGTCGTATCTCACTGGGCTGCGACAGCCTGCGACTAGTTGGAGCCACAACAATTGCGATAAAATATGCAAATTAGCGACAATTTTCACTTGGAATCATACTGAATCGATATTCGCGTATTTTACCGCAATTGTTGTGTTCCCAACTAGTCGCAGGCTGTCGCAGCCCGGCTTTCCCTCGGCAGGCATGGAAGGAGAGGAAGCCTCACGGAAACTGACTTGAGGACACATTTGCGGCTATTCTGAGAGAAATTTTGTCGCGCTAATTTTTTGAACATGTTCAAAATTTCAGCGACGAAGGAGCGACACTTTGCGACTCATGCGAGGAAATTGAGAAGCCCCGCGAATGTTTCAAGACACTTTTGAAACTCTCTCGCGAATGACGTTCGCAATTTGTCGCAAGTTGTCGCAGCCCAGTGAGATACTGGCTTTATTCTTCCTTCACAAAGCTGATTGGTCAGCAGTTCTAGCGTTTCTATAGCAACAACTTACCCACAACTCGATATAGGAGGTTTTCTGCGATGTTTGGTGAGCACTTGTGGGTGGAGTTTTCAGTGTTAGCGATTTGGAAAACGCGCGGAAAATTTTCATGCTTTTCGGTTTCTTGGAGTCAATCTACTTTTTTTTTTCTTTGTTTTTAAAGCCCGTTCTACAATATTAAACATATTACGATGAAATAACGATGCGTTTGGCTGTCGAGTAATCTCCAGAAAGACTTTTTCCATGGAATATCCTGCATATCTTAAAAGGAAAAAAAAAACCCAAAAAACCACTTGTGGTCTGCTTGAAATCATAATTTCGCTTGGCGTTGCTCGAATTCAGCAACAGATTCAAGACAGGAGGTGTGGCTTTCGATATTTAAACAATCTGCATTGTCAATATAGCTCTGGTTTGATTCGTAGATTTACTTTTTAACAGATTTATCCTGTTAGGTTACGTAAAAATGGAATAGTTGAGTCGTATCATTGAACGATTTGCAGTTGAAACGATGTGAACCTGATAACCGATAGCTAAAATTTACCGCTGTGTCCACGAGATCAGCCTCATAGCTGAGCAAAACAAACTTCCGACACCTGATGTGTTTTGTCTGATTGAAAATGAGAGGAAATTCAATCCACATTCACTGGATGTGAGCAGTCGCGCGCTCTGATTGGCGACTCTACTACTAGGATATCAGCTCATATACCATGAGTAGAGAAAAACAAAATGGCGTAGCGTGTTGCTGAACCAACCGAGGACGAAATAAAAACTCAACAAGAAAACAAAACCCCAAAAAATACAAAAAAAAAAAAGCAACAAAATATGGAATAAAAGTATTTGATGGTAAGAACGTATCTCTTTTTACATTTTCAAGAATGACTATTATTTTAGCATTTTTCACAAATTGCTCCTGCCGTTTCGCCGGTTTGTTAAGCGGAAATGATTTTGTCGGACGTCTTGCGTAAAGTTTCTATTGATCGAATTTGCAAAAAAATAAAAATGCTCAGTTTCTCAAAATCCAGTGAATGTGGATCGAATAAAACAGTCATTCCATTCAATCTCGTCGTACATGGCTTATAGACGACTCGGTGCTACGTGCCTCGCCGGCTATCAGCTCATGTACGACTGGATTTCATGGAATAACTTAAATATGTTAGTTTTTCCTTCCAACATTAGAATTTGGCATTTGTAAATATGTTTAATGTTTTTATTTCTGCTACTTTATTACCTTGAATTGGCATCTTCCTGCAAAAATCACATCAGGTTAAACAAACACAGGGGTAAAAGCAGTCAGTCTGCTTGAAGACATTTAAACCTTCGCGAGCGAAGATTAAGCATTTGAATAGTTCCATGCCATAGTGAAACAGACATAAGGTTCATACATTTAGTTTGTAATCAGACACTCTGATTCAAGTCGGTGAGGAAATTTTACATCGAGTGATAACAGAGGCCCAGTTAACACGTGCGTCCTGCGTGATCGGATCCGAAGTGTAAACGTGAACGTGTCTCAATGCATCCCAAACAGCAACGAAGCACCAACTAATCGACTGCGACGTTTCCCCGCCGGTAGAATACGCAATCACTGTTTATAAACTGTGCTCTCTGCTCTGCTGCTTGGTTAATGGACCAAAGCAGCTGTTTTTCATAGCAACAGATCATCTCTTGTTCATGTACGAGTTTCATTAACAGACCACGTGATTAAAACTTCTTCTGAAACAGCCAGTAAGGCGTAATAAACGTGCGACAGCTTTCCAGCGGAAACAGCGTACGAAACGATCACCTGGAGATGCCCTCACAGGAAAGCTGTTCCCACCTGGCACCATCACCCTTAACTTGTTGTTGAGACGCGTAGAGCTTTCCCAGGCCGCCACACACATAGGCTGAGGTTTCTAAACTTCATTTTAATAATGAATCTAAACAAGAGAGCTTGTGATAAGTATTAACCCATATCAATGACAAACTAGTCTTCAGTCATATTACTGCATATTAAAAAAAATAAAATAAATTCCGCAGCGAGCAAGCAGCGAAGCTTGTGGAGTCAACCTGTCCTAAGGGTAGTATCTCACTGACTAGTTGGAGACACAACAACTGCGATAAAATATGCGAATTAGCGACAATTTTCATGTGGAATCAGACTGAATTCATATTCGCATATTTTATCGCAATTGTTGTGTTGCCAACGAGTCGCAGGCTGTCGCAGCCCAGTGAGATACACTCGCACTTCCTGTCTCACGGAAACCGACTTGAGAAGGGTTCGCGACGGCTTTGCGACACCAGCGACGCATTTGTGTCTATTTTGAGAGAAATTTTGTTGCACGAAGTTTTTGAACATGTTCAAAATTTCAGCGACGAAGGACCGACACTTTGCGACTCATGTGAGGAAACTGAGAAGCCCCGCGAATGTTTCAAGACACTTTTGAAACTCTCTCGCAAACGATGTTCGCAATTTGTCGCAGCCCAGTGAGATACTGGCTTTAACGGCAAAAAGTTTGTGGACACCTAACCATCACACCCACATGTGGCTCTTCCACAGACTGTCAGCATAAAATTGGAAGCACACAACTGTATCGGATGTCTTTGTACGATGTCGCCTTAAAGTGCATATCGCGGGTAAATTCAGGAGCAAGATCAGTGTAATTCTCCTATTTTATATTAAACTTTGGTCAAA
>JAOEHJ010000023.1:6512794-6526812 GCA_025447855.1 Potamarius usumacintae | reverse complement strand
GCCCTCGCCAGCCACTGGGCTCAAACCCAGGACCTTCTTGCTGTGAGGCGACAGTGCTAACCACTACACCACCATGCTGCCCCTATATATATATATTTTAGTGCTAAAAAAAGTGCTAAAAAAAAGATTTGCGATGAATGAAAATAAAAAACTGTGCAAAAGTGGCAGTTTTGAACAGAAGATAAATAAATAAATAAAAACAATAGACTCGAAGGGTACAAAGTGACAAATGGCAGTAAACAAATAAGCTCTGACGGTGCAAAGTTAAAGGGAGACCAGGGTCGTAAACAGGACTACATAGCAGAGAAATCAGAGACGTCTCTGTTAGACAGAGGTGAGGTATTGTACAGTGTGATGGCTTGGGGCAGGAAAGATTTTCTGCATCGGTCCCTATGACAGCGAAGCTGTAGCAGTCTGTTGGAAAAGTTGCTCCACTGTCTGTCCAGAGTGCGGTGGAGAGCATGCTGTGATTGCATGAGAGCGTGCGAGAATGCGTTTATAAGCGCCTGCTGTGATTGCGCTTTAATCCAGAACAGGTGCATAGAACTGTAATCAGTCTTGAGCGCCAGTGCGCGTGAGCGTAACACTAAATTATATGAGGTGATATTCTCTAGTTGTGACTAGGCTTAGTTTGGGAATATTCTCTCGTGGTAACTAGGCTTGGTTTGGGAATATTCTCTAGTTGTAACTAGGCTTGGTTTGGGAATATTCTTTCGTTGTAACTAGGCTTGGTTTGGGAATATTCTCTAGTTGTAACTAGGCTTGATTTAGGAATGTCTTCTAGTCTGGACTAAGCTTGGTTTGAGAATATCCTCTAGTCTCGGCTAGGTTTGGTGTGGTTATGTAATAACCTTATTATGTAGTTATGTAATTATGTGATTGTATACAGTAAGCACTCCTATTATAACAGAGTAACATCTAATTGTAATGTATTATAATCAGTGTCTTGTTTGATTTACAGCCAGTACTGCTGTCAGAGCTGTTGGTCAAGAATTCAACAGCACTGTAGTATCACTGCCAGTTAATTATGTCCCAAGTAATTCTGCTATTTTATCAAATTATTTCTGTACAAATGATGCCAGTGAACCCGTAATTGTCTGGTGAGGCAGGTGTGTGATGATTTCACCTTTCATACTTGTTTGCAACGTTGGTCTTGTAGCATCATTGAGGGAAATGAATTTGAACATTGTGTATATTTTATCTCTGGCTCAGCTATTCCTTGAATATTTGTCAGACGTCCAAAGATCCACATCTTCTGTCGCATTGTAATCATGAAATGCAGTCTGCTCTTTCTTTCTTTCTTTCTTTCTTTCTTTCTTTCTTTCTTCTTCATTTGTTGTTTCATGGTTTGCCCTTGCGTTTCTGTATAGCGAAGTCCATCTCCAGCCTCGTACTCCATTCCTAAACCCCGCATCCTGGTGCCCAGTCCTGCCACGGCCCTCTCTGTTCTCCCCGAGCCTGGTATCTCGTCCCCATTAGAGCTGACACTGCAGTAATTCATGTTCCTGTAATGCTCTAATTATTGCTGTCTCTCCACCTGACGCACCGTCACAATAGATTACAAACTGCATTGGCCGCTTGCCCCTTATCAGTTTGCTTTAATCCCCCCACACGTTCCCAATCAATAAATTAAATTAAATCATTAGCGCCTCCCTGCCCTCCTTCTGACAGCCAGATTCCAGCTTTCAAGCCGGCCACTCTAATTAGTCCCACATTATTCTAATAGCGCATAAAAGACGCGCCACATGAGGTGAAGGGGAGCGAAAGAGGAGTGAGAGCTCAGCTAGTCCGCAGCGCAAGAAGCGCCTTCCTTCGTGTTTTACTTTCCTGTGCTTTACACTCTGACATTCTTATCCACCTGAGAGCGCACACATATAAAGCTACACACCTGGGATATTTTATTTATTTGTGTATTCGTTTGAAGATCACACCAGCCCGAAGACACGATCAAAGGTGAGAAAGACATTTTCTACTCCAGCGCTGGCTCCACATGTCGAGGCTGTGGGCCAGGGGAGAAAAGGAAGACTGACAACTGTGGGAAGAGAGAGAAATACAAACAAAGAGGCTGGTTAATCCAGCTTCACGTGCTCTGAAGGGCTGAACAGCTGCA
The DNA here is from genome assembly GCA_025447855.1 of Potamarius usumacintae. NCBI lineage: Eukaryota > Metazoa > Chordata > Actinopteri > Siluriformes > Ariidae > Potamarius > Potamarius usumacintae. The sequence goes on along the minus strand of JAOEHJ010000023.1, from coordinate 6,524,702 downwards.
GGGAAAGTGTGTGGGGGGGGTCATGCTTGGAAGAGAGGATCAGAAGGTAAAAGTGCAAAAAAAAAGAGGTCTGAAAGACTGCTTCCTTCTGCTGCCTGAATATGTTTAATAACACTTTTTTTTCATTTCTTGGGCTATAAAATTTAAAGAGCATGGTTAACCAGCTAGAGCCTGGAACAATCAACATACTGCTCTATCAACGCTTGCTCACAGGAACCTATCCGCTCCAAAAGCTCAAATTACTTCTTTATTTATTTCTTCCAGATAGATTCATCCATCCATCCATCCATCCATTCATTTATTTATTCACGGTCTTTTCTCCAGCGTCTTTAAACTTAGCCAGTGCTGGTGAGACCATCTCTCACCATCATAAACGGTCTGCAGGAATTTATCCAGCAGTGGGGGGCATGCTTTTATCGTTCTCTCTCTCTCTCTCTCTGCACTTTTTTGTATCATGTTCAGTGTGAAAGCAAGCCTAATGGACTCCTCATTATTCTTGGGTGTGAGGACTCTGAAAAAAGTGTTGTGGGTTCTTTCTTTCTTTCTTTCTTTTTTTTTTTGATACTGCATAATTAGGAAAGATGCCCTGAACTCGATTTGAAGATGACCAAGTTGGGACCAGCATGTGCCTCTCAGTAGAACTTCCTCCTTGGGGGAGAAACAAGGTTGCTTTTGTGCAACCTTAATTGACTGAGCTTCCAGTATGTTTGATAATCAGTAACACACAGACACCTCCAGTCACACGGTGCTGATGCTGGGTCAGAAGATAATAAAGACATTTTCAGAAGTAGGCCACAGTTCAGTTCACATTCCACATTTAAGTTAAAAGCCTTGTCTACTCTGAGGATATTTTTAAATATTGAGTTTTTCAATAATATGGCCACTCCTCTAAAATTGAATACTTAACAGTTATTCCACGACATTGAGTCGTATATGCGCTGATATAAGCCATGTACGACGAGATTGAGTGGAATAACTGTTTTATTCTATCCACATTCACTGGATTTTGAGAAACAGAGCATTTTTATTTTTATTTTTTGCAAATTTGATAAATAAAAACTTTATACAAAGCGTCCGACAAAATCATTTACGCTTAGAATGTAAACAAAAATGTGAAAAATGCTGTAATAATGATTCTTGAAAAATAAAAAAAGTTATGTTCTTACCATCAAATACTTTCATTCTATATTTTGTTACTTTTTTGTATTTTGGGGGGTTTTGTTTTCGAATAGAGTTTTTATTTCATCCTCGGTTAGATCAGTAACACGCTTCTTCATTTTCTTCTTCTTCTTGAGGTTTTTTTTTTTTTTTGGGTGGTTGGCAGACCAACTTAAAGGTGCATTACCGCCACCGACTGGGCTGGAGTGTGGAACAGGATATTTATTTATTTATTTATTTTGGGGGGGGGCTATATTCTTTTAGCTATTTCTGTTTCTTTTAAATACTTGATAAAGTGATATATCTGACTTGATGTGCACCACCATTTTGTTTTTCTCTACTCACGGTAGATGAGCTGATAGCCTCGTAGTAGAGTAGCCAATTAGAGCGCACGATTGCTCATATCCACTGAATGTGGATAGAATAAATTGTAGATATAATGTGGAAACAAACCTGAAACTGACCTCTGTGTGTTCAGGGTCATTAACGTTATTGCCATGCATTATTAGCTGTTACTGTACAAAATGTCTTTTTTCTTGTTAATTTAGTCTGCCGTCTTTGTAGAGTCACATAATATTAAACATCATAAAAATGGGGAAAAAAGTGTAAATTGTATAAACTTCCTGCCCCAGGTAGCATGTGATAAACTTTGATGATGAAAGCACTGCTTTCAAATTATCTCCTCTTTATTAGTTTGATCTAGATTGTGATAATAATTTGATGTGAGACTTTAATGATGTACGGCATACAAATGTACATACTAACTTCCACAGAGGGGTTTATAAAAAAAAAAAAAAGTACTTCCGTTTTAAAGTAGTAGCCAGCAGGTTTGTATTATTATTATTATTATTATTATTATTATTATTATTATTATTATTATTGAAATGATAGCTGTTAACATAAGCCAACAGCCAATAAAAAGGGTTACCAAAGTTTGTTAACCCACTTGAGAACTCACAACACCTTACTTGTCAATTGTACTTTCGATTAGACCTGATAGAACCTTCCAGATAGTTGTTTCTCCATCCATTAGAACTATTTTCTGCATTGTTCCAACCACAGAACGAGCTTTCTCCTCTTCACTGAAGATTTTCTTTAATTCTTGGTGACACCAGGGATACCACCACCTGAACAGCCAATCACCAATGGAACCACATGTACCGTGTGTCCCTGCCTTATTATTATTTTTTTTATCGAATTTCAAATGTTAGCTGTCGATATTGTGCTTTTTTCTCTGTGATAGGTTTTTTTTTTTTTTCAATATTCTGTTCCTGGGGCATGCCATGTCACACATCCATATTATTTTCTTTTGTTGATCCTCCAAACTGAAGTCTGGTCTCCAAGCAGTTGATGTTTTCCTAAGACTAAACTCAGGATTTCAGGGTACACCCTGGACAAGTCGCCAGATCATCACAGGGCTGACACATAGAGACAAACAACCATTCACACTCACGTTCACACTGATGGTCAATTTTTTTTAGAGCCACCAATTAGCCTAACTTGCATGTCTTTCGACTGTGGGGGAAACCGGAGCACCCACGGGAAGAACATGGAAACTCCACACAGAAAGGCCCCTGTCGGCCACTGGGCTTGAACCCAGAACCTTGTTGCTGTGAGGCAACAGTGCTAACCACTACACCACTGTGCCACCCTGTAGTGAAGCAAGAGAACAATCACCTTATCCTGCCTTGAACCAACAGGATACCAAGCCTGCACCCTGACCACAACACCAAAGAGCCATACCAACAGGCTTGTTGGTATGGCAGTCAGAGCACATACTCAACTGTAGCGACAGGCACTCCGTCCCACTGCCTTCCCCTTAAGGAGGCGCACCCATGCGCTTCATGCACCCAGGCGTCCCTCACGCATCCCCCAGCCATACTTCTCCCATACCAGGGTGCCCCACACACTCATGTTTCACCCATCCCTGGGGTCCTTTGCACAGGGGCCACCTATCCTGGGGGTCCCTCCTACTGCTCACACAAAGGGCACGCCTCCGATCGCCTCCCGGCAAGCCATCCCACTTCGGACACCATTTGTAGCGAAACAGAAGAAAAGTCACCTTATCCTACCTTGAACCCAGGTCGACAGGATACCAAACCTGCACCTGACCACAAAGAACCAGGCTTGTTGGTTTGAAAGTCAGAGCACATGCTCAACTGTAGTGATGGGCACTCCATCAGATGGAATTATACGGTAAACAAAAAAATGTTGTAGAAAACAAAATATTTCATATTTTAGATGCTTCAAAGTATCCAGCGTTTACCTTGATGACGCTTTGCATACTATCAGCATTATCTTAACCAGCTTCATCAGGTAGTCACCTAGAATGCTTTTCAATTAACATGTGTGCCTCGTCAAAAGTTAATTAGTGGACGAGTTTCTTGCCTTCTTAATGCGTTTGAGATCAAACAGTAAATAGTAAACTAGATAGAGACTGTGACTAAAGTCGCAGGAATTTGCACTAGCTGACTTTTATCAATTGAAGGTCAATGTGAAGGTCATTTTGCTGAACAAAATAAAAAAAAAAACTGATTGAAAAAAAACATGAAAATTGACCATGATTGAAAAAAAGCCTGTTTTTCGTGGATCATTCTGGTTCGGTGATCCAGATCAGTACCAAAAGTCATAGCAACATAATTCAGCCCAAAGCTATTTTTCATGTGAAATTTGGTGATGATTGGTTGAAAACTGAAGGAGCGTCCTAAAAAACGTTCAGAGAGTAATAATAATAAGATTAATAATAATAAGAAGAAGAAAGTAGAAAGATCCTGAGTGAGAGGAACAGTTTGCGCTACCGCTGCTAGCGCAAATTAATAATAATAATACAGTAAATAGCCCTATTCCACACCAGAACTGTAGTAATCCATACATATTACATTAAGCACCACTTGATGTAATTAATAAAAGTCTATTAATTAATAACAATAAAGAAAAATACTGAATTAGAAGGTGTGTCCTTCGAATAAACAAAACAAAATGAACAAATAAATAAATCCAAACTCGGGGATCTATCTTGGACAACCACTGGATACAAGGTAAAACACCAGACACCATTTTTCCAATCTTCAACTCTCCAGCTTTGGTGAACGTATCCTCACTGTATCCTCAGATTCATTTATTTCCCCGGATTCACCGTCACCAGAGATGCTTTTCTGCTTACCACGGTTGTAAAGAGTGCTTATTTGAGTAACATATATATTTATTCTATCCACATTCACTGGATATGAGCAATCGAGCGCTCTGACTGATTGGCTACTCTACTACTAGGCTATCAGCTCATATACCATGAGTAGAGAAAAACAAAATGGCGGCGCGCGTTTGTTGCTGAACCAACCGAGGATGAAATAAAACCTCTACTTGAAAACAAAACCCCAAAAAATACAAAAAAAGCGCAACAAAATATGGAGTAAAACTATTTGATGGTAAGAACATATCTTTTTTTAAATTTTTCAAGAATTATTATCACATTTTTCACAAAGTGCTACTGTCGTTTCGCCGGTCTGTTTACATTCTAAGCGGAAATGATTTTGTCGGACGTCTCGTATCGAGTTTTTATTTAAAGTAAAAATAAAAATGCTCCGTTTCTCAAAATCCAGTAATTCCACTCAATCTCGTCCGACATGGCTTATAGCCAACAGCTCATATCCGGCTCGTTTTTGTGGAATAATTGTTAAATTTTCCTGTCACTAGTTCCTGAAACCTACCCATTCTCCTCTGACCTCTCCTCTCTCGTTAACTGCCGCTCGCTGGATATTTTTTTTCCCCTCTACACCACTGTGCATCAACTCTACAGACTGTTCCGTGTGAAAATCCCAGAACATCAGCAGTTTTTTGAAAATGCTCAAAACAGCCCGTCTGGCACCAACGACCAAGTGACGGAGTCACACAGTCATTTTTCTCCCCGTTCATTCTGATGTTTGATGTCAAGCGCTTGACCCGTAAATGATTTTAGGATTTACGCCAATAACGATAGTGATGTATCAGTGTTTCCGTCTCATGTGATGGTCTACATGAAGCATGATGACTCGTTCTAAGGGACTCTGGATGGAAAGAATGATGACATGGTTGCACGGAAAGATGAGCAAATCGCGCGTGCTGAGGGAGAACTGCAGGTGTTACACTTTCCTCCGACACAATAAGACACTTCTGGAACTCTTTGACGCCTATACACTTGAGACGTACAGGATACGAATAGAATTATCCTCCATCGCACTCACACACACACACACACGTAAACAAGTTTTATTGGCCTACTGACTAACTTTCACCTACACAGACACTTTCTGATTAATTTTACAACCTCCACAGGAGGTGACACACACACACACACACACACACACATACAAAAGGTTCAACTGTGCCTTAATAACTATGAGAGGGAATTCTGAGCGAGAGAAAGATGAAAGAACTGTCCTAACGTTATGCCTATTAGCCCTGTGACCCAGCTCGTTCCAGAATCTCAGACGCTTTCTCTTTCTCTCTCTCTCTTTCACTCACACACACTCGGTTTCACCCCTCTACACACACTATCTGTCCCCTCTCTCTTTCTCTCTCTCCTGTCAGGTTTTGGCCTGCCAATTCTGGCTTGAAGCTTGACTGCCTTGATTTGATGCAAATACCTCGGGGGGAGTGTCCCCAGACTGATGAACAGTTATGTCAAGTCGATTTTGCACCGCCGGGAAAAGGTAACCTCGTCAGAAGCACACGCACACACTCCTAGAAGCATGCAGAAGGTTAAAGAGACAGGGAGGTTGTGATGTGTGATGGTCGGGGTCCCCTCTCGCTGCGTGTCTCGCTATAGCGACTCTGTCAGCGCGTCTGGGCTAATTGCAGATGAGCCCGGCTGCCATTACAATAAAAACGCAGAGCGTGGCACACATTAACGCCGCCTGCCTCATTTGTGCCACTGCTGGAAAAGGTAGAAATGAATATTTCATTACTTTAATTACTCCGACATAGTCTTTTTTTTTTCCCCCACCACACATCACACAGAGAGAAAGAGAGCGAGAGAGCAAGAGAGAGAGAGAGAGAGGCAGAGAGGCATCACTAATTATGAACAGTAATAACATTTAAGATTCACTGATTGCCAGTTTACCGCCAATCGCGAGATGTTGTGGCAAGAAATTACAAAGGTAAAAGAAACAATCAGCGGTAGCCAAGACAGACAGACAGAGAGGGTGAGCGAGGGAGAAAGAGAAACAGGCAGGAGGGAAACAGGGGGCTCGTTTTCAGAGCAAATGCAAGACTCACACCTGCCACGTGGAGCAAAGTGAGAGGGAGAGACATCTGTCTCGCTTCTTCGGGGAGCTTTTTAAAGCATACATTCAAAAAACAAAAAACTGGAACCTCGAGGCTCTAATTCGAGTGCAGCTCCGAGCAAGCGGAGATATGACAGGAACGGCCATGGTGATGACAGGAAACGTGTTTGAGCATCATGACAGTGAACGATGATGCCATTTTTGTGGTTTGCTTTCTTTTTTTGGACTTTGAAAGTCCCTGAGAAGGGCGGAAATACAGAAAAGAAGGGAAGATGTGGAGAAGAGATATAAAATGGATTCAAGAAGAAGAAAATTTTGCTTTAAAGACGAAAAGCGGAGCTCCCGATGAGTGTAAAATGTGTTCGTAAATAATCCAACTTGATTTTTTTTTTTTTTTTTAAAAAAGCAAATTAAAAATGAGTGCTGGGATAAAAACCCATCTGTTGTGGGGGTGTCGTGGCTCAGGTGGATAAGGCACCATACCATAAATCTGGGGTCCCGGGTTCGATTCCGACCTGAGGTCATTTCCTTCTCTCTCCCGCTCATTTCCTGTCTTTACACTGTCCTATCCAATAATAAAAAGGTGAAAAAAGCCCAAAAAATATCTTTAAAAAAACCCCATCTGTTGTGTGGAAATAAAGATACAAATTTTATTGCCGGGTGGTCGTGTTTATGAGATACATTGCCTCGCACTTACAATCAAGTTCCCTGTGGTGGTACATTATTCGTACGGACGTCATACAGTCGCAAAAGTAATCAAAAAATCAGATTGACGCATGAGGGCCCGGTCCCACTGTAACTATAACTATAAATAAATGGGTCCCCTGCAGTTTATGTGGTCGTTGCTCACACCAGACCGATAACGATACCTATATCCCAGGCCTGGGTTTATCCGTATCGCTGAGATTTGCTTCTGGAGCCATTTTTCCAGGCCTGGAAAAATCTGATCCGATAAAACAGCTGACCAATCAGGTAATTGTTTACACGTGACGCTGTCTGAGCATGTCCTATTTTTTCCGAAAATCTTTGTACACCCTTGTTGCATCATGGATTCACGGATATGTGATTTTCTGTGAAATATTAATAGTAAATTAATAAACGTATAAATACAGGTAAGATTGTTTCATTATTATGAACTTCATCAGTCCAAACATTGGATCGTTTCAGACTTCTTAATTTTTTATCCGTGATGCATCATCCGTATGAAATCGGGAACCAATCTGTAATACACTGAAACGTCCGTGACCGATCCGTAAATTATTAGCATCCATGATGCATCTGTATTAAAATCCGTAACCACTCCGTATTTTGTGTCCTTTCTTTATTATATTTCCATAATCCGTGACCTATCTGTATTTTGTCATCCAATTGAGTGTGTACATGGGTTGTTTTGAAGTCCAAGTTGTACAGTATGACCCGGAATAATGCGCTACTACTTGAAAAAAACTTCTTCCATGACTATTTATAAGTTGCATGCATTTATTTACCTGAGTGTCAGGACCAAGCTATATTATAGTCGGGATTATAGTTGTGGTGCTCCAGACTAGAACTAAATTCAGGCAGAGGGATAGCCATCGTTGGAGTTCTAGTTATCGGTGTTGTAGGACTGGGCCCTTACTGCAGTCTCTGAAGTATGGAGTTCCGCTCTACAGTATGTGCTACCGTGTACACATCCGCACGCTTCTTATCCAGTACTTTGGTTCTCACTTCATGTGAAACATGGATGTTGGGGAAGGGCGGAACGGTGGTGTAGTGGTTAGCACTGTCGCTTCACAGCAAGAAGGTCCTGGGTTCGAGCCCAGCAGCCGACGAGGGCCTTTCTGTGTTGAGTCTGCATGTTCTCCCCATGTCTACGTGGGTTTCCTCCAGGTGCTCCGGTTTTCCCAACAATCCAAAGACATGCAGGTTAGGCTAATTGGTGGCTCTAAATTGACCAGAGATGTGAGTGTGAATGGTTATGTGTCAACCCTGTGATGACCTGGCGATTTGTCCAGGGTGTACCCCAGTCAGCTGGGATAGGCTCCAGCTTGCCTGCAAGCCTGTACAGGATAAGCGGCTACAGATAATGGATGGATGTTGGGGAAAACGGGATGGTTTGAGGATTTCAAAATCTGCTAATCTTCTTGGATTTGTGGGGAAACCATAGCCTAATGGTTTGAGTAGACCGAAAGATTGCCAGTTTGATTCCCTGGACCAGCAGGAATGGCACCTAACCCCCAACTGTGCCACAGGCTGCTCTGGGTATGTTGGATAAAACCATCTGCGGAATGCTTGTAATGTTATATGATTTTACACAAAATGGTGTGGAAAACAAAAACCATCCAGTTCTACGTGTGAAAAAAAATGCCTTGTTGACTTGAGCTCAAATAATCACTCTTTACGTCCGTGGTGTACAGGAAAGCATGTCAAAATTTCAGGCTACAATAGCAGATCACAACGCAAGGTTCAGCGACTGGAATCTGAGGCTCACTGAACCTGGACAAGTTGAGGAAAAAACGAGACTCAAACTTAGCTGAGTAGGTAAGAATAACAAAGTGCGCCTGGGTTTATCTGAGGAATGCTGGAACGAGACCTCAGACTGATAATGCACAGCACCTCCTCCTTCCTCTCTGACACAGCAAGAGATGGAGGGCAGTCTGAAGGACTGAAGGAGAACAGACACACACCTATACACACACACACACACACACACACACACATATGTCTCAATACAGAAATCACAGCACCTCTAAACCCATCGTGGGTACACTAGTGTGTGTGTGTGTGTGTCTGGGAAAGGCTAAGGACAGGCTGTCGGTGTGATTAGGCTGGCACTATTTGATGATACGTTTGTTTGACATTCGCACGTGACAGTGGCGTGATGCGGCAGGGTGACCGCGATGACAGGAAGTGAAGTCATCCGTAGTCACAAGGCATTACCACAACTTACAAGGGCAACACATCAAACCACCCACGCTAGTACGGTTTAAGTCTTTATTTTTATCGTCTCAGACTCAAGGTGGGTTTCTATTCACCTGCTCAATTCCACAATACTCTGAAGTATTGCAAAAAAGTTGCGATTTGGTTTTACGCACGATTCGACGCAGCAATATTTCGCAAAATTGAAATGGAAACACGTTTTTCCCATTTAAGTCGCATGACATGCCACGGAGACGCACAAACCCAACAAAAATTAACGTGCCAACGCTTATCAGGTCTTGGAGATGACGATGTCATCATGTTTAAATCGAATAACTATCGCGAGAAAAGAAAAGCTAGCTTTAATCACATGGCATTACTCACAGAATGGAAACACAAACCATTCGCAATTGTGTTTTGTCAGCTTAAAAAAAAAAAAAAAAGACGCTTCTACTTTGCTGAAAACTGCAATGGCTATTTTTGGAGATTTTTTTTTTTTTTAAGTTTTGTTCTTGATACATTTTGTGTGACTGAAAATGAAGCTTTTCGAAGAAATATAAGAAACGTAGGGGTTTTTTTGGGCGCCAAATTGTTTGGGTTGCTGAAACAAAGCTTTCTCTGATGAAATTTTCTTTTTCTCACACGAACGGGAAAAAGGTGTCTTTTGAAAAACATGAACGTGAACCTTGACGTCCTCATTGTGGTTTTGCGTGTGTTATGAATGCGCGACGACTTTATTTACATGGTGTCTGGGCAGGTTGCGACTTCATGGACTGTCATTTCTCATCGGGTAGTTTTGTGTTGTTCTGCAGAATATGATATAACGTTGATCTTGATAACATTCAAGTGTAACGTGAAGTCATAGCTCCACCTCATCATCGGTCATTGCGATTTTAGAACTTCTGTCGTGTTGTTTTTTTCTGCAATTCACTTTCTATAATGCTTAATAAGCATGTTGTTTATGAGGTAACAGCTTTTATTCGACTGGATATGAGGAATAGTGCACTCTGATTCGCTACTCTACTACTAGGATATCAGCTCATATACCATGAGTAGAGAAAAACAAAATGGCAGAATGTGTTGCTGAACCAACCTAGGACGAAATAAAAACTCTACTCGGAAACAAAGCCCTAAAAAATATTTTAAAAAAGCAACAAAATATGGAATAAAAGTATTTGATGGTCAGAATGTATCTTTTTTTTATTTTTCAAGAATTATTATTATTATCGCATTTTTCACAAATTGCTCCTGTCATTTCGTCGGCTTGTTTACATTGTAAGCGGAAATTATTTTGTCGGACGTTTTGTATAAAGTTTTTATTTATCGAATTTGCAAAAAATAAAAATAAAAATGCTCTGTTTCTCAAAATCCAGTGAATGTGGATCGAATAAAACAGTTATTCTACTCAATCTCATCGTACACAGCTTACAGCTATCAGCTCATGTACAACTCGCTTTCATGGAATAACTGTTAAATGTCTCACTATCGCCACTTATTGGGCTGGCGTATACAACTGGTGAGTGCTTTCAAAACGTTTCTGCATTTTCGCGTTGCTGTTTTCCAAAACACTTTTTTTTTAACGAAAAAGAAAACAAGAATGGTAATACCAACATTTTGAAAACTTTTCCACAGCACTGTTTTTATCACCAAAAACTGATTTATTTTCCGTTCTTGAACCCAATCAAGCCATTTGTTATTTATTCGAGTTTGTTCCTTTATTGTTTACGAAAGCATATTGCTACCATGCCAGAAAAAAGAAAAAAAGCCAGATCAGTATCACGTTATAACGTGAAAAGATTATTGTTATAGCAGGATATTTTCACATTATTGCAGTGCAAACTTATTCCAAGCTTTTCTTGTTATTACGTGATACTTTTCATGTTGAAACTATTACAACATGAAAGATTTTGTCTTATTACAAGATAGCTAATATATTGTTATAAGACGAAAAGTTTTTAACAAGGTAAGTTTGTATGTCAATATAATGTTCAAATATTTTGGAAGTGTTCACGAGCTACAGGGCGAGGATAAAAGGTAAAAGAAAACTTGATGCCAAGCAGCGCCCTGGAGTAAAATTGTTTGAATGTCAGTTTTGACCAAACTATTGATTTAAAATACAAAATAGAATGAAGAGAAAGTGTGGACGGAGTGGTTTAGTCAGTAGCGTGGTCATGGAGCCTGTGTTTAGGATGTCGAGCTCCACATTGCGCTGGTCAGGAAGCGTAATCTAGCGATCTGTTATTGATTGTTCTGGGTGACCTTGCCAGAAGTATTCCTCAACCTAACAATCAAATGTACATCAGAACTAGCTTTGTCTCTGAATGCATGCTCGTGTGTGTGTGTGTGTGTGTGTGTGTGTGTGTGTTCTGGACTTGCTAAAATGTGCTCAGCAGATCAAACCGAGAACTGCTTTCAACACCCTCTTTTTTTTCTAAATACGGGTGACATCTTTGCACATGTAGTGCAAGAGAGAAAGGCAGAGACAAATGGAGAGACAGTGAGAGAGAGAGGAGAAAAAAGAGAAGCAGAGAGAGAGAGAGAGAGAGAGAGAGAGAGAGAGAGAGAGAGAGCAGCTTAGTATGGATGCAGAA
>JAOEHJ010000023.1:6195149-6209293 GCA_025447855.1 Potamarius usumacintae | reverse complement strand
ATGGGGCCGCCCTCCACAGGAGCGATGCGATGAGACTCCAACCAGACACAGGGCACCAGGATGGATCAGGCAGGTCCAAAGAGCAGATGAGGTCAGCATCTTGATCCCAGGACCGACATGTAACTCAGATGGACAGATTTGGGGGGGGGGTGTTTGCTGTGGGTGGTCGTAAGTTAATGGGAAGTGGTACCATAAAAAAATGAGAGGATATTCTACGTAAGAAGCCTGCACTTTTGTAACTGGCCTGTTCTCTCTGCCTATTTTCTTTCTATGGCCATTACAAACTGGGAAGGAAAAAGTTCTCTTTGAAAGGCCCAGTACATCCCCAAGTCCCACTGACATATCGTATTTTGAAGGAAAAAAAAAAAAGTTTTCCACAGCATGTCCCCTTTAATTAATCCCATTTTTTCTCCTCCTTAATTGAAAACATCATATCACTGGTGTGAACCATTAGTGAGTTTCCTTAGTGAAAGCTAAGCATTTTCCAGCCATGCAGCATGATGTACATGCAGAGAGACTAATTCGTCATGTGAAGATGACAAGAACAGCAGCCCCTCTGTTGTCTAAGGAAGGGCTCGTTTACTTCTCTTCTTTCTCTGTTCCATGAGAGTCACTGTAAAATGAGCTGTATTCAACATCTGCTGATCCCACCATCCACCACCCACAGAGCATTTCACTCTAGGGTAACAACCATATAAACAAACGCAGCCAGAAAAGCACAACACGCTGACACACCCACATGCAGCCAACACACTGGACCTGCATCCTGCACACGCTGCTTGCTCACAGTACATTTATACATGAAATGGGCCATTCCAAAGATTTATTCAGAACAAGGCTATTTAAACTCGTGTATTACAGAAATATGTGCTCACACGGCTTTGGAGAATTGGATTTATTTCTTAAAAATTGTATTTCTCATTTTTGACTGTTTGCATTGCAAATTGCAAGTGGTTGAATCAGTTTTGTTTTGTTTGCTCCCAAATACACACTAGTTGTCATAGTAACAACACAGTCATGTGTATATGGAGGGATGAGTAGCAGATGGCTAGTTAGCTTGCTACCAACACTGAATTCTCAGAGTGGATTATGGCTTATATAAGGCCGACCTCAGGTCATGGTTCTGAATGTATTAAGACAATTGCTACAGAAACTTACACTGTAAAAGCAAAGGGGAAAAAAGCCCAACCTCTCTTCAGGCTGGATTTTGTCCGTTTTGTTCTGGAGGCAAATCCGTAATATTACCATATGTCACGCATTAAATCCAACTTTACTCTTCATATGTTTAAGGGAGGGCGGCACGGTGGTGTAGTGGTTAGCGCTGTCGCCACACAGCAAGAAGGTTCTGGGTTCGAGTCCAATGGCCGACGATGGCCTTTCTGTGTGGAGTTTGCATGTTCTCCCCGTGTCTCCCCGTGTCTGCGTGGGTTTCCTCCGGTTTCCCCTACAGTCCAAACACGTGCAGGTTAGGCTAACTGGTGGCTCTAAATTGACCGTAGGTGTTGTCTGTGTGTCAGCCCTGCGATAACCTGGCGACTTGTCCAGGGTGTACCCCGCCTCTCACCCATAGTCAGCTGGGATAGGCTCCAGCTTGCCCTACGCAGGATACCGTAAGTGGTTATGGATGCTACAAGTAACCTACTCATAAAACCCATTTGCTACACTAGTATGGTACCAATAATACTAATTAAATAGACCAAGTACAGTACCCATAATACCCAATTACTACACCCATAACGGCCAATTATTGTACCCATAATGGCCAATTACTATACTGATTTTGGTACCCATAATGCCTATTTCCTCTATTGAGTTCAATACCCATAGGTACTCAATGGCCCTCTCTAGCAAACTAAATTGTATTTTGGCTTTCCTCATATCTCTCTCTCTCTCTCTCTCCTCAAACAGCATCCTAATCCTCAAACTGAACTCAGGAATACAGCAACACACAAACACCGAAAAGATGATGATCTTTATGATGATTATAATAATGATTATTATTGTCTGTAAAAAACAGACTGTAACAGCCAGGTCCCACAGGGGCATAGTAAATATGTTAAGATACAGGGTGACATAGCTAAGTCATCTGAGACCCATCATCCATTTGAAAAGCTTCAAGTTCTGTTACTAAGCTTGCTTAATATAGATAGGATCCGGTACATCACCAGGTCAGGGAAGGATTGTCAATTTTCTCCAGGTTGAGTTATCCATTGACCTTTTTCAGTGCACCCAGCTGAGTCCAATCGCACCTGTTTATTTCAACAAATTGAGTACCCATAATTCTCTTGTGGGTGGTACGGTGGTGCAGTGGTTAGCACTGTTTCCCTCACACCAAGAAGGATCTAGGTTTGAGCTTTTCTGTGTGGAGTTTGCATGTTCTCCTCATGCCTGTGTGGGTTTCCTCCAGGTGCCCCGGTTTCCTCCCACAGTCCAAAGACATGCAGATTAATTCAGCTGGCTACTCTAAATTGCCCATAGGTGTGTTTTTGTACCTGCCACCAGATGAGGGTTGAGGTCCCTCTGGTGCGCCATAATTACCCAAGAGAATTCATGGAAGCTCGTTGATGGCTTCCTGGATCACCGAACCTCAGCTACCTGTTTGGGAACTCCCAATGCCCTCTTACTTAATTGTGTAAGCCATTTCCTTTTACTGCACCAAAGTGTGCACTTCTAATGCCAAGTTACAGCACCAGTTTGAGAACTACCAATTCAATTTTTGCCCCGGTTTGGACACTCCCATTGCCCATTTCCTGCACCAAGAGGGGTACTTCTAATGCCCATTTCCTGCACCACATTGGGTATTCCCAATGTCCATTCCCTACCCAAAGTTGGGTAAAACCAATGCCAATGTCCTGCACCTACTTGGGTGTTCCCAATGCCAATTTACTGCACCAAGTTGTTTCAACCGAATGCCCATTTCCTGCAACATGTTGGGTATTCCTGATGTCCATTTACTGCACCAAGTTGTTTCAACCGAATGACCATTTAATGCACTAAGTTTGGTATTCCCAATGCCAGTGTCTTGCACCTACTTGGGTGTTCCCAGTGCCAATTTACTGCACCAAATTGTTTCAACCAAATGGCTATTTTCTGCACCAAGTTGGGTATTCCTGATGCCCGTTTTCTGCAACATGTTGGGTATTCTCAATGCCAATATCCTGCACCTAGTTAGATGTTCCCAATTCCAGTTTACTGCACCACACTGGGTAAACCCAATGCCCATTTTCTACACCAAGTTGAGTTAGCCATTATTCCCCTGTAATGCACCAAACTGTCTGGTTATATCATGCTGATTTATTGCACTATGCTGGGTACTAAAAATGCCCATTTGCTCTACTATGATAGATCTTTTAAATGCCAATTTATTCCTACTGAACTCACTCTCCCAAATTCTCATTTTCTGTAACTTGTGTATCCATGATGCCTATTTACTGTACCATGTTTGGTACTCATAAAATAAGTAACAGTCCATTTAGTCATTAAATCCTTCATGATGCATCGAAGCCATAGGTTATTATGGACATGAAATGGTATCATCAAACTTCTTTCAATCAGCGGTACTGCACTATGTGGATTGCATCCAAAATAAGACAAGACCTGAATAGAGTTCTGAACAAAAGTTGCATTTTATAGCAATTAAGTCCAATAAAAACCACTCGGCACCTGTGTGACGCTTTGCACCTGCTAGCACTTGGGTATAGCACGCGCGCTCTCACAAACATGCACACAAAACAGATACACAAATAGCGTCACGCCTATTGAGCAAGCACACACACACACACACACAGACAAACATCTATCTGGCTCATGTAAAGATGGAAAGAAAAGTTTGAAATAAAGAATGAGGCAGAGGGAAAGAGAGTGAGTCACTGTGAGGCCCTTCACCTGCCTAAATGAAATAAGCCAATTACTCAGAGGCAGGAGTGTGTTTGCAGGCACCAGTGAAGCCTTTATTTAAAGTGGAGTTTCTACTTCAAAGAGTGCAAAGAGCGCCAGCAGAGCGGAGAAAACACACACACACACACACACAGACAAAATCTGTAAAGCAGCAGAGCTCAGAGGAGCACATCACCTCATCAGGAACAAATCTGATCCTCCCTGCAGCATAATCCTGACACACCGGCTGCCGTTAACCAGCAGGCCTACTTTACACACACACACACACACACACACACACACACACTACTTGTCCATATACACTAGCATGTACAGTGTGACGAAAGAGAATTTACCTTCTGCAAATGTCTCTGTAAATATGAGACTGTGTGTGTGTGTGTGTGTGTGTGTGTCCCCTGATGGCAAATTTAATTTTGACAAAGTTTAAGTGTCTTAAAAGTATAGTATGTATGAATTTGTTGTCAGGAGTGTGTGTGTGTGTGTGTGTGTGTGTGTGTGTGTGTGTGTTTTCCGCTGAGCTAAAATGTGTTTGGGAGAATGTCACGGTGATGTGATGTGATGGGAAATGAGAATAAAGTGTGTGTTTATTTGTTGTGTTCTTGGTGTGTGTGCATGGAAGCATGTGCGTATACATTGTGATACTTTGATTAGAACTCTGCCTGTCTCGCACTCATAAACACACTCCCTCAACTTGTTTTCTAAGTGGGGCGGAATCAATATTGCGAAACCTCGGCGTCTTCAAAGGCACGCAGGAGAAAGATGTCGGTTTGAAGCCAATGCTGTTTCTCCACCACAATTTCAGAGGTTTTTTTTTTTTTAATTTATTTTTTAAAATATATATCAAAGCAGTAGAGCCAGATCGAAAAAAAAAAAAAAAAACTCTGTAAGATAAACATAATTAGATGTTCCTGGGAATATCAATTTGTCTTGATTGTGTCTGCTTGTACACTCCCAATCAGGATGTATTCACAGCTATAGTTTCCTCCTGTCAATTAAATGCTATTGTTTTAGATTTTTTTTTTCTGCACTCATTTAGCATGGCTGCATAAATATTTGGTCTGAAATCCACTTGGAAAGACAAATGATCTCATTTTTGCATATCTTTCATTTACAATATTTGAATAGATGCTATGACAAAATATTTGAATGGGATCCACCTTCTGTGTTGACTGAGAAGCTCAAATAAGAGCTCGCTGGAGGTTCATTTGCATATGCTAATTATTCAGAAGCTTCAAAGTTTTACCTCCGCGTGCTGGATTGTGTGCGACAAACCGAACCCTGTGTTCAACATCGCTTAAAAGGAGTTACAGCCTTTAGATGTAAATACAATCACATGACTTCAAAATGGCTTCTGATAACAATGCCTTCTGGGTCCTGAACTCTCGCGTCATGTTGATTTGATCCCCTGACCACAATTTATTTATTTATTTATTTATTTTTTACACCAGAGTGCCGTTGAATTCTCACATCTGCTTGGTCAGAATGTGTTGATTAACTTTCTATAACAGCAGCTCAAACAGTAAGACTGAATATCAGCACAGCTGTTATTATCTATGTTTGATTCATGCGTGATTGCTTAAAGCATCAACTTTGGGTTGGGAACAGTAACTCTGTTCTGATATAATGTGGTAGTTGCCAAAAAGTGTCTACTCTATTGTAGCATTTATAAACTTGTTTTTTTTTTTTTTTTTCCTTCCTGTGCCACCACCTCATATTCCCAGGCAGTCTCCTGTCCAAGTACTAACCAGGCCCTTAAGGTAGTGTTGTCATTGGGACCACCTAAACTGAGACCAAGTCATGACCAAGACCAAAGTGTATCAAGATCAAGACTTTGAGGGGTTAAGATTAAGTCAAGACCAAGTTCAAAGCAGGGCAAGACTGAGTCAAGACCAGAACCAGACCGGTGTGGTCTTCCCAGGGGGGAAGTCACAGGCCAGGGGGCATGGCCTAATGGTGAGAGAAGTAGTCTTGGAAACAAAAGGTCACTGGTTCAATTTCCTGGACCAGCAGGAATGGCTGAGGTGCCTTTGAGCAAAGCACCTAACCCCCCCAACTGGATAAGAGTGTCTGCTAAATGCCTGTAATGTAACAGGAAGAAAAACGTCAAATTACTCACGTTTGAAGCAAGAAGTTTTACATCCAATCACAGTAACAATGTTAAGAAATAAACTCAGACAATGCACAGGGAATTTAGTGAAATCCCCAGAGTAATGGTCTTGACTGGTCTTGAAACAAAATTCTGAGTCCTCTTTGTCCAAATCCAAGACAAGTCAGAGTAAAAATGTGGTTGATTCCAAGACAAGACCAAGACCTTCAAAAAGTGATCTTGAGTCTGGTCTCAAGACCAAGACTGGGCTCAAGCACTACAGCAGTACCCCAAGGCACATTGGGTAGCACACGATCTCCGTTTCTATAGCCCTTGGCCTGTCATCTATTATGTACATAGCTAGGGGTACAGTGGGAGGCTGGTTTTCTGGTAACCGCAATTTATAAACATGAGCTTCTGTTTATTTTATATTGTAGTTAAACCCAATCAAATGCAAGATATTTTTTTCCCCTATTTTGAAGAAGCCACCCATTTTGAATGACGGCACTGAAGTTGACGGAATAAAAGTTTCAGGAAACAACAAATACCCCACATGAACAACTAATCTAGAGACACAGTGTCACCTTATCACGTAGCACACTCATAGAATTGAGGGGGGGGATGATGGAAATGGCGTTCCGTCACCATGTTGTACCCTGCCACAGAATGTGAACAGTCATGTGATCCAAACCAAGACTCCTGAACAAGTGGTCCAGGAGCTGTCCCAAAAAACTAGGTTAATGTCCCTACATTTCCCTTAGGGACTGCCGTCCACTCACTATAATCGTCCTAAAAATGCACACACAGATACACGCAGACACACCCTCAGGGCCTACGTCAACTCTGTTGTTGGGAGTGCCTGTTGGATATGTCCTATTATCGTGTGCACTACCTACTAGGACTTTCTCTGCTTCACACACACACACACACACACACACACACACACACACACACACATACAGCACTCTTCTTTGTAAATCTCTAGAGACGAAGGCATTTACTCTTCACTCACAAGAGATTCAGCGTGCTTCAAAACGGCGTCCCAGAGCACAAACCAGCGAGAGAGAATGTAAAAAGAAATCACAGTGTCAGGATGGACTAGGTGAAAGCTGGAGCATGACTAAAAAGCACATTGAGTGCTAGTCAGTGAATACTGCTAGCCTATTTGTCTCTGCCACTACACTCGCTCGCTCATTATTAATAATTCATGGACCCGGGGAATGGATTAGCGGTTAGCCCTAGCATGGAGATAGCTCACTGCAGTGAGACTGCTCTGTGTGTGTGTGTGTGTGTGTGTGTGTGTGTGAGAGAGAGAGAGAGAGAGAGAGGTTAGGTGTGGCTTTGCCTGATCATAAAGGAAAAGAAACAAGACGGAAACTTCCTCAAGAATTGAGTTCATTGATAAAATATGCCGTGTAAAGACAAAGAGATTATTGTAAATATACTGTGCCTAGCTCAATGCTAAGAGGTGCAGGCTAATGCTACATATTGACAATCTTTTATTTAAAATCTTGGTAGTTCTTTAAAAAAAAAATGAAATGTGCTATCTTGAACCAAATGTAGTCACACTAAGTGTAGACAGTGTGTTTGTTTACCGGTATGTTTGTGCTAGAGCTATGAGGCTAATGTTGCTAACATGTTAGGACGCTCAAAGCTAACAGGTTAGCGTTGTACAGACTTCAAACTTCATCCCTAAATGATCACATACTCATGCCAGGATGTGCTTGAGCGCTAGACAGCTTCAAAGACATTTTCTTATATGCTTTCTGACAAAAACAAAAACGGTCACAGCGGCCATTTTACAGCAGAATCACTTTCACTTCCTCTGAAAACTTTTTTGACGGATGTATTCTGCTATTTTGGTACAAATGTTTTTCTGTTGTACAACTAGCATTTTTTTTTTTTCAGGAAGTGTGCATTTCCACAATGCGAAACCTGTTCGCTAAAAGCTTCCCTTAGCTTCATTCCCTCATGAAACCTGTTAGCTTCAGTCACTTTCCCTAGTTTGCTTCCTTAACTTTGTTCCTTGAAACGCACGTCTGCATGAATAATTGAATATTCATATTTCCATATTTCAATCCCATTTTAAATCTTCCACATCAAAACATCAAAATGCTTCCCTGTATCTTTGATATATACATTGCAGCACTTTTCCCAGCATGCCTGTGGGTCAACCTGGCTGGATGAAACATGAATCAGTTTCATATCTTTCATTTTTCTTTTATTTTAGTGATTCTTCACTCGGCTCACCACAAAATCAAGGGTGTCAAAGTCAAACAGTTAAAATAAACACACACGCGCACAAAAAAAAAAAAAGAAAAAGGTTCGGTCCCAAACTACACAGCGTGCTGAAGTCAAAGTTGTGACGGAAAGCCGTCTGGCAGGCAGACGAATCGCAAGCGTCGCAGCTCGACTGAAACCTGCTCAGCTGCTGTGATGGGCAGCCAAAAGCCCTCCATTACTGTCAGTCTGGGCTCCTTCTGACTGAAGCCGCATTCATTTAGCGCCAAGTCCTGTGAGCTTCTCATTAAAGGAAAGAAAAACAGATAGGTAGGGTGAAAGGGAGGAGAGAGAAAAGAAGGAATAAAGGGATGTGATGGAAGAGGAAAACAGGACAAGACACAGAGGGAAACATTAGAGACAGAGAAAAAGGGCTGTTGAGAGAAAGGTGTAGCGCTTGTTCATTCAGATGATGAGGGGGTTTGATCAGATCAGTTCGCTGCACCACCGGCCTGGATCTCATAGCTACAGAGTTCCACTCATGACAAAAAAAGAAAACATACCGTAGATACTAATTCGTGGCCATGTTTTACTAATTCGTTCCCTTGTTTTAGTTCAGTCGTGACCACGTTTTAATAATTGGTGACCATGTTGTACTCGTTCCCTTGTTTTAGTTCAACCGTGGCCATGCAGGCTCCGCATTGTCCACACCATCAGATGCAGATGACCTCAGTAGCCTACAGGAGAGCAATGCATTAATAAAGAGGAGACTTAACTGAGAGTGATGCATTAATAAAGACCAGGCTATGCTAGTCTTTTTTTTTTTTTTTGTATCATGAGCAGAGCTCTGTACATATCAACCTACACACGCACACGCACTAACTATACAAAGCAACAGAGATGGTCTACAATCAGTAATTATAGACCTACAACCATCAAATTATATTTATTTTTTTAAAAATGCCTCATAAATAATGTATTCTCGATTTGGATTGGTTAGAAGGTGTTGATTAATTTTCTATAATAATAATAATAATAATAATAATACATTGTATTGATAGAGCACTTTTCTAAATACTCGGATGCTTTCCAAAGTAAGAACAAAGTTAAGGCAGGTTAAAACAATAAAATAAACAATACAGAAAAACATATAAGTCCAAATTGAATTATAGATTCTCTGCAGTTCTGAAGAGGTGAGTTTTTAAAGATGATTTGAAACTGGGCAGGTCAGTGCAATCACGAATGTGTTTGGGGAGGGAGTTCCAGAGGGAAGGGGCAGCAACAGAGAAGGCTCTGTCGTCCTGAGAGGTATGGATAGGAGTTTAGCATTGGAAGAACGGAGGGTGTGGGAGGAAGTATGATGGTGGAGCAGATCGGTGAGATCGGAGGGGGCCTGCTTATGGAGGGCTTTGTAGGTGAATACAATAGCAGTTCTGGCTCCAAGTGAAACCACATTTTTACATTTTAATCCAAAACATTTCTCGAGTAATAATTAACACAGAGACTTAAAGGTTATTTAGCATTTATGGGAGAATTCTTTAGTAACAGCTCGAAAAGCTGTAAGTTTACATTTTAATGTGCAGAAAAAAAAAATCATTAAACTGGTATGTCATTCTTTAATAAATACAAATGTAATCATTGACAAATTGTTGAGGTATACAAGGAATAAGACTGCAGGATATACTGTTATCGGAAGATAATCAAGTTCTAGGTTGTAACGGCTTGACCCTACGATTGGTTAATTTCTTGTCACATCATTCATTAAAGATTAAACCGGGTTGAGAATCAGTGAAGAACTGTTAACCTAGAAGGCCACACAATAGAGTGCATATCTCCACCAAGCCACATATAATCAATATTAAAATCAAATCACTTGAACCTCGGATAGTAATAAAGCTGTCTGCCAAATTTCATCCAAATCCGTTCACTACTTTTTGAGTTACATTGGGAACAGGCAAAAAAATAAAAAATCCTGGCTCTGCAAACATATCTGGATTTGCATCAAAACTGAATCAAGTGTTCCCTGAACCATGGCTCACCTTTTCTCCAAATTTCATCAAAATCTGTTCATTAATTTTTGAGTTATGTTGGGAACAAAGTTGGTGGCGGTAACTAGAAGGGCACTTGGTAGAGTCCATACCTCTGCCAAGCCACATATTATCAACATCAAAATTGCATAACTGGAACCTAGGATAATACTAAAGCTGTGCACCAAATTTCATCCAAATGTGTTCACTACTTTTTGAGTTACATTGAGAACAGACAAAAAATCCTGGATCCACATACAAATCTGGATTTGCATCACAATCTAATCAATTGGTCCTTGGCCCATGGCTCACCTTTCCTCAAAATTTCATCAAAATGCATTCACTAAATTTTGAGTTACATTGGGAACAGACAAACAAACAAATGCGAAAACATAACCTCCTCCAACAAAGTTGGTGGAAGTAAAAATCCTGGATCTACATACAGATCCGGATTTGCATCAAAATCTAATCAATTGGTCATTGGTCCATGGCTCACCTTTCCTCCAAATTTCATCAAAATCCGTTCACAACTTTTTGAGTTGCATTGGGAGCTGACAAACAAATGGAGGTGAAAACAAAGTTGGCGAAGCCCATAAAAAAATGAAATTTTAATGATATTTAATTTCACACAAAACTCATTCATCATGAAAACATAAGGGTAAATTTGCAAAAGTGAAGAAAACTCCATGAACGCACCGCTGCCGTGTTTTGGTAAGGCTGTACTGTTGTGTGGAGTTGTGTTAGTTGTTGTAGTTTCCATTTTAGATGCATTCATTCTCAGAAAAGATCTGATCCCTACTTAATTTCATACAAATTGGCCATGTTGATCTTACACAATATCAGTGACCCCCAGGGTCATGACTCATGTACTAACATCACAACAGAAACGCACCATCACATGGCCTCCATTTGCATTTCAGTCCATTCTGGTCTTTTCCCGTTTGATGTAGCTTAACCAGCTGAGCAGATCAGAGAGGCCTCTGCAATCCGAACACCCCTCATGCACGAGTTGAAAGCAATTGATCAAATAATCTACAGGATCTATTAACTATTCAGAGGAGGAAAAGAGGAATCAGTGACTATCTAAAGCCAAAAGTCCAACGTCTGCACCATTAATATTTTAGCACAGACGGAAAAGGAGAGCAGCATCTCTCAGCCGGATATCTTCCGGGCGATCAAAGCGCTCGACGGTTCGTCAGGAGATTAAGACAGAAGTTCTTTCCAGCACCTCCAATAACACGTCGGTTAAATAGGTGAGTGTGTGAGACTCACAGAAGCAGAACTTAAATGTGTTTAATGGTGCGAGCTCTCAGCTGAGCTAATCAGGTAAACTCACTTTCAGGTGAGAGAGCCTGGGAGAGTGAAACCTGCTAACGCAGTGACAGGAATGCGCACACACACATATGTACATACACCTGGCTGTTTTTATGCAGCCTGAATTCATTTGCTCGACGTGAAAGTCAAGCTGAGAGTAAATGGACCCAGCAGGCATGCAGGAGTCATTTTGTGAGTCTGTGGTGCGATGAGTGAATGCGTGATAGTGTGTGTGATAGTAAAGCTGATAGAGTGGTTACAGTAAATGTGTCACCGGTTCAGTACAAGCATAATGAAGAGAGACGCAGTACTGTATATCCATGGTGGGTGGGTGTGTATGTAAGAGTGTAACAGTGTGTACTGTAATAAGTGCGAGACAATTATCAAGTACTTAAAGTGTTCAAGATATTCAAGATGCATGATCATGCCACTGCTCCTGCTCCAATAGATTTGTAATCTTGATCATATTCAGCTAAGTTTGAAACGCTTTTATTAGAGATGGAACCAAGTACCGTAGGAATAAATATTCGGAATGAACAGAGATTTTCGACATGGATACAAATACAGATACATATACGGGTAGGAGGCACGCTAGTGAGGTTCTGAAAGGTGTCTGGTTGAGACGAGAGGTGTGGGTCAGAACTGGAATTACATGAACGTGATTAGATATGAAAAACAAATACCACATTAATTCATGGGCGGCACGGTGGTATAGTGGTTAGCATTGTCGCCTCACAGCAAGAAGGTTCTGGGTTCAAGACCAGTGGCCGACGGGGGCCTTTCTGTGTGGATTATTCATGTTCTCACTGTGTCTGTGTGGGTTTCCTCTGGGTGCTCCGGTTTCCCCCACAGTCCAAAGACATGCAGGTTAGGCTAACTGGTGGCTCTAAATTGACCGTAGGTGTGAATGGTTGTTTGTCTCTATGTGTCAGCCCTGCTATGATCTGGCGACTTGTCCAAGGTGTACCCCACCTCTCACCCATAGTCAGCTGGGATAGGCTCCAGCTTGCCCACGACCCTGCACAGGATAAGCGGTTGCGGATAATGGATGGATGAGTTGCCCCTGGGTGTGAATGAGTGTTTGAGTATGTGTGCATGGTGCCCTGTGATGAACAGGCATTCAAATAGGGTGTATTCCTACCTCATGCATAGTATTCTGGAACCTCAATGGGCTCCAAATCTACTGCAACCCTGCCCAGGATGAAGTAATTTCTAAAAATGAATGAATGAAAGAAGACAGTGTTGTTGTTGTTGTTATTAAGGCTGACATTTTGTACAATTTTGAATAGGTCAATGGAATGAAATCCCAAATAAATTTTTATTATACATTTAAAAAAAAAAAACTTTTAACAATACTGCGATGATCTGGTGATTTGTCCAGGGTGTACCCCGCCTCTTGCCCATAGTCAGCTGGGATAGATTCCAGCTTGCCTGTGATCCTGTACAGAATAAGCGACTACAGATAATCAATGGATGGATGGATGGATATTGCAACAATACAACAAGTGGAAATTTTTGAGCCATTTGTGACAGACATTTACAAAAGCAGAATTCCTGTCTCATATTAATTAAGGGGAATTTTATTAACCCAGAATTTTTCCTCAGTGTGGAAATGAATCTCGCATAGTATTTTTTTCTCCAGGGTTATCAGATCAGAATTAATTCCATGCCACTATCAGCAAGTATGTGTGGGTGTGTGTTATGAGAGATGGGCTATTAATTTGTTGCTTCAATGCATTCAGAGCTTCTGGTGACAGCACGGTATTTGTGATCTGCATAAACACTCTACTCTGTAATTAGATTTAGATACGCTTTCCAAATATCTGTACTTGTCTTCATCCTTTTCCCCAGCCAGAGATCCCTTGTGAGCTTTGGTATGATTTTTGAAGGCCTTATTCCCCAAGTCATTTTTGTGGCAGAAGTGGATTAAAAAGTACAGCTGACTAGACACTATCTGACTCTAGGTCTGTATGATAACCCAGTCCTCTCACTGAGCTGTTACTTATAGTCTTCAGCTCTTGTTCGAGAAGACAGCACAGTACAGCTCTCTCTGTCTCTGTCCTTCATAAATTATTGAGGAAGCAGGATGGAAAAGCAGTAGTTTTCTAACGTTGAAAAATTCATTGTCTTTTTCTGTATTAGTCAGAGAGGTACTTTCCTGTGTTTAAGACCCATTTATTCTGAAGCAAAACTCAGGAGGATGTCTTGCCTCTGGTGTTTTTCCCAGTTCTGAATAGCTTCATGTCATCGGCTCTCAATCAAAGTGTATGTGTGTGTGTGTGTGTGTGGGTTTGCAGTTCTGATGGCTGGTTTTAGCTGACTGGTCAGATAAAATGCTCACTAAGAATTCCCCAGAGTTCAGCCAATGCTTCTCTCTCTTTCAGTTGTGTTTGTTCACTCCCTCATGCTGAATTGTGAGAATAGGCTGCAGTGGTGTGGTATGCTAGTGGAAAGAAATGCAGGCACTTAAGCCCTGTACAAGCAATGTTTAGAGCTTACAAAGTCTTTAGCTTCACCACTGATCATACTAGACCTTGCTCATGATGGAAGTTGTGCTTCCTGTAGTGACACAATGTGTGCATTTGACTGTGATGACCAAT
>JAOEHJ010000023.1:5614156-5628562 GCA_025447855.1 Potamarius usumacintae | reverse complement strand
TGAAAATCTGATGATGTTTTAGGTCATATTTATGCAGAAATATAGAAAATTCTAAAGGGTTCACAAACTTTCAAGCATCACTGTATCATGTGATAATTGTTCTTAGCAGAAGTAGGTAATTCATTCTTCAAGACTAAACTGTCTTCAACTTTACAATGTCTTAAAATCGATGAAAACAGACAGTTTGGGTTGAAGAAGAAGAAGCCATTATTTGTCACATGCACACTCAAGCACAGTGAAATTCATCCTCTGCATTGAACCCATCTGAAGCAGTGAACACACACAAGTGAGCAATTAGTACACACACATACCGAGAGCAGTGGGCAGCTACGCTACAATGCCCGGGAGGCAGCTGGGGGTTAGATGCCTTGCTCAAGGGCACTTCAGCCCAAGGCCGTCCCATGTTAACCTAACCACGTGTCTTTGGACTGTGGGGAAAACCGGAGGAAACCCACACAGACATGGGGAGAACATGCAAACTCCACACAGAAAGGCCCCTGTCAGCCGCTAACCCAGAATCTTCTTGTTGTGAGGTGACAGTGCTAACCACTACACCACCATTAGTTCTTGCATCATCTCCTCACAAGCCTGTCTTGAAGGTTATAAGGCTACTAAAAATACAACACCGCAGCTTCTCATGCAACCGAGAAACTGGAAAGTCCCCTGTTCTTAATATAACGCACTGGCTGTTACAAAATGCTGACACAGGAGACTCTTTCTATAAAAGTTCAATAAATGGCTTCTTCTGGAAAGCGGCACTGTATCCGGGACTGTACATTTTATTATTAGTCTGAGATTATGTGGCACTTTCTCCATTCATGTAAATAACTACAGAAAGGACATGTACCAGAACAGGCACTATTGTCAGAGCTACTGTTATAGAAAATTAATCAACACTTTCTCACCAATCAAATTCACCAGCACCTTGATATTATGGCTCATTATACAAAAGCGTTCCGTCAGAGTTGTTTAAATAGTGCAGGATTCTTTGTTGATCCCTTTTTACCGAGTCTCTTTACGTGATATTTATGTTTATCATTCATAATTTAGTGGGATGTACCATAAATGGCCATGACATGATTTTATATCAGTCTTTTTTTTCTTTCTTTTTTTTTTTTTTTTTTAAAAAGGTTTGTATTTTCTGTTGCATCTTGTGAACTCTTGATAATTTAATTGTAACCCATAATAAATCTGTTGTGCTTAGGTAACCTTTTCCACATTGACTTTGGACACATTCTTGGAAATTACAAGAGCTTTCTGGGTATAACCAAGGAGAGGGTCCCCTTCGTTTTAACACCCGACTTTCTCTATGTCATGGGCACAACAGGAAAGAAGACAAGCCCCAACTTCTTCATGTTCCAGGTGAAGAAGTCTGTTTTATTATCGCTGATGGAATGAGTAAGGAATAACACACAACGGGTCATGTCATGTCTGACGTGTGTTATTTAGCAATGATTGGAGTTTTTAATACACTAATGAATGACAGGCGATACTTTTTAATCCCCCGCTGGCCGAAAGACCCTAAGGGGGATTATGTCGTGGCGATGTCTATCTGTCCGTCCGTCTGTCCTGGGAAGGGTGCTCACATTCTGAACTCAACTCCTCTCACAATTTTTGGAGGAATTTCACAAAACTTGGCAGGATTCTTTGTCATATGTTGGTAATACGCATATTGTAATTTTGTTAAATTGGGTCACATTTTACCAGAGTTACAGCCCTTGATTAATAAAATTACACTTTGACAATTTCATGAGTGTTTTTTCCTTCTGAAATCAACTCCTTTCACAATTTATGGAGGAATTTCACCAAACTTGGCAAAAAGCATTGTTATATGTCGGTAGTACGCATGTTGTTGTTTTGTTCAAGTCAGTCGCATTTTTACCAGAGTTTTGACCCTTGATTAAATAACTTGTACGTTGACAATTTCATGAGGGTGTATGTTCTTCTGAAATCAACTCCTTTCACAATTTGTGGAGGAATTTCACCAAACTTGGCCAAAAGCTTTGTTATATGACCATTATACACATATTGAAATTTCATTTAATTTGGGCAGATTTTACCAGAGTTATGCCCTTCATTATTAACCAACTTGTACTTTGGCAATTTCATCAAGGTGTGCTTGCTTTCTGAAATCAACTTTCCTCACAATTTTTGTTATCCCCTGCTGGCCAAAAAGCCCGAAGGGGGATTATGTCGTGGTGATGTCCGTCCATCCTGGGAAGGGTACTCACCTTCTGAAATCAACTCCTCTCACAATTTGTGGAGGAATTTCACGAAATTTGACAGGATTCTTTGTTATATGTCAGTTATATGGATATTGCAATTTTGTTCAATTCAGTCGGATTTTACCCGAGTTACAACATAGTTGTCAGCGGGGGATATTGTGCTCTCAGAGCACTCTCATTTAAATTTAATGTTGATCCAAGAGAGAAGTTGGTTCATATTGTCAGTTATGTTTTAGCTGGAATAAACAATTATTCCATCAGCATCTGCTTCTCTCTCGTGAAAGTGCTGAAGCTCAAGACTCCTTCCATAAGCGTTAAATATGCATCTCCTAACAAAAATTGTCAAAAATAATCATGTTCTCTTTTTTTAAATCTGCTTATTATAAATCTATGATCATGTGGAACATCTGTCCCTGTGTATCAGCTGTTGTAAACAGTAATGCCGTAGAATGAGCATATTAATATAAACCTGTCGTTTATGTTCCAGTCTGAACTTCTGTCCAGGTCGTGCACCTTCTGACCAATCAGTTTTGAGAATTCAGCCACACTGTGGTACATGAACATTGTATACTAATGTACTTATTATTTTCTCTTGATTGTAG
This sequence comes from Potamarius usumacintae, assembly GCA_025447855.1. Lineage (NCBI taxonomy): Eukaryota > Metazoa > Chordata > Actinopteri > Siluriformes > Ariidae > Potamarius > Potamarius usumacintae. The sequence continues at coordinate 5,625,735 of JAOEHJ010000023.1, read as the reverse complement.
AACATTTGCGTGAAGGCCTATCTGGCCCTGCGACATCACACCAACTTGCTCATCATCTTGTTCTCGATGATGCTGATGACTGGCATGCCCCAGCTGACCAGCAAGGAGGACATCGAGTACATTCGAGAGGCTCTGACTGTGGGGTGTACGGAAGATATGGCTCAGAAACACTTTTTGGATCAGATTGAAATCTGCCGGGACAAGGGCTGGACAGTGCAGTTCAACTGGTTTCTACACTTAGTGCTTGGCATTAAACAAGGTGTGGAAAAACGGTCAGCCTAAGCTGTGAAAAGACGCCATAAAGCAACAGTGTTTCCGAGGAGTATTTTATCAGCAAATTACATTTTTTATATGGAGGTTTAGTTTTTATTTGTTTCTTTCATTTGCTTCGATCTGTTGCCTGACAGAGTTTCCTACGTCATCAGTTACAAAAACTCATGCTGTCTCAGTTCCCCTACTTCCATTAGGACCCTTCCATGTAGTACACTCTGCACGCAGTGTACTTACTTGTGTAGTCTGTGAATTTTTACAGGGTAGTGTTGTCTCAAATCGGACATGGAAAGTTGTGCATTTACCAGAAATGATGATCGCAACATTTGATTGTCACATCACCTGCTGAAACATTTTTTCCTCAGCTCTTAAAAATGAACGTGGTTTAATTTTCCTTGCTTTTGTGCATAGATATTTCACACGACGTCAAAATTATGTTGCAATTAATGGCATCGACGACATGCCCTCCCCCACCTGGCTGAAAATAGGTTCGTAGTCCCGCCCCTTCGTCGCTGTCACTAAGATGCTAATGATTGAGGGTGAGAAGTGTGTGGACTTGCTCACTTAACTTTTTGACCATTTTAAGTCCACCACCCAGTTTTCATAGTACATTGCATGTTTCCATACTCATCAGTGTGAACACACTTATGCGCTCAAAATAGCAAGTGCAAGCATGGAAGTGTGTGAATTGAGACACAAGGTCAACTTAACGGAGATTGTTTGTTTTAGTATAAATGACATAAGTGGCATTGCCACAGATATTTAATACTTTGAATGGTATCTCAGACTATTAACTCTGATAACTCATCCCAAGTTTGTTCTTATCTCACATATTACACAAAAATTCAGTGTATGGATTGTTCATTTACCACAAGGCAGATGTGACATTAAAATAAGCTTCAGGATTGGCTCTCGCTTTTACATGAAATAATGCAGATGAGCTCACACCAAGGATGAATGAATATTGCCAGCATTCTTGGAGCCAAACATGGTGCTTTCAAAGATGTTAAGTTTGGTGATTGTGGTTAAGTTACATTTCAATTTCATTCACATCCAAACAAATTGTGTGCCTCTGAATGGGTTAAACACACAACTTTCAAGCTGTACTGTATGTGCAATACAGTACACTGTTATGAAGAAGTGGAGAACCACCAGTGCAGTTTCCTCTTGGAGCTTGTGGTAGCTCTCATTTCCAAGATGAGAACTAATTACAAAGTCATGAACTCGTGTGTTGCCTACAAAAGACTCTCTTTTATTTCACTTTTATTCTCTGGCCATAACTGCACTCTATTAAGATGAAAATGACTCGGGGTGGGGCATGGTGGTGTAGTGGTTAGCACTGTCGCCTCACAGCAAGAAAGTTCTAGATTCGAGCCCAGTGGCCGAGAGGGGCCTTTCTATGAGGGAGTTTGCATGTTCTCCCCGTGTCTGCGTGGGTTTTCTCCGGGTGTTCTGGTTTCCCCCATGTGCAGGTTAGGTTAATTGGTGGCTCTAAATTGACCGTAAGTGTGAATGATTGTTCGTCTCTCTGCGTCAGCCCTGTGATGATGTGGCAACTTGTCCAGGATGTACCCTGCCTCTTGCCCATAGTCAGCTGGGATAGGCTCCAGCTTGTGCGCGACCCTGCACAGGATAAGTGCTTCTGGATAATGGGTGACTCAGGGTTAGATACTCTTTCTGACTGCAGGAGAAAGTCGTTCAAACTCAGCACAGTACATGTGGATGGTGAACTCCATGTTGTCATGTAGCAAATATCTGCCAGTGGTGCTGTTCTTAGGTTCGCCTGCTAATTGGCACTGTGTTTAGGCCCCAGAGCCCTTTTATGGTGCTCCGCAAACCATACAAAACATCTGGTCTTTGACCAACCAGCTGTCAGTCACTTTCACATCACCATAGAGGACACAGGACTGGGGACTTATTTGTAAGCTCAGATTGGTTTGTTGGCTTATTAATAAACCATGGCATCACTACTATCTTTGGCAGTGGTGTTGACCTCAGCCACAGCTGGACATTGACTCAGTGAAGGCCTGAGTGATGGGCTAAAGAAAAGCTGTTTAAGCCACTTTGTGTCTTCTGTTTGTTCATTCGCATGTTTCACAAACTAGATTCCATGGTGGTACCATTGCTTTGCCCAGGGGTCACAAATGTTTCACACCTTAAAGAAATGTCTGTAGTTTATGCACTTCCAGTGACAACCCATCAATCAATCCCCTGTATGTAAACAAAGCTGTTGCATACACCTTGAGAGTAGAGAAAGACTCTAAAATGTGGTCCATGGTGCAAAACAAGGGGTATATTCCCAGTGTTTTACACCAGTGAGAAAACATTCCACTTCTTGTGTAGATCAAGTGCATAGGGTGTGATTAACCCCTTGTGAATGTGGCATTAGATTGGGTTCTCTCCCTGGGACTAGATGCATATTTTCTTGGTCTGATGAGTATCGCAAGGGCCTGCCAGAACCATAGACTGTTTGGCCAAAAGGCGGTTTTCAACAATACTGACTACAAAGTCTTCTATAGCGTAGCATGTGCTGCAGTGACCTCTGTAACAGCGGCAGAGCAGTGACACAGCACAGAGTCTGAGATTTATCCTGACCCGGAACCCATGTTTCTGTGAACATCATTTGTGAAACAGTGAGAACCTGTTTGCAAACTGATCTACCTCTACAGTGAATGAGGTAATCCGGGTTAGCTGAACCACCTCTGGATACAGGCTTGCTGTGAGACAGCTGTCTGATTTCAGTGGCCCGGTGGGTAGGCAGCTGTCAGAGCTGGAAGGTGTGCATCTGCCTGTGGTCAGAGCTTGTTTGCTCACCTCAATATGGTTGGTGTAAAACATCACGGTGATGTTTTGTCCACGGTGATGTTTTGTCCACAGTAGTGCGTCTGACACTCTGTAGGAGTTCCTGGAAGTGTTCCAGCACTTGCTACACACGTTCATGTTGATCAGATAATATGGATCCTTGTTTGCCCTTTTCCCTTTACTTTCAAACACGTCTGTTGTTACTACTTCCCTTTTCTCAGGAAGAAGTGTGAAGGGCATGGAGTGCGTCTCATGATGTGCGGCTGAGCAGTGAATCATCTAGAAAGGGAAGTACTCACAGATCCTGGCATTGCACAGGCTCTCGGGTGAATCGTGCGCATTTTGTAAACACCCTGGGTGCTTAGGCTAACCCGAAGGGAAGGATCCTGAATTGGTGTATCATGTTGTGTTTGTGGTTTGGGAGAAACCTTCTGTATTCTACAAGTTAGAAAGTGGAATTTGTTAATCACTTCTTCCATCCTGTCTGTCTCTGAAATCTAGGGGCAGAATCCACAGCTTTTGTAGTGCAGAATTTGGCATAATTTTTAACAAGGTATTTTTTCCCTGCTTCCTCCACTCCTCTGCAAGACAAGAATGAGAGAGGGGGGGTAGAACGTGACGTGGCAGGGGGCTTTTATAGGCGACACACGTGAGGTCACACTCACAAGGTGACAGCTTTGTTATTAATACTTGGTGAAAAACCTCAGAGTTTCGAGGACGAAACCACACCGGTGGTCCAAACCATACAGAAGTAGAACACCTACATTTTTAAGTGCTAAATTTGTTTATAAAATGAATTAATTGTGCTGTAATATCTGTAGGTGTTTTTGTCTATACCACCTGATTTCTCTCATCAGAGCTTTTAATAAATAAAGAAAGCTTACTGGTGAAGTGTGAGACTTCAGAGTTAACTGTTTCATTGGTGTCCAAACAGATTTATGTCCAAGCAGTTGGTGGAGTGAGCATTTTGTCTCCTGGTAATACAAATGAAGTCTGTTATCTGCACCGATTTCAGTTAGTGTGAAGCGTGTCCTAAACCGAGTGTCATTTTGGCAAAAGTAAAAATAATAATACGAATAATCCAGCAATTTGTTAAATACCAAATAAACTGTCAATAGAAAAGCTGTGCAAAGGGCCTGTGTAATACATTTTCCTGATAAAAGGGTGACTGATAGTAAAACTGGTGAGCTGGAGCACAAAAACAGATAGGCAAGAAAGACCAGTTCTTATCTATGCAAATGATTTTAGTTTCAGGGTCAGTGTGTTTGTGTACATAGTCAAATCATCAATGCAACGATGTGTACTGTACTTGTTCCAGTGGGATATACAGTGTCTTGCAAAAGTATTCATCCCCCTTGGTGTTTGTCCTGTTTTGTTGCATTACAAGCTGGAATTAAAATGGATTTTTGGAGGGTTGGCACGATTTGATTTACACAACATGCCTACCACTTTCAGGGTGCAACTTTTTTATTATTATTTATTTATTTGTTTTTATTGTGTCACAAACAAGATGGAAAAAAAAAAAGAGAGAGAGAAATCTGGAGTGTGTGGAGTTATTCACCCCCTTTCGTAAGAAACCCCTAAATAACGGCCGGTTCAACCAAGTCACATAATTAGTTGATTAAGATCCACCTGTGTGCAATCAGTGTCACATGATCGGTCACGTGTAAATCAACCTGTTCTGGAAGGACCCTGCCTCTGCAACTCGACTAAACAAGCAATATTACGACCAAGGAGCCTCCAGACAGGTCAGAGACTAAGTTGTAGAGAAGTACGGATCAGGGTTGGATTATTAAAAAAAAAAAAAAAAATCCCAAACTTTGAATATCCCACGGAGCACTGTTAAATCCATTAAAGCAAAATGGAAAGAATGTGGCACCACTACAAACAAACAAAAACAAAAAAAAATGATGGATGTGATGTGACGGATGGATGGATGGCACAAAATTCAGGCCAACTCTGGAGGAAAACCCGTTTGAGTCGGCCAGAGGTTTGAGACTGGGACGAAAGTTCATGTTCCAGCAGGACAATGACCCTAAACATGCTGCTAAAGCTATACTGGAGCGGTTTAAAGGGCAACATTTAAATGTCTCGGAACGGTCTAATCAAAGCTCAGACCTCAATCCAGTTGAGAACCTGTGGCGTTACTTAAAGGTTGCCGTACACCAATGCAATCCATCTAGCTTGAATGAGTTGGAGCAGTTTTGCCTTAAGGAACGGGCAAAAATCCCAGTGGCTAGATGTGCGAAGCTAATCGAGACACACCCCGAGAGACTTGCACCAAAAGGTGGCTCTACAAAGTATTGACTTTGGGGGGGTGAATACCTGTGCGCACTCCAGATTTCTGTTTTTTTCATCTTATTGTTTGTGTCACAATAAAACAATTTGCACCTTTAAAGCGGTAGGCGTGTTGTGTAAATCAAATGGTGCCAACCCTTCAAAAATCCATTTTGATTCCATCAACAAAACAGGACGAACACCAATTTGGATGAATACTTTTTGCAAGGCGCTGTCTAACTAAAAGGACGTGGACACCTGACCATCACACGCCAAGGCCTGATGATAAAGTTCCGGTTCATCCCGAAAGTCCTCGGTGGGCTTGAAATCATGGCTCTGCACAGGCCACCGGAGTTCCTCCACACCAAACTCTCCAAACCGTCATTTTGTGCACAGGGGCACAGCCGTGCTGGAACAGGAAGTGGAATTCCCCAAACCGCTGGCACAAGGTTCGAAGTGTACAATTGTGTATAATATGCGTATGCTGAGGTACAAGAAGAATAACCTGTTTTGTAAAGTCTTACTAGAGAAAATAATCAGCTTCGAGGTGGGAAGAGTAACTCTGCTTTGTATTGACACGACCCTGTCCTAAAAAAAACCCCGCTCTAAGTAGTACTTTCTATGGAATAAATTGCTACAACCAAACACTTTTTATAATATCGATCAATCATTCTACCAGCAAGATGTTTCGGTTGTGTCCTGTTACACATGTACACGCACAGCTTTTAATCTGGCTTTGATGAAAACGAGATTGTCAGCCACTCAGCATACCCTCCCTCTGTGTGTGTGTGTGTGTGTACGTGGCTGTGTGCTAAGCACAGAGTTGCTGTTGAGTCATGCCTAAGCTGAAAGAAATATGAAAGAACACAGGACAAGGCCTAGCTCAAGGCTTCCCACCTCCACCATGAGCTCTATTTATCAAACCGTGAACGTGTGTGGAATATAGACGACGCGCGTGTGAAAGTTTCCTCCTAACCGTGTGATCAGATATGTTCAGAAGCTTTTAGCGATATCAATCCATCGGCGCAATATGTGGACATTTTCATATTGTGCGAAAGTAAACAGGCTGGTGTGTGTTCTCAGTCGAGTGCAAGCAGATCGTATTCGCTGCCCACGCACCGCGAGTCAGTCATACGTGGTACCAAAAATTAATGAGATTTTTCATTTTAGACTTGAATGTTAGAGCCTTTCATTTGGCTGATGTCAGGGTGAGGAATGATATTTGCTGAGATTCATCACACAAAGCTGTGTATCTCTCTCGGGTGTTCTGCTCTTTCAGACGTCAAAGCCTATTAAAACAGCAGGCATAATGCTGAGTCAGTGTCCTGCGTTATCAAGGGAATGGGAGTTTGCTGAGTCATGTGGACAATATTTCCAATTGCTGTCTTTGTGCTAGCACTTGGGAGAAAATCGCTGGTCCATGGGTCACTGTGCTGCAGTTTGGAATAGTACTTATTGTCCGTTTATTAATGAAAGGTTGGTCGTGAAATTAGGATTTCCTTGGGCATGAAATGTCAAATGTACAGTGCCTTGTGGTCCCCCTCCCCCCCAAGTCAATACTTTTTGTTGCAAGTCTCTTGGGGTATGTCTCTGTTAGCTTAGCGCATCTAGCTCCTGGAATTTTTGCCCATTTTTCCAGGCAAAACTGCTCCAGCTCCTTCAAGTTATATGGGTTGTGTCGGTGTACAGCAATCTTCATCACCACCACCACCTGGCATTTAGCAGACGCTCTTATCCGGAGCGACGTACTATGTGCTCAGAGCGGCGGCCTGGGGAGCAGTCGGAGGTTAAGTTCTTTACTCAAGGGCACGTCAACCGTTCCTGCTGGTTCAGGCGATCGAACCAGTGACCTTTTGGTCCCAAAGCTGCTTCTCTAACCATTCGACCGTGGCTTCCCTAATCTTCGAGTCGTGCCTCGGATTCTCGGTTGGATTGAGGGCTGGGCTTCATTTCGGTACGTTTAAACGTTTCCAAGAAACCGCTCCAGTGTACCTTGAGCAGTATGTTTAGGGTCATTGTCCTCCTGGAAGCTGATTCTCCGTCCCAGTCTCGAATCTCTGGCAGACCGAAACAGGTTTTCCTCAAGAATTGTCCTTTATTTATCGCCTTTTCTTTCCTTCGATCCTGACCAGTTTTCCAATTCTTTCCAGTAAAAAAAAAAATCCCCATAGCGTGATGCTGCCACCACCGTGCTTCACCGTGGGAACGGTGTTCTCGGGATGACGGGAAGTGTTGGGGTTGTGCCACGCAGCACTTCCTACGATGGCCAAACAGTTCGATTTTAGTCCCATCTGACCAGAGAACCTTCTTTCGTGTGTTTGGGGGTCTGCGACATGCTGTTGGGGGAACTCCAAATGTGCGTTCGTTCTTCATCCGTTCTTTGTTGAATCGTTCGAGTATTCATCACGGCGAGGATTGCGTATCGCGTGAAACTGCACGACTCGACTTTTCCCACAGTGCTAATTGCTCGTCTACGCAACAAAGTGTTGGTGAGAGAATTCTGAATTTGCGTCACGTTTTCATCATGGTTACGGTCTCCGTTCAGCTCTGCGTCCATTTCCACACCTGTTACTCCTTGTTTGAATTACTAACGAGCTCGTTATCGTGTAGATACGAAACACCTACCGCAAGAAAGAGCAGAACCTGAGCTTTGTAACGATGCTAGTCACGTTTGTACGGTCTTTTTACATCCTAAAGTTATGAAGACTGTATTTAAGAAGATAAAATTTCTGCAAAGTGTCATATCTTGACTAACATCTCGACTCATTTTTTACGCTCCTGCTTGTCGGTCGAGTAAGTCACAAAGTTCGTATCGCTTCAAGCATACCAAAATAAATAAACAGCAGAACTTGCCCTTTCCCGCATCCCAAAGACGTTTAATGAGGACTCCGCGAAGGCCAGTTCGTGCGTGAAAATTATTCCTCGTGCTTCGTGAACCACTCTTTTTTTTTTTCAAAATCTGAGCCCCGATTTTATTCCTGTGCCATCAGGGAAGAAAAAAAAAATCCACCGACGCGATGATAATTTGGTCGTTTGGGCCGTCAGCCGACTTTGTTTTATTGCCATGTGACATTGCTGAGCCTCGACCTGACCGACTGAAGGAACCCCAGATTGTAACGCTGCTTCCAGAGGCTTGTACAGTGGACGCTATGCACAATGGGCGCATCACTTCATGAGCTTCCCTTCTTACCCCGACACGCCTGTCACTCAGGGATAGGGTCAATCTGGACTCGTCAGACAACGTGACCTTTTTCCCTTTGCTCCAGAATCTAATTTATATGCTCCCTCTGAAATTGAAGCCTTTTTCCTCCAATTAGTCTTGCTAACAAGTGGGGATTCTCTCGTTGCGTTGTGGGCGAGTGTGGAAATGCTCTTAATACGGCCGTTATCTCTGATCACGGTCAGTCAAGATTTTTTTTTTTTCATGGAAGAAAAGACCACGTTTCTTCCATGAAGTTGTTCACCGCTGTCCTTTTGGAGTTTCAGTAATACGTTGAACGGATCTTCACCCAATTCTAGTAATTTCAGCAATCCGTTTTCTTTGCGTGATGCAGGCCAATAATTTGACCACCTGAAACTGCAAATTTTTTCCACGACCGTGTGATGCGTCTTCCGACAAGGCCGTATAAGAAACGAGAAGCTACTCACTGCGTCGGTTCGGGTTAAAAGAATTGTTGCCAGCTGAAACCTATTAATGGCTGCTATAATTATCCAATCAAAGGCTCTTAAATATTTGCTTGTTTAAATCTTTTGGGGGGGCGGCAGGCAGTTTATATAAAGGTTAATATTAAAAAAAAAAAAAATTCAAGTATTATCATATTTAATTACGGAAAACAACTTTGTCTCTGACCTGTTTGGGCAGCTCCTTGCTTAGTGGTGTTGCAGACTTGGGACCTTTCAGAACAGACGTGTACATCTACTGACGATGTGTGAACGATCATGTGACACTCGGATTCCACACAGGTGGACCTTAATGAACTAATTATGTGATTTCTGAAGTTAATTGGTTGGACCAGCTCTTATTGAGGGGTTTCATTGCAAAGGGGGTAAATACATATGCACTCATAAGGTTTAAGGTTTTAAGTTTGTGTTTTGTTTTGTTTTTTTTTTAACCAAGGTTTTTATTTTTCCAATTCCACTTCAACAGTTTGGACTATTTCATTCGGCCTGTTAGATTAAATACAAGTAGGAATCAATTTTAATCCTGGATCGTAATGCAACAAAATGAGAGAACTCCCAGGGGGTGAATATTTTTGCAAGGAACTGTTGTGTGTTGAGGGAGCTGTATTCGGAAATTTTTTTATTTATTTATTTATTTTTAAACACCCAGTGATGTGTAATTTTATTTAAACTCTAAGGTACTCTATGTACAAAATGTTTTGCCAATCATCTAAACCCTTTTTTTTTTTTTTTTTAAATTAAATCATTGTGTTTACATGCACTTAAGCAATCTAATAATGACAAACCTCAAGGTAGACTTAAATCCAATAAGTAAATAGATTTCTTTTTCTAGTAGCATCGCTGCGAGAAGCAAAACTATTACTTTAATTCCATTTTCCGGTAGCAAAGTGACGGATAGCATCGATGCTTTTTAAATCAAGCTTGCAAGTAGTTAGTTCTAACAACAGAGGAGTGGTGGAGCTTTGATAAATTATTTCGTATTCTCACACAAAAATAAACCGGACCTCGTTTATCAAGCGCAATACGAATTAATTTATTTGTCGGTCATTCACGAGAGTATTTATTTTCAGGACGTTCCGAAACATCATTTTGGCGATGCCCGACGCTCGTGTAACGGTTCTGAGCGATTTTTCTCCATTTTCTCCCATGGACAACTCTCCGGTCTTCCTGTCTGTCTATCCTTTTCAACAATAAGGTCAGAATGCAGAACCCAAACCGGGATTAGACATTCAAAGCTCTTAATAGTTTAAACGATTATTCAACAGGGCTCACCTGGACAACAAGAAACGCTGGTCGGGTGCGCGTTCCAATATTTTTGATCACCGGAAAGCGGGCGCTTTCAAACCAATGGTGTCAAGTTGTGGAACTTAACGTCCTCAGAGAGCTCCCGATTTTGTGGGTTTTTTTTTTTTTTTCTCCCCCCCTCTTCATGTAAGGAGACTCGCTCACATGAACCTGATTTTTGTTAGTTTGAAATCATACTGGGGGCTAGTTACTGCTAAATCACAGACTTATTTAAACTCGACACACAAATGTAGTGACTGTTTTTGTGAGTATTAATGACCTGAAATAAATTGATTCAAACAATTCCATGAATTCAGTTGAGCGATTCGGTTTGGACAAAAGTAATGGCACCCTGCAAACGCAGGATAAGTTGGCGTACGTCTGTTGTGGCTGAGCTGCATTCGTGGAAGATTTAGCGCATGCCTGAGGATGTGCTCTCTCACCGTTTTGTTGTTTTCGGGTCTCTGAGCTGCTGGTTTTATTTTAAAAAAAATTTTGCAGGTGTCGAATGTAAATTAGCTGTGCCATGAATGGTATTGTATGGCTAATTGTGTCTATCGACTGATAGATGACATAAATTTACTCATCTGTATGCCATTGATTTAGAAGAAAGAAAATCACTTTTAGTAAATTTTTGTAAATCCGCCAGGAATTTTTAGTTGGACGAAGCGATGAAAAACATTTGCTTTACTAAACGATAAACAAATGTTGGACTTTTTACACGCGCGCGCTTTTGTGGTATTTGACGTATTTGGATGATATGCAAAACGATGTTTTGATGCGACTTTTGGCAGATCTTCCCAAAAATCCATGTCAAAATACCGAGTTGTGTCTGAGCCTCGATGATTGTTAAAAACGTCGAGCTCTTTCAACAACCTGGCCGCCACATGCATGTTCTTGCACATTAGAGCTCAGTTTATTCAAGCGGCTGTAACTTGTGACTCGTTGACTGGAGTTGATCTCGCCGTTTCTCCGGAATTGCAAGTCCGATCAACCTGAAGTTCGGTCTGCTGGTTTGCCTGAACGTTGTTTTATTTCTCGTGACGACCCGGCTGTTTCTCTAAGTCACCCAATCAGATTTGTTTCACAGGATTAAAATAATGGAGCCAGCGTTTAAACAGTCACCAAGCTCGACTATTTTGTCAGCTCAAGCGTTATGACTATTTTGTCAAGTCACAAAATTTGAGCTGGTGTAGTGGTTAGCGCTGTCGCCTCACAGCAAGAAGGTCCGGGTTCGAGCCCCGTGGCCGGCGAGGGCCTTTCTG